>JAODLC010000030.1:141074-167626 GCA_026781145.1 Hippopotamyrus pictus | reverse complement strand
TAATAATAATAATAATAATAATAATGATACATTTATTTCAGACCCAGGTAGCATATGTATTTAAGGGGGCCAGAACTATCCCTGGGGGGGGACAAATGAAGCCAAATTAAATATTGGGGGTACATGCCTCTCCTTCCCCCTGGTTCATAGATCTCTGTAAACAGATGTAAGCTGAAATAATTCATACAGGAAGTTCTCATATTTTCAGACATACTATCCATGCTATTCTGTCAGGACTTGGTGCTGATTTAATAACATCACATCTGCTCATCCCGAAGTGGTTTTAATTAAAGGGGGGGGGGGGGGTTCTTAGCATTTCTTTCTTATCTGAGGCATTGACAGGACTCACCTGAAGTAGTGGCTTGCAGCAGCGAGGACCACCCGGTGACAGGGAAACTCCCGTCCCTCCACATGCAAGGTCACGTCTGTGAGGGACTGTTCCACCCGGAGGCTCTCCAGCCCACTCTGGAGCTGGGTGGAGAGGCCCGAGTCGTCAAAATGAGCACGACTCTCGTGCCCTTCCTCTAGCTCGGAGGTCTCCAGGAGGCTTGTCGCCCCGACGGGCCGGCCTGTGTCGGACGCCTGATGCCGGGGAGGATCTGTGTTCTTTGCCCCCGAGTCGCCCATCTCAGCTCCTCCAACCCGAGCCAGAGGTGTGGTGAAACCTGTAGCGGTGAGCCCAGGGAAGGGCGCCGCAGAGCGTGGCCGGACGGCAGAGTCGCTTACAGTGTCTGCACATTGACGCAGCTGCTCCTCTCCTGCGGCGCGCGGCCACAAAGCGTCAGCTCGACAGCAGCGAGTTGGGTGACTTCCTGAACATGTGACTTGTTTATCACTTTTGGGTACGTGCAAAAAAGAAGAAAAAAGAAAAGGAAACTGAATTTTCACAACAACCACTGCCAGGGCTCATCGACTCTCAGGCAACTGAGGACCTCAAAAACAAAAAAATAGCAGAGACTCACATAAACGACGATCCTATAACAAAAATGTAACAAAAGATTCTCAAAAGAGCAAAACCATTCTTTTAAACCATGTGATCATCTGGGTGACACCTGTGTCAGACGCCTTACTCTTTCAGAAGGCTTCGATGTCAGTAGAGCAGGGGCGGGTTGTCTTCTCCGGGGGGGGGGGCCCTAAGTGGGCCGTCTATTTTTTGGAGCCGAAAGAGAAACGAGGAACATCAATAATCTTCTAATCAAATGGTGTGGTGCCGGAGGGAAAACTTACCAATCAGGGTGGGTGCAGGATTGCTTTTGGTAAAAACGGCAGATTGATGGCCCAATTTAAGAAGTATAATCATTCCCTCTTTTGCTGTGACCCTAGGCTTTAGCTTGGGACAGCTAATGCCTTCCTCTACCCCTGAGGATTCAAGGGTTTTATTTGTCACATGCAAGGTACACAGACACTATAACCTGCAGTGAAACACGACTCAGTCAGCTCCGCCATACTAGGAAAAATTAGTGAGGCTAAGGTTAGTCTTGAATTTTTGCATACATCCGTTTATTTGTGTTCTCTCCATGACCATTCACAATATTTCTCGTGGGATAGCATCAAAGACACGGGAGATGAGATGTTAACTGTTCCCTTGGCAGTGAAACAACTGGTACCACTAAACTTCAGCAGGTCATGGGCTCCAGTGTGAAGTGAATGCTGGGTAGTGTGATGTCTCAAAGGAAGGATATTCCATCACAGCTGGGACAGCAAAACTAATGCTAAAAATGCATACGGTAGAGAAGTTGCTATAATTTAAATGATCACATTATTTTATATCCAGAAATGTAACTTCTGTCTTCATGGGCTCCCCAGTATTTGCAGGCTCCATACGGCTGCCTACATTTTACATTTGCCTTATGGTAAGTCTGTCCCTGTAGTAGAGATACGGACAAATGAATTGACCACCAATCAGTGACTGTTGATTTGCATCTATCTTCATGAGGTCACAAGGTCACGGAAAGACCTTCTGAAGACCATCAGTTTCCTTACAGACCTCCCACTTAATGCATCACATCCAGACGCTAGAACTTCATCGCATTGTGCTTTTTTGAAAGTTTGACAAAAAAAATAGTAATTTCTTAATCAACAGAAGAGATGTTGTAAAAGGGCACATCCGGTTTAGGTGGGAAAGTTGGGTGAATTGGCCAGATGTTGTTTATCGAACAACATGCAAAACACAGGAGCTACGGGACCGTGACGACAGGTGACTGCCAGCGATATACTATTTTTCACATTTAGTTTTTTTTTTTTTTTTTTTTTTTTTGAGAAAGCAGGGTCAGCCAGTCCTCAACGCAATTAAGGGCCTTGCTCAACAGTGAAATTGCTCAGACGACCCTGGGATTTGAACCAGCAACCTACCAATCAGAGACACAGCATTCTATCATGCTGAGCCCCACAGCACCCCTTCACCAGACCTACTTATGACACTAGTCATTCGTCCACGCAGATTTTTACAATTTGCCACATTTATTAAATATAAATGATTCAAATAATTGACTGGACAATTAGCAATATAAAGCAAATCAATCACTTAAGTTCCAAGAATCTGTAACAAATGGATTATAATGACTTTGCCAGTGCTGTGTCAATCATTTATTCCTTGGGTCTTGCTTGATCATTGTTCCATTTATGCAGTTCATTAAGTAACTAGTGATTCATAGTAGTCAAAATGTGTGACCCCTGCCTTGCACCCATAGCCTCCGGGGTAGGGTCCAACCCCCGTAAGCCTGAATAGGACAAGTGGTTGCAGAAAATAGAAATGGGTGGAATTTGTCTTGTTTTCTATGCAGCACCCCACTAGACTACTACTAAAACCAGCAAATCAGCAATTTTATGTGCCCATTCAGCATTGTTTTTTTTCAGTCAATAAAGACTTACATTTCTATTACATAATATTTATATTGCATTAACCTTAACCATAACCAATCACTTTCACTCTCATAAAGTTGTCATCATCATGTACGAAGGAGCAAAAATTTATAGCAATGATGTCGGCAGCCCTGGTTACAACCATGTGTTTTTCTATAATTCGAATTTCTATGATTTCTATGACTGGCAGTGCAAGCTGCCAGTACTGGTGCTGCATGACTGTGGCCAGAATTAAATAAGCCGTTACTGAGAACTTTTCAAACACCAGGTGGCACTGTTGCTCAATGTTGTCAATTCCAATCCTACACCCACTGATGCCACTTCCATGGTTCATTAAGGGCAGCAGTGAGTTAATAGCTGACATATGATATGAAATGAAGGAGAATGGAGGAACCATTCATCACCTTGGAGAGGTTTTAATTCTGACTTTGCTAGAAAAAAAGCTGCTCTTAGGGTCACACCTGATCGCACCGCGTACGCACAAAAATAGACCGATAGAAAAATGAGCGGCAAAAAATCTTACTCAAATTGTGAGAATTGTAAAAATTTATTATACATAATAATTTTAGCAAAATGAGGGCTCCAACGTCTCAGGTTTAATCTTAAATTAGTGTGGGGGGAGAATTACTTTTCTTCAGCTCAAATTCAAAAGATTGTTCTTTCATTTGGTGGGCATGTAGTTTTACTAGCAAAATGAGAAACAGAAAAATTAAACATATTACAAATCAAGGCAACCGTTTCACATATTTAACCTTGTAATACTCCTTGTTAGTTTATACCTATACATATAAAAACAGCAAAATCAGTGAGTTTCTATCTTTGTTCTCCAAGTACATAATATACAGAAGCTTAAATTTTAGTCTCCTACTTCCCATATTATTAAAAGAAGTCATTGTACAGTTTTCTGCCCTTTTTTCTTAAATAAAAGTAAAAACAAAATGGCACGAGTGAAAGGAGAGCATTGTTCGGAGATGACTTGAGTTTCAAGTATTATGATACCAACGTGGAGGAAAAAAAAAATCTGGACACACATTTTCTGGGGTGGTGAGGCGAAATATGAGCTGTACCCATAGTCATTAACATAATCTGGGATTATTAAGACAACAGGGCTGGCCGAATAAAGGCACCCCTGCTTTGCGGGGTCAAAAGGAGACAACCCACATGCACACTGCCCCCGATGGACACTGTGTGGAATTACAGGCAGCACTGAGGCCAGATGGAAACGAGGGGAGAAGCCAAGTTCAAAGGAGGCGAACCCAGAAAGGATTTGGAGGGGGGGGGCTAGCGGTTGCTCTTCATGGCTTCCTTGGCTGCGAGGATGAGGGGCGTCAGGCTGGAGAGAGGTTTGGCTACCTTCAAAAACTGATGCTGTGGGGGAGATGATCAGGAATTATCAATCAGGCATCAACAACAAGCTCATTAGTTTCATATGGTTTAATCCCTGATACATTCTACAAAGTGAAAAAGCAGATTTGCTATTAGTGCCATTTCCTGCCTTTTTGAAATCAAATTGAAATTGTACGTTGCAGTTCTGCTCACTGAATAGTCTTATTAGGTTCTTGCTTTGTTGCAAGTTAAAGTGTAGCTCCTACTACTTACACGACTACCTGGGCATCCACTGGACGCTCAGCCTAGCTGTACCAATGCCTAGCTGACGCCATGACAGCACGTATGTTCGCAATGCAGAATCTACTTCACTTGTACGCTGCACTGGACAAAGGTGTCTGCTAAATGTGTAAATGTAAATGTAAGGTATAGAGGTGTAGAATATGCACTGACAAAAGGTACCGGACGATTTTTAATAAATATTGGTAAGATCTGCACATAAAATGAACCACGCAGAAATGTAAACGCGGTCATAATGGGAGCAAGAACCCATCAGCTTCTGGTTTTAGGACTCACTTGCAGCAGCTCCTTGCCCCCGCCTCTCTTCTCCACGTCCATCTCGAGACAGCGGTTCAGAAAGTCCCGGAATATTGGGGAGAGCTTCTCTGGGTTCTGAAGCTCTGGGGTGCCATTAGTGGCTATCAGGTACAGGGCCTGGGGGGGAACAGAGAATAAAATAAAATGATCCAAAACCCTCAGGGTGCATTTTTATGATCTTAGTGGTGATGAAATCCCAGCATGATGAACTTCTGGCCAATGATGCTGATGGTCTCTTGTTAGACATCTCATTGATAGGATCTGTACTGACCCAGCCGAAGTGCTACACCAAGCCAAAGCATTCCAGAACTTGGAGAAAGTAAGAGTGGAGACCCGGATGTTGCTCACCCTTAATGGGTTCTCGTTAAGGTATGGTGGCTCGCCTTCCACCATCTCGATGGCCATGATGCCCAGGGACCAGATGTCCACCTTGGGTCCGTAAGCCTTTCGAGTCACGACTTCCGGGGCCATCCAGTAGGGCGTGCCCACCATGGTGCTGCGCTTGCTCTGCTCAGGGGTGATCTGGGCGCAGAAGCCAAAATCGGCTGTGAACGAGAGTAAGGAGGAAAGTTAAGGCCAGTTATTACCAAATAAATGTAAAAAAAGACTGTAGATGTGGTCACTGTTATGGGGGAAACCCTGAAATCACCCTGATAAAGGAGAGGGAGCTCAACTCACTGAGCTTTACAGAGCCGTCCATGCCGAGCAGCACGTTGTCGCTTTTGATGTCTCGATGGATAACTTGGTTGGCATGCAGGAACTCCAGGGCTTGTAAACACTACAGACAAGAGGAGAGACTTCAGTAAAAGGCCAAACAAGGATACAATACCAAACAATGCTGACAAAGATGATTCATCGATATTTCTCACCTCCGACCACCATCATTATATCCCTGATCGGGTCTTACCTCCCGGCAGACGGCAGCGATCTGAGCCTCGTCCATGCAAGTCTCCGTCACCACATCCGTCAGGGAGCCACCGGCCAAATACTCCATCACCACAAAGAGCTCCTCGCCCACCAAGAAGCTGTTGACGCAGAGTTATGAGGTCGTAAGGCGTACCCCAGGGCCAGAAGCACACATGCGTGACAAAAGACCTCACCTGTCCAAAAAGTTTACAATGTTGGGGTGCTTCAATTCTTTCATCACAAGGATCTCGTTGATGATCAGCTCCTTCTTGGGCTGTTTCTGCAGGTTGATCTGTTTAATAGCAACCTAAAAAACAATGTCACCACACACTCTTAGTTCAACGACATCTCCAAAGAGTCAAAATCAAGAGCCAGTCAACTGTTCTATAGTGTTTCTACAGCAGGAACAATCTTGAGGGAGCTCACCTCCTGTCCAGTGGCGACATCGATGGCTGTAAACACAGTACCGGAAGCCCTGGAGGGATGAAGAAGAGGCTTTGCATTGTCATATTTATTTACATCAAATCATTACAGTCAAATGTTGGGTACCGACACAATACTAGCACTGCAACCAAAAGCAACCCATAGGAGTGTACTCGAGGACCAGGAACATGTATAACCACTAAAAGACAGGGAATGAGGGAAGCTCTCACCCTTGTCCAATTTTCTCGTAACGTGTATACTTTTTCTTAGGATCTCCAATACTGACAATGGTTCCTAGAAGAGACAGGGATATTAGTAAGAATTAGTTGTAATTATTCATCTTCCTCTATAGTGCAATAGGAGGGGAAAAGCTCAGGAGAGGGCCATACTCAGTTTCTCCATGATCTCCTCATCCGTCATCTTGCCCTTCTTCTTCTGCTTATCCGCGGCTTTGGAGGCAGCATCCCCATCTGCACTGGTAGCTGGCGTGGGGATGGGGTTGATGACAGAGCGGGTGTACATCTGCAGATGGAGGGACGGCGACAAGCCAACTCTCATCACTGTCACCGAATCACACTTCCTCAATCTCTTGCCGCAGTGAATCTTTCTGGTCCTCTAATCTTTCTAATGATTTTACTGTACAGAAAGCAGTCTAATATTTCATGTGAGGCCTATTTAAGACCACATACCAGTTTAATGCATAGTTGACTCTACCCACTAAAGAAAAGACAACAAGCTTATCAGTTATTTTATTTAACTCATAGTTCCAGCCTTTCTGGGTTCCTGTGGTATCCTAACCAGTTCTCCAAGGATCCATGAATGCAGCCTGGTTCATTGCGGGGGGGCGGGGGGGGCAAAGAGGTGCCCGAGCCGTTTTATACTCCTGACTGGGGAATTCTGGGAAAAGCAGGGACTTGTCATGTGGATGTTTAAAGGTGGGGATACTTCTTTGTCTCAATTGGGAAGAATTTAGATACAAGTTCCCTGAATGGTCAAGCACTGTTGCTGGCATGCATATGTAAGGGTACATGGTACCCATGACTATTGCTTGTTACAGGTACAATACTAGGTTCCTGGTGGAAAGGTACCAGGAGGGGTTCCCCAACCAGGATTGGATGGTATGTCCCCAAGGGTGAAAAAGATGGTTCCATTGCATGATGATTTTTTTTCTTGTTTTGACCCCGTTGGGGTATAGATATCTGGTAAACGGTTGACTTAGATCACTGCTCGAGGAATATTAACCATGCATGCCCCTTTAAGAGCAAGGCTGCTGCAGATCTAAGCCCTAACACTTAACTGTAGTTTTGGATGAGAATAAGGGCCGTCCTTAGACCCAGAAGAATCAAACTCACTGATTTGGTATGTTCCGGCCGTGGAGCCACAACGGGGGGCGGAGCCCCTTCATCATCATCATCTTCGACTTCCTTAACTGAAGTTCCAGGTCCTTTTTTGTTCTGCAAATTAAAAAGACAAGCTCAGGCACAGGGGCACATCTTGCAAACCAAACTATAGGTGTTATTACAGTAAGGATGATAATTCAGTTTACTACCAATAACAAATAGTGTTAAGATCGTTTAACCGTTTCCTGAATCATCAAAGTCACCACAGGCTGAACGCCCCACCTCAGGAGGCTAATGATGGGTTTGTATGTTTTTGAAGACTTTCAGGGAGTTAATGACACTTACTGCTTCTCCATCCTTGTCTGGAGGAAGGAATGGAGGAGGAGTGGGAGAGAGAGAGGGAGAGGATTTAGTATTAAGTCTCAGTGGAATTATTTGCCTTCAAAAAGACATGGTACAGTCTTTCCCGCACGTGCTCACTTACCCGAGGCCGAGAAGCTGAGGTATTTCTGTCTGCCGTTGCCAGTCGAGTCATAGAACTTCAGAACATCCAACACGGCCTGAGGGTTCTTCTTCTGCTCCGACTTGGTGATGTTGGATGTCTGGAGAAGCCGCGCCCATTGCTCCGGCATGCCCTGCGGGCACCGGTACCATCTCACGACACGGTCTTTCAAAAAGACAACTCTTTAAAAATGACTTAAAAAAAAAAAACTCCTTGAAAATTGAATGAAGTCACTCACAGTGAATTCTCCGGTGACGGCATCGAATCCCACGTGAATCGTGTGCTCGAAGTCGGACGGATGTGAGATCTCTGGTCGCTCCTTGTCTCTATCTTTCCTCCTACCACCTAAATGAATCAAAGTTCAGATAGTGCTGAACTCCAAACCTACCAAACCCTCCTGCCAGAGCCATCTAAAAGCTGCCTGAAGCCTCCTTCTTAAAATTCGTCGTCTGCTTAGCCTACAGTTCCCACCTTTTTCCGTTCCAGAGAAGATGGATATAATCTTGTTCCGGGATTTCTTCTCCTCTGGCACTGAGGGCAGGGGCTTTGAGCTGTGATTGGCTGACAGTGGGTCCTTGCCACCAGGGCTGAAGGCGCTACTCATTCTAACGGGGGGCGCCGGAGGTTTGTCTTCCAGCTCACCGTTATCGGACATGACAGGGGTGCACTTAGGAGGGGGAGGGGGTAGCGAGAGGGGCACAGAGACCGACCTGCAGACCGACAAAGACTTGAGATTAGAATCATCTATTAGACAACCGATACTCAAACTGATACTTGAAGACAAGGCTAAGGGATATATTAATCATTTAGCCTCGACATTTAGTCATAAAAGTCATCGGACAAGAGGACACCATCTTTCACGGGAGTGTGAGTCCAGGAAGCAAAGATGCCGACGGTTTGGAGCATCCTGTCTCAGGTAGCCAGATGAAGGCTTTCGTGCGACAGGCTTACTAAGCAAAAAATACAAATACCATACATGGTAGTAGATGCCGAGACACCACAGTGTGGATGGGAACCTCAAAGAGTCTGATGAGTCAGCCTTTGCAAGCAAGCCGACACACAAAAAAGTCCACAGCCTGTATTCCATTCCACGACTCATCTGACCCAAGACCTGCCCCCCTGTCATCTCACTAATGGTGCCACCTCCTTACTCAAACAAGTATATGTCAATCTGCCATTCACCACATTTCCTTCCTCTTGCAGACCCAGTGAAATGCATGCTGTCACAACGCTATCTCCTGTCATGTATATCACATCAATGTATCACTTCCACCCTACATCTGCCACTTCCCGTCTATGAAAAAGGTGACAGCCGTTGCAGTGCCAAGTGGGCAAGATCCTGTGACCCACCGGTGACCTCTGTGCACCAAGTTTCGTGGGGGGGTCTCGTATCAGCAGGACAGAAGAGGGAGCAGGTTTAGCATCGCCTGAAAGCAAACGCTGGTTTGTGTGCAAATCGTGGCTTCGGGGAGCAGCCTGCAGATCATCCAGATGAAGCGCGCATCCGATACTCCTGGACGGTGCTACTCAGCAGGTCCTCAGCGTGTGCAAAAACGTGCCTCACTGCTTCAAAACAGTGAGAGGGGGTGGTATGTAATGCCCCGAGATGGAGAGAGACGTCTCAGACCAGACATGTCTCAACCCAACACCTCGCCAAAAAAAAAAAAAAAACACCATTGGTCTCCGGTCTTAGGTTCTGTAATCAGCAATATGGTCACACTCCCCTCCATGCCCAAATAAGGTAACAAAACCCAGCATCCGCCACGGCCTGTCAGCGTCGGTCTGACCACAAGCCAGCCCCCGTCTCTTCCTCCTCGGTGAATGCAGGAAGCTTCATTAGCGGGGAAAGCCCTGTCACTCAGGAACACGCATGCAGATCGACCCCATTCTCGCTTTCGTCGACACTATTTACTATGTGAGCGGCCGTTTAATCCACTGCGACATCCACGGCTTGACGTGTTACGGTCTTATTCGGCCGACGCTTCGATCTTTTACTGCGGTAATTAAGATTTCAACAGGCAACAGAGAGGCCAGACGCCTGCCACCGTAACCAGTGGAAACAAACCAAACTCAACATTCCATGACTCGCGCGAGGACCATTGATTGGATGCCCTTCAGGCAAAGACCTGCAGACGCAGCAGGCTGGTCTTTCTTCTGAAGGCTAGATAATGATCTTTCAAGAGCGCGCAGTCAGAACCTCCATCTGTGAGCTGAGCAGTTCAGAAAGCCAAGTTTGTGCTTCAAACGACCATAAAGTTCGAAATCCACCTTGGAGGATTCTCGACTTGTCAATGACTATCACACACAGAAACTTCAAACCCTCCAGGAGAAAAAAAAGATGCAGGTACCATAAGTGACATTCCACATATACATGCACTCCCAGCCACTCAACTCCGACATGTCCTCACCCTCAGCACCCCAGGGAAGTCCGACAGGTTCCACTCCAAGGGGATCCGCACCCTGGCCGAATCCCCGCCTTTGACTCTGGTGAGGAGGGCGCCAGACGGGTCCCTGTCCCGTCTCCCTACCTGTCCTGTCGTGTGTGCAGTTTCTCACTCGCCTTTTCTCTCTTTCTAATCCTCCCTCCCCCTTTCTTAAGCAAACAGAGAGGCGTGCATGTCCCGGCAGGCACGAGACCCAGCCAGTACCAGGCTGCCCTCATTCTTGCTCAGGTTCCAGAGCTGCAAGTGCAGGCACGCTGCATGCCGCCTCGGCAACTCCCCTGCTCTGGGCGACTTCCAGTCTCCTGTCCATCAACATGCACTTAACCCGGCTACTTCAAGAGACCTCGACTGTCAGCTCATCGATATATATATCTATAACTGAGATGAAATAGCATCTAGCTCATCACCATGCTACTACATTTACACATTTATTAAACAAAATACTACAGCCTACTAACACTGACACAATGTCTAGATCATATACTTCACATTGCATCATCAATATGCTTCATGCGCTATTGTGTTGATGCAAAACAAGTTTTTGCTTAAAAGTGTTGATGTGTAATGAGTTAGGGATGAGGTAGCTAAGCTAGTCAAACCCCAACTTGGTTTCCAGAGGATAGTATTTCCATAGCGCTTTGGGAAAAATATTGCCCAAATTTCTCAAGATTTATAGCACAGACCTGCTTTTCAGGGGCTTATTTGTCAACGGCAACTACCGCAAGGCAGAAGGACGACAGCGCAGAAAGAAAAGCCCATTACGGCAAAAATTCTCCCAACGAAACTTCAACGCCTTACGGACCATCTTGAGGAATGGTGCACTTCCCAGTCAAGGAACACGACCTACGCGCTCATACGCTCCACCACTCGGGCTGAAACGCAAATCGACTTGACGCCGAGCGGGACGGTCTGCCTCAAAGGCACAGCACCTCCTCAGCTAAAGGGATCGTTGCAGAATGCAGTCTCCTCCAACCTCTGCCTCCAGGCACCGCATTCAGAAACATATACAGTCACGTCTACGTAAGTAAGACCTAAAGGTATGGAGGAGAAAAGAACTGCTAGAAAACTTAAGAATTCCAGGATCGACTCATGCCAAGCAAATGAATGAGAATTTGAATTCAGGAAGGAACAATTCAACAGAAATGATGATCCACAGTATCAGTGTATATGCATCCATTGCATTTAGAGGCACTTTCACCATGTATACAACATAAAAGCAACATTTAGCAAAAGGTTAGGACTGCACGGTATTGGGGGAAAAAATTATATTTGCATATTTCACATTTTTATTAATATTTCTATATGGGAAAACATGAAAAATGTAAATTAAATATAATTAAAATCCCCTTCTCCTGTTGTGACTTTGAGCCCAGTAAATAGTGTTTCTCCTGGGAAATATATCATCATGTGTGTACTTCATTAGTAAACAGGAATGTTTTCCTGGTTTAAGGCAAGCAGAGGGAAAACTGTGAGATCTCAAAGGACCTCATTATGCAGACTGTAATTTCAATATTTATTTTTTTACAATAATTTAAATACTAATCTTTCTACATTCCAGCTACTGCCTCCACTGCATTAAGGAACTGTTTACAGGAAGGGGCAGAAAGCCTTTTGTACTCGCAATACTTATAAGGGGAAGTTCCATGCACAGCTTCCTGAAGCCGCCCCCCTTCAAAAACGGGCTATTTCCTGTGGTACCTGGGCCCCATTACCGAAAACACACATATATACACAGAGGCAAGTGTTGTGTTCATTGCACGTCGTTTCCCTTCACTTCCTTGAAGGAAAAAACAGGATAGCCCAGTCACAGAAGCAAATGAGGTGGGAATTGGCCTGCGTGACGCATAACTGGAAGTTTTGCGTAAATACAATAAACTTTAAACAACATACCACTATCATATACAATGCTATACAGTAGCTGACTTTCCGGTTAAAGTGTTGCAATTTCATCCCCAGGGTTCATCAAAGCACTTCCTGGTGGTAATTATAACTTGAAACCTGAAATATGAGCAGTCAAGTGTACATTGATCATACGCCTCCATCACACCGTGTGTGGTTCCGGATCAGAAATCAGTTCCCTAAGAAAAAAAAACCGGTTTCCGTAAGCAGGAATGCAAACCGGGAACTATAGACATTACGCCGACCATTGGTAAGGCGTCGGTGCACGATTTTTTGCGTCTATGTTTTTCAATGCCATAACTACATGTGCATACAAATTCTTTTTATATTGCATTATATTTATTTAACTTCCGTCAACACGTTCAGCACATGTTTACGCTTGAAATATAGATTCCAATTCCAATACATTATATATTCTGACAGTAGAATAAAGACGGGCCAGGTATTCATGTATTAAGTAAAATTTCATACATCTTTCATCAAAAGTAAATATGATCCAGCGCAATTTTCTTTAATATCCATAGGAACGGAACCAAATTAACTTTTGCTGAAATTCACATTAGATTTCCACAATGAAAACAGCTTAACAGGCAATGCAGCCTTAACTGCACGCAAATGGGGGACTTGCTCTCAATCTAGGTAATCAATCTCTGCGCATCTTCCCCACGACAGGCTACCGTTTGCGCCAAACTGTGCTCAAAGTAAGATCATTAAATAAAACTCGCGTCGACCTTTATCCCAACGCACACAGACTGCCTATTAGCCAAATAAAATTTCGTTTAAAATCTCCAGCAGGACATTTATAACTTACCAGCGAAACTCGGCACCAAACTCCCGCAGAACTCTTATAAGTTAACCCCGCCTCCTCGGCGAACCGCGTTAGATTGCAGTGACCCGGTGCCAAATCCCACTGTATAATACAGTTTGTATTATATATACGCTTGGCTTTCCCACCGCCAAATTATTGGTATTTTAACTTGATTTTTATTCCTTTACCTTGTTGGACCGGACAGATCCGCAATGGCGGAGGGGAAGCGGAACTACCGACCAAGCCCAACTTGGAACAGTTTGCAAATAGCTAACACTATATTTACACTTTTTAGTTTACACGCTGAACATGAATATATATATAATTCAGAGGAGTGGAACATATGGTATTGCATATAACGCATGCAATAAAATCATCCAAAGTCATAAGACAGAATAACTTTTTTTTGCCACTCGAAATGCATTGTGGTCCTCGAGGTCCACTTTTACGTAGTTGGCAACTTGAACGTATCATAAACTACTTTTCCCAAGAGCCTCTACAGGAACTCTATATATGTGCGGTCAGATGTGTAGTTCTTGGAAGTACACGAACTAGAAGCAGTACAAAATTCTATGACGACACTAAAATAGTTCAACCACAAAAAATGTAAATATTCAATTTGTTTAATAAAGCGATGTAGCCAGGCTTAATTTTTGATATGTAATGTATAAATATGAAAACTTTAGAACCAATAGTTCGCGCCTCAAACATCTCACTTTTGCATTCTAACCGGCAACCGACAGTCATACAAAAACAATGCAGCAATACTGAAATTTACCTTTTGACATTAATTCCACAAATTCTGTGCACTATAATAAGATTATAATAATTATTTTTTATATAATATATTATATAATTATATTATTAATTATTATTATATTATAATAATTATAAGATTATAGTGCTGGTTCCAAGCGTCATTGGGTTACTGAGCTTAATTTCTTAGACGTGAAAGTCAACCGTATAGTTAGTTATTTGTATTTGGAATCTAGTTTGTCAGTTCACCTTTCAGATGGTATAGTAATTTTTGGACCAACTTGATGACCAGGTAGGTTTTATGACAATGCAGAAGAATGTTAGCGTCGAAAATTATAGTCATTTTTCGGATAAACTTTAATATATGAACTATCTCTTCAGTCTGCATCCATGGAGTGGCCAGTCCACCTCCGGTACATTTCAGAATGTGACACAGAAACCATTCAGATGCAAAACAGCGCCATCTGGTGAACAATTTACAAATGATCAGAGGGACGCTGATTTTCGTACTATGGAAATGTCCCGATTAATTTTTACCGATTATTTCCAGCAGAGGATTCGAAACTGCAGTCCATCGTACACCGTATTTCAAAACGTCTTATAAGAAAATACTGACGTTTGGAAATCAACTCTTGCCGATGACATCCATGTTTAAATTACATTTAAAACACAATTAGTTATTAAAGTTAAATTAAATTTTTAGGCAGGTGTGTGCCTGGAAACGATTAACAGCAATAAGTTGATCCGTAAACAAGTATAAAACCGGTCTTTTCCAAGATATCCTTTATTTATAAGAATATAGCATGGCCAAAAATACAGATATACATCGTTTATATACATCAGTTATCCAATGCTTTGTTTCTTTACAAAAGAAAATAATGCATTCTCTTTGGAAAAGCATTTGAGAAAAAGCAGCAAGCCTGAAGCATGAAGTTGTTCTCCAAAACATATTCATAGTGCTTTTCTGCTCCAGCTGACAAAAGGATTTAGTGGCACTGATGAAAGTGTGTATATTACAATAAACTGGAATATATAGAACTACCACAATATTTATGACATCCCAAGACCCTGAACAAAATTAGTGGCTAGAAAATATATGGATTTATGACATTCAACTTTTAAGCTTCTAATCCTAAAAGAAATTACCTTTACTTTTGCATGCAAGGTATAAGAAGCCACATCTTATTGCAATAATTCAAAAATTAAAAATCTCTGCTTATAAGATAGCAAATACCTTTCAGCTTTGTCAACAAAGTCTGCCAGTGTACCAGGCCAAACGACACAGCCATATGACAAACCTAGTTATAATGCAGTCAACTTGTTAATTAGGGGTTTAAAATACACAGCAAACTATGCGAAATTTTTTTTTTTTTAAATTAGGTTCCTCCCACAAAAATGAAGTTCATGTATTTTTGGTGTCAAAAATCGTAGAAGAATCTACACAGGTATATATATTTTTCATACTGTGCAATTCATTTTTCATTAAAGAATCAACAACAAATGTTGTGAAACCATTTTGACAATCATGGGCAAGTTTCTGAGGGAGCTTCGGATCAATCAAGTGTCCAGACACCAATCGAAGAGCGCATAGCACACCTGCAGTAAAACCTGCACGCAGCAAAAGAGCGCACAGCACACCTGCACTAAAACCTGAAGCAGGACTTCCTTTTGCACAACCCACACAAGCTGCTTGACAGCTGTTACCATCAGCAGACATAGCTAACCCAAGAAAGATCCCTTTACTGCAAGAACATTCACAGTCCAGGAAACAAACTTTGGACCCCACACCTGAAGCTGACTCCAACGATGAATGAGCGTAAACAAACTGCATTAGTAAATATAAGCAATGGAACAAGCAGAACCAAGGCAGCACCGACCCACATGCCTGCTCTTCACTGTCCACCTCACATGCTCGAGTACCTGCATTTTTAACCCGTCTTTAGTGTTCAGCAGAACTTTGGCCTCAATTCAGTTACACCCACGGATCACATGTTCATATTGCTGATTAATAAGCTCACATTACTATCCTCTTACTCACTTGGCAAGGTCAGCATCTACCTCCTACAGCACTGACCGGGTCAGGGCTCTTGATCATCACGGGACCGGCCCGTGACTCCCCCCCACCCACCCACTTTTTTTGGTTTAGAACCAAAAGCATNNNNATTCAGCTGAAAGATTTCTCTTCTATATACCCACATTGAGAACTGCTTCACAGCGACTACGAGTACACCAGTACTTTGTTTTGAGCTTAGCTAATACGACGACTGCTTGCCAAATAATATTCATGTATCCTCCAATACAGGAAATGTATTGACTGATTGTGAAATTATAGCCCATACTGACAAAACATACATATGTACCTGTACTGCATAAACAAAGAAGCATTTTATATATGCAATACTTAAAACCACACGACAGTGCAAACTTATTTCTTCTTCCGGTCTTGGGTGCAGCGTGGACAATACCTGACAAGACAAAAGAAGAACAACACACATAATAATTCACGTGTCTTTCTCCCATCAAAAAGAACAACATTTATTTGAATATATTTCAGGCGGTGTCTTCTAGCCCAAAGGCTGTCCACCCACCATTTGCCTTTGGGCTTTGTTGTGAGGTCCACGCAAGCGAAGTGAAACCACTCGATTGGACACTATAAACGGCAAACAAGAATACAGGAAAATTCATCAATTAACATCGGACAGTAAAACTGTCTACGCTACATGAGAAGGCTGAGACTGTGATATTCCACTATTAAAAAACAGAGCTTACTAGCCAAAATCAAAAGCTTGCGGTTCACGTCTTTATTTTACACAAAATAACCCTTGAGTTTATAAAGTTCTTCTTGAGTTTATAAAGTTGAAAGTTCTTTATCCATGACATGCAGCCGTACTCGGACAACATAGCCGCAGATCATCCTATTCAGGGAAGGTTCATTCAACGCCAAGCTAAGCGTCACGCAGTTGTGCGCGACAAGAACCCGCGGCGGGGAGCGGGCGCACTCACGTCAGGGTTGTCGCAGCCAATCATCTCGCCGTACGACACCTGGTGACACAGGCAGTACGTCGGCTCGTTGGGGTCCACGGGCATGTCCAGGACGTCGGACGGGTGCACGGCCAGCAGGGAATTACTGAAGTCAGGACTGGGAGAAAGGAAGCGGCGTTAAAACATGAAGGAACCGTGCAGCAAACAAGCTGAAGGGGATATATATCATTATTTTTGTCTATCATTATGAGCATGTGTTATTTATTGTTAATGTATATTAATGTCTAAATGCCTTTCGCGGTCTAAATATATGTTGCGCTACTAACCTGCAATTATCTTCAGGATTAATAATCTACCATCTACCGACCTATCTAAAATGACATCATACTATCAAAACAAGAGCCAAAGATCCACAAACCAAACAATGCAAAGCACTTCTCTTGTATATCCAAGCTCACTTCAGGGAATCTGACTCATTCTACCTGCAGCTGATGTTTCTAAGGGTGAGGGTCTCCTTAAATCTAAAACGCAACAGTCTATTGCCAAAAGAATATGAGGGAGGGGTTCAGACCCATTCTTCATTTTCTTCTTCCTCGGCGAATCTTCATCTGACCCCTTCTTTCCCCTCGTTCTCGAGCTCCGCTTTTCTTTTGGGTTCTTGGTTTCTGCAAAAAACACGGGTCAGGTCTCATTCAGACCTCTCAAGGCAGCTTTTGGGAATAAAGGGAAACAGGACCAGTAAGATATTAAAACAGCAGGCCCATTGTGTATTGGGGCTACTATTCAAGTGACCCACAATGCACCTTTCTGAATGACTGACTCCAATTTTTAATGGCAGAACAGTGGATGCTTCCAAAATATATCACATGACATCATTTCTTGCTCCCAGAGACATAAAGAGTAGGCTTCAGCAAGGGTACGTAGCCCAAGTGTGATAATATGGACATTAATCTATTTACCGTCTCAGATTATTATCTTAACACAATATAAAATGCCACCCAGGATTTAGCCAGAAAGTGAAATAGAATGTGATTAGTCATCCAAATTTATTTTGGTCATGATGTCACAGAGATAAAAGCTGCAGTCTCATCTCAGAATTATCACAATTACTAATAGCTGTAGCTCCGCCCCTTCCTAGATAAACACATCATTTACTTGAATTACATTTACGTGTTTGGGCATCTACCACGATATATATAAGACCCGAATGATTTCACTGCACCTCACCCCCACCCCCCGCAACATGAAGGGAAAATGGAATTAATGCCATTGGCTCCCATACTTTTTAAATCCTTCCCATCTGGACTCTCGTAGCCACTCATGTCCAGCTTCTCCTTCAGCTCGTTCTCGAAGCGGGCGAGGTCAGCGTCCAGCCTGCGGATGTGCTTGTCCACCTGTGGTGAAATGGCACAGGGCCGCTCAGCGAATCGCCACGACACGTCTGCCCCAGCGTCTGCGCCAGCGTCTGCCCCAGCGGCACGGCCCTCACCATCTCATACGTCTGCATGGCCAGCTGCACCTTGTCATCGCTGTACTCCCTGCACTTGCCGTAGGCGCTCTCAATCTTCCGTAGGTGCTCCACCCTCTGCTCGGAGGCCAGCGTCTTCACGTTCGCGATGTACTCCGCCGCCAACTTGTCGATCTCCCCCTTTTTCTCTACAGATGGGCACGTATGGAGAGCAACAGGCACGCAAGGTTAAATCATGAAGATAAAATGCTCAGACAGCAATGGAGCAAAACCAAGCATCACGGAGGTGTTTTTTTGGAGATGGAGCTTTGGAGATGCACAGGTTTAAAGGCACACAGGTGTTTAATATAACACAGTTGCAGCACATACCTTCAGTCTTGGTGTCCAGCTCACGCATAAGGGTGAAGCTCCTCTGTAGTTCACACGGCAGGCTTTCAATACCTCGGATAAAAGAAACCATCACCCTGATTCCACCAATGAGAATTCAGACATCCAGTGCACTCTAAATGCAAAACAACACCCAGCACATCATAGATACCCAACAGTCAACAGATTCCAGTTTCAGTGATAAAGTCCAAACTAGTAGCTTGTTGTAAGGGACGTTTTCAAAGGCTATTAAAATGCATCAGTAGGCATTTAAAAAAAAATCTCCTGTTATGTGCATGGCAACTGGTTTTCGGTAGATATTAGGGGAGACTATCGGAATAAAAATTCTTTTATTTAACAATAACCTCGGGAATCCTTGGTGGAAACATTTTAGGGGAACAATTTCAAGCCAGTGAGCCCATGCTTTGCTGCCTGCATACATACATACCCAACAACCGTACCAATGTGTACTAAAGGGAATCTGCCCATTTTATATTTTGCCTTGGGAACAAAACCTGTCATAATCCCGTCTGACCTCATGTTGAAACAATACAACAACCCTCGCATGAGATTCATGGGGTACTATCGCCCGTTTTAATCAAACAGATGGTTTTCATGCTTTACTATCTATGTTTATGATTAACATGCATCTCTTATTACAGCGTTACCCAATCTCTCAGTATTAATAGATCAGGCATCGTAAATTGTATAATTTAATTAATGTGTCGTATTGTTTTACAATGAGATAAACACGGTGATCCGAAATAAAAATCTGCTTTAAGAGCGTTACCTACAAATACACTCAAAACAAATACAATGAAACACGACACCGACACGTCAAATGTTTCAATACACGGGTGGTTAGGCTGTTTACTCAATATCAGGCAAAAAAGGGACTCGTTAAAAAAAACTTCACGATCAACTTCCGCCGGGTTTCCTGTTTGTATTTTACTCGCTCAAGCTAAAACAGCTGCTGCAAACCTAGGAAGCTTACAAATAAAGACTTGTTAAAGCTGCAAGGGATACCACTCAGCTTGCATCAGAAACACTGAATGTTGTGTTTTTAATATTTACTGATCATACGACATTAAATTATTTAGTAATTAACCAGACTGCGACAGCACCAAACTGTTAGCTTCCCAGCTAGCTAGCTATCCATTCCATGAGATAAGCGATGACTCGGAAGCTTTAACTCAAACAGTGAACGAAAGTGATCTTTATTATAACGACTATTGGATACCGTCACGACATTTATTCATATCTTGGGACTTACTGTCAAGATAATGCTCCAGATATATCGCTTTCGCCATCTTTCCTAATCGCTGTACACAATTTTTTTTAATCCAGCCCGCGTGAACTCGAACGCCGAACTCAATTACGTGGTCGGGACTTCCTCCCGTCCTATTGGCTGGAATAGAAATTCTAGCTGATTGGTTGGAACAGGGCACAATTCACATCGCTATTGGTCAGTATTTCTACTTTCCTTTAAACGCTCTCTGAAGTGTTTTCTTTATTGTCTATGCTATACTAGCAACACATTTCAAAATACAGTAGGATATGAGCATTTCTGTAGTAATTCACTGAAGGATGTACTTATATAATTAGCGACGGATGCATTTCTGATAAAAAATAACTACTGTGTCGGACGTAATAGGTAAGTGCATATACAAATCTGAAGCTGATCTTTTGCTACTTAGCTTGGTAAAGTCAGTTTGGTTGTCATGCATGCAATTATATTGCAGTTCGTCAACATTTACATTTATAGCATTTGGCTGAGGCCGTTAGCCAGGTTGACTTACGTAAGTGATTAGCATATGAAGAAAGCCACGAACAAAGCAAAAATTGTTGCTTTGCAGTAACTGGTACTGTTTATTACGAGATAGATGTTACTGGTAGTACGACGTGGATATGTGTATGGGAAGGAAATACAATTTTCACCACTCCGATTTATTTGTGGAAAAAAACAACAGTTTGTTTTAGGAAACTGAGCTTTATTTTTGGATTTAAATTGGCCGATTACGTTTATAAGGCCCTGACTCGGGTCTGTGCCCACGCCAGTGTTTCCATTAGATATTTTTCTGCCAGTTAGTGTTTGGTCAGAAATATGTGTATGGAGTATGGATTTCTTAGTGTAGATAACAGACATAAAATTTTCTGTGACGTTTTTTTGTTTGTTTATTAAGTCATGGCGAACTGTTTTCGTGGACTCAAGAGTTTTGGAGCGCAAGCTCCATATCGCTGGATTCGCTCACAGTGTTTGTCCAGCCTAAACATCTTGGGAGGTGTGTATGCTGCCCCGGAGATAAACAGGCTGGTGGCTTCGGGACAGACCCGTGGAATGAGAACCACCAGCACTGCCGGCATCGAGATAAAGCGGCTTCCCTTCTCCAGGGTCTCCCAGCAGGACTTGGCTTTCTTTGAGAAGGCGCTGCCTGGAAGGACCATCACAGATCCGGACGTGCTGGCATCCAGCAATGTCGACTGGCTGAAGTCTGTGCGTGGTAAGTACAGTATTCCCATGGCTGTACATTTTTCTACCAAGAGAGTAAGGTATTTGTATTTACAGCGACCACATTTTTTGTGACAGTCACATGCACAGCACCTGCATTTTATAGCACTGTTGCTGTACTTTATCAGTCACTTTATTAGTGTATTCTTTAGTTCTTGTACTATTTTGTACTGTCTTTAGTCTCTTTGCAACTGAGTGTGACATATGACCAGTAAATATCTTGAATTTAGTTGGTTAAAAAAATCATCATCTTTGATTTTTGCTCGATATTCAGGCTCCAGTGAGCTTCTCCTGAGACCCCAGACTACTGAAGATGTCTCTCAGATTCTCAGGTTAAGCTTCTCTTCTTAGGAGGACAGTACTTGACACTTGAAAGTCACTTCTTCATTTTACCTGATGGAGAGTCCCTCATGGCCGTGTCTGCTCCTGGCCTTACAGATATTGCAATGAGCGGCGACTGGCAGTGAACCCCCAGGGTGGGAACACAGGTCTGGTGGGTGGCAGCGTGCCCGTGTTTGATGAGATCATCCTCTCCACCTCCCTCATGAACCGCGTTCTGCACTTCGACCAGGTGTCCGGTCTGTTTGCCCGTGCCATCGGCCATGTTGCCCTGGCAACCCAGCAAGTTCTTCTAGCGAGCAGACGACCCGATTATGGATGCCTTGTGATGCTTGGTTTTATAGTGAGGCTTGTCTGGTCACCTTGCAGGAATCCTTACCTGTCAGGCAGGCTGCGTGCTGGAGAATCTTTCCAGTTACGTGGAGGAGCGCGACTTCATCATGCCCCTAGACCTTGGTGCCAAGGGCAGCTGCCAAATCGGGGGGAACGTGGCCACCAATGCGGGGGGGCTACGGCTACTTCGCCATGGCTCCCTACGGGGCACAGTGCTGGGCCTGGAAGTGGTAAGATCACTAACGATCAGCAAGTGGTCATGACCTTCCGCTGCACATTCCAGATATCTTGCCGGCCCTGATGCTAGAAGGGCCGGCCAAACTTGAGGTGCGTCCACTAAATTTCTATATATTCCCGGCTTGGCAGGAGCTCGTGTTTCTAATCGGAATTCACCACTAAATGGCAAAGCTCCACCTTAAGCTTTTGTCGTTTCCAAACTGGCACATTTGCTCTGCAGGTGTTGGCCGATGGAAAGGTTTTAAACTGCCTTACATCCCTGAGGAAGGACAACACGGGCTATGACCTCAAGCAGCTGTTTATTGGGTCGGAGGGCACGCTCGGGGTCATCACAGCTGTGTCCATCCTGTGTCCACGGAAACCAAAAGCAGTCAACGTGGCCTTCTTAGGTATCCAAGTGCTTTTACATATTGACATGTTATTTTGTGCCAGGTGGCTGTTGCCATTCTAGAAACATTCTTCGTTCTTATGTTTTTTACAACTGTCTGAACCCCCCCTCCCCCCACCCAGGTTGTTCTAGTTTTCAGCAACTACTGAAGACGTTTCATTGCTGCAGGGGCACGCTGGGGGAAATTCTGTCTGCCTTCGAATTCTTAGACGGTGCCTGCATGAGGTTACTGGAGAAGCACCTGAAACTGAATAATCCCATAAGAGGTAAACCGAACTGGCTTTGCTGGGATAGCTGGAGTGGGGTCATTCCTGTGAGATTCAGTCATGGTCTTAATGGTCTGTTTACATTTCACTAGAATTCTCTGAAATTTGCCTCTAGTGAGGATCCAGCAGTAAGAGACTCAGCATCATGACAAAATACGTGAATAGACCCTGAAGATTGAGTCAGCTTGAGCAGTTTTTCCCAGTCCGGTCCTCAGAGTCCCAGTCGGCCCATGTTTTTGCTCCCTCTGAGCTCCCTGCCAGACAGTCCACATTTTTGCTCCCTCTCTGTCGCAGTCTGGTTAATTACTCTGGGTCTCCGAGGACCAGATTGGGAAACGCTGAGCTAGAGGACCCAGATTTTAGACCAGGAGGACCTCAGGAGTCGTTTTGTGCCACAGAGAGCCCATTCTACATCGTTATTGAGACGGCGGGGTCCAACGCCAGCCACGACGAGGAAAAGCTACACCATTTCTTGCAGGAAGTCATGACACTGTCACTGGTGACCGACGGAACCGTGGCCACTGAAGATGCTAAAATCAAGGTCTGCATCCATTTGTGTCTTGCAGCTGGTCATTTTGAGGTTCTGCAGAAATACAACAGCACGTCTTTTGAAAATACATGTTGTCTGGATAAGACAGCCAATTACTCCTCTCTGTACAGGCACTCTGGGCATTAAGGGAGCGGATAACAGAGGGATTGACACACGACGGTTACACCTATAAGTATGACATCTCCTTGCCCGTGGAGAAGATTTACCAGCTGGTGGAAGACATGAGGGAGCACCTTGGAGCCAAGGCCAAGAATGTTGTTGGTTATGGTCATGTTGGTGAGAGCTCTACTCTATCTAGTCTCATTACAAGGTTCTGGCATAATTATGGTGACTGCAATACTTTCCGAAATAGCACTCCACATACCAGATAGTGGATTCGTTACAACTCGTCATGCTTTGCCCTTGTCTCCCCAATAGGTGACGGGAACCTCCACCTGAACATCACGTCCAATTCCAGAGACCCAGATCTGCTGGCGGCCATCGAGCCATATGTGTACGAATGGACGGCCGGGTGCCGAGGCAGCATCAGCGCTGAGCATGGATTGGGCCTGAAGAAGAGGAATTACATTCACTACAGCAAGCCTCCGCAGGCTGTGGCCCTCATGGGGGATATCAAACGCATGCTTGACCCACATGGGATCCTCAACCCTTACAAGACCCTGCCAGACAGCTGCTGAGAACACAGAGGCCAGGCTGTTAAACTGGACTCCACCCAGATCATGAGTTTAAATGTGCGTTGTGGGGGGCATGACTGTTGTACATTTCAGGATCTTTTTTGACCTGACATGCTCTTACATATTATTTTACAGCAACCTTTCAATACATTTCGATGTGAAATAAATTCTTGAGACAGTGGTGAAAGGTTGTCACTAACTGGCCAGAACAAACATTTTTCTTCCTCTTTTGACCACCAGCACAAAATGGTCCTGGAGCCATGCAACCGGTCATGACCAGGCAACATCCACAAAGGAGACACGTGCTGTGAACATCTTTATTGCATGTAAAAAAAAAAAAAAGCAACATAAAAACTGGATTTAAACAAACGTGCTTCTTTAAAACAAATACAGTATATCCAAACAAAACTGTTGCTGTTACCATAAATGCCTTTTTTGCAAATACTTAAATGCAGAAAGTTTAAGTTCCAATATTTAAATACTTGTATTCATGTAGTGTGGATCAGCTGTTGTCTAAGAACCGACTGTACTCAGCTTAATTTGTAAAGCACCGTTTCATCGTGTATTTGCAGTGTCTCAAATTCATTACTAGTGTTAAAATCAGTGCCTGGACTTCTGGTACTTACTGATTGCTTATGCATCCTTGTAACAGTACATTTCTGATAATAAATAATAAAAATCACCATGATAACTACATGTTGTTTAATGGCCTGTTAGGTGCTTGCCGCTGCGGCAGAGCTGCCAAAGTGAGAGGAGGGGCTGGCCTGCTTCCTCATGCCTAGTGTCTGGGAATGAGGCGAGTTTAGCCGCTGCCGTCACCCTCTACGGAACGTCCAGCTGGCTGTCATTTCAGTCTACGCCCACTACATACTTCTGGCGCCAGGTCATCCAAAGTGCTGAAATGTCTAAATTATGCGCCCAGCGGTCGTACATCATGCTCCTTGCCCTCCCCGCTTCTTAGACCATCTTGACATCTCCTCTCCCCTGGCGTTTTCACTCTGAAGCCCTGCTTTGCACATTGGGGTTTTACGTTTAACCACCTGCCCCGCCCCCCAACGTAAGACCTCTACTGTTCTCATCCCACCCATGTCATTTAGGGATTTTTTTTTTTTTTAGGCATTCACAGTTGAAATTTAACAAAGGCAAAGCTCATAGCAGTGTTTATGCTATACAGTAATATCTTCCACATTTGTGACAAAATTCTGCTGACGAAAATAAAGTTCTGTAGCGACTATGTTAATACAGTAACATGTATTGTGAGGTTCCCCTTCACCAGACGATCTTCACTAGACCTCAGTTCAGGCTGAAAGGTAACTGAATGAATCTGATGCATGTTTTTTTTTTTTTTTTTTAACTGTAGTATCCTTCTTCAGGTCTTGGCTCTGCCCCTTAACCGATGATAAAATTACTCGATAAAAAAAAAAAAAAAGGAAAAAAAAACCGTTCCAATTGGAACCGAGAAACTAATACCAGTAAATCTTTCAAGGACTACAAGACTGGAAAAAGCAACAGATTTACATATTAATACGAAGCACAAGATTTGTTGTTTTCAGGAAGAAACTTAGTTTTGTGCGTCGTCGACGCCTCCAGGCTGTGGAAACAGCCCCCCCCCCTCCCACTCCCTCCCCTCCCCAACCCAAGTAAGATCATGGAAGCTTGTCTTTGCATACAGCCATGGGAAGAGCTGGCAGGAGAATGTCATGGCGGACGGCTCCGAAAACGGGCGGCGGCAGCGGGGGGGGCGCCGACATGTTGTGACAGACGACAGACCTCCGTGCCAATCAAGAATCGAACACATAAAAACTTCAGGACCCAAAACAGCAGAGAGCCCGAGGGCAGACGTGTGGCACCACGTGGCAGTGAGCTGCAGTGACGAGCGCTCCCTGACGCTAGCAAGCCGGCTTTCGCACCCAGACGTTTCCCACTGATAGCTACCGCCTGTTTCTGTTCGAAAGCCACATGCGTCTGCTTTGTTAAACCGTTAGCTGCTGGAGAAGTGGTGAGGGACTACAGGAATACATACTTACAGATTGTTTGTATATTAATATATAGTGAAAACATGATCAAGAGCTATGGCACTTTCGCAGGCAGCCGTTAAGGTTCACTGCACAAGGTGTTCAGCGGTTTGTGGTTCCGGTCCTATTGGCTTTGTAAAAATGACAATGTGACTCTTCTGTAAACTCAAGTGGGCCAGCGGGGAGATGGAGGAAACATACACTGATCTAAGGCACCCGTGCCGTTTAAACGTCGAACGTTCCGGTAGCCGCCCTTGCCTCATAAGGAGTACTGAGAAAAAGCTGCTTTTGCATAACGCCCGAACTCACAACGCCGAACTAGAAAACTTAAAGGGGGAGGGGGGAGGGCACATTACCCGAGGACTGAAGTTTTAGGACGGAGAGACCCTGGGACCCCAAAAGCTTGGGCCTGCAGCTTTTCCCGCGGGAGACGCCACATGCAACAGAGCGAGCTGGGCAGGAGGCCTCCGCACACACAACGGTATGCTGGGCAGGAGGCCTCCGCACACACAACGGTATGCTGGGCAGGAGGCCTCCGCACACACAACGGTATGCTGGGCAG
>JAODLC010000030.1:120498-140974 GCA_026781145.1 Hippopotamyrus pictus | reverse complement strand
ACACACACAACGGTATGCTGGGTAGGAGGCCTCCACACACACAACGGTATGCTGGGTAGGAGGCCTCCACACACACACACACACACACACACACAACGGTATGCTGGACAGGAGGCCTCCATACACACACACACACACACACACACACACACACACACACACAAAACGGTCTGCTGGGCAGGAGGCCTCCATACACAATGGTATGCAGCCAGTCCAATGCAGGGAAGTTCACTGGCAGATTAACACAAGAATAAGCCAGAGATGGTGACAAAAACAAACAGCAATACAAAAAATTACAATAATTACCTTACAATGACAGAACAAAACACCCCCCCCCCCCATCCCATTTTACTCCTTCGGGTGTTTGGATGCGTGTCAGTCTGTGTACAAGCCCTGCCCCCAGGTCCCAGCCCCACCAGGCCAACCCCTCCAGAGATGCCCGTGTTCAGCAGTCCGCTTTGCCTTTCTCCAGGGAGCTGTATATTTTATCTAGAGTCTTTTTGATTCGCAGTGCCGTGAGGCGGGCCGACGGGTTCTGGTACCAGCATTCCCGCATCAGCTTCACCAGGGCCGACAGGGTCTGGAATACAATCCACAGATTAGTCGATACAGGCACCAGTACAACCGTCAAGATCCTCTGATAGGAGCCTAAATGCATAATAAGCAGCCCAACTTCCTCCGGTAAGTTTCCAACCGTACAAATGGTTACGAATTACGCATGACTCAATGTCGGTCTCTCAGGATCGCAGCCACTCACCGGATCCGAGAACCATCTGTTGGGAATGAAGGGTCTTTGCTGTTCCACGCACACGACTTTGCGCATGTCGTCGAAGCTGGGGTCGTTGGGCACGAGGTCGTAGAAGGGCGGCTTGTACTCTTCGACGAGGCCTGGATGACAGGTTGGGCGTGGAACCTCAAACACAAATCCCCTCAACCGAAATAGCTAGGATTCTTTAGCGAAAAGGCCCATATGGGTAAACATGCAAGCCAGGGGCTTGGGAACGAAGGCGCCAGAACTTGCCGTTACTGTAGGTCCGGCGAGCGATTTCCCAGAGGACCAGCCCAAAGGCCCAGATGTCCACTCGCTTGTAAGCGTCGAAGCAGTCTGTCTGGATGGTCTCGTCCAGAACCTCCGGCGCCATGTACCTCTTGGTACCTACCTTGGGGTTATTTCCAACATCCAGCTGATTGTCTGACTGCGAGTGCGTGACTGCCAGGCCTGAGGAGGTGGAGAGGCCGAATTTTATCTTAAATCTCTTCAGCCCGTCACCTTGAATCGCGAAGACGTTTTTGCGCAATGCAAAGATTAAATTTAATCAGGTGTCTGAAACGCAATTCCGGCGGGGCCGCAGGGCATACTCGCTTTCATTCCACCTGAGATCTACATTAACCTCCATCTCCAGATGGAGCTGCTGACAGAATGAATTACAGAATGCAAATAAAATGACACTGAACTGGTTTGCTGAAGACTCAATATGAAATTTCCATTTGTGTTAGTATGTGCATATATTGGCATAATACTGAAATAAGATGCATGTTAAATTATTTTCAGCTCCTAAAACAGCCATTAATGAAAACCATTACACACAGGGGAGCTTACGACTTCAGGTATAAAAATACACTAAATTACTGTTAAGACAACTATATTGATCTTGCAATAAATACTTTCCTGTCTGAGTGAGTGATAACTAGTGAAATTAAATAAATACGTGTGTAAGAACTAGACACTTAAACATTCTACATCATCAGCCAATCAGATAAAATACCAGGCCTGCAGGCGTGTGCGCAGTCTTTGTAAGCCACTCCCACTCACCGAGGTCAGCGATGCAACAGCGGAGGTCCTTCTTCACTAGGATGTTCTTGCTCTTGAGGTCACGGTGAGCTATAGCCGGCTTTCCCTCCGTCCCGAAGATCTCCGTGTGCAGGTGCACCAGTCCGCTCACCACCGACGCCGCCATCTGCAGCCCGTCTGCCGTCTCCACGGCAACACGCTGCAGGTAGTCGTAGAGCGAGCCGTTCTCGTGGTAATGCGTGATGAGCCAGAGCTGCGTGCTGGAGTTACGGGATGTCATGTCGGAAGCCATGAATCCTGCGGAGGAGGAGACAGATCTGATGCGTTAAATCCTTAAAAACATAAAGGTATTGCAGACGACATACAGTATGATGGCTGGTTAGCCGTTAGTAACAGCACCCTCTGCCTGCTGACTGGCCATGTTTTCCCATCGTCCGTTGAAACCAAAATGCAGCGTGAAGTTGTTCTCATTTTAGCTGTCTGTCCATTACTAATTTGTGTGACAAACCATAAAGGCGTCAGCGCCGCTCCGTACCAGGAACGATCAGGATCAGAAATAGACTCTAAAGGGACCATTCTAACATTCTGTCCTGCGAGTGCGTCATCACCAAAATCATACGGTACATTCTGCACAGTGCAGTATTCTTCTGAACAGCAGGTTCCAGCAAATTTTATAAAAGTGACATAAGTATACGTAGTCTAATCATTTAGTGAAAAATGAGAACCAATTACTATTTTTTCAGTCATCTATGACGATCATTCATCAATCTAAAATAAAAAAGGCACATAAGGTCAGGGAACAAGGCGGTTTGGCTACTTTTAAAATGTATTTCTAAAAATATCTTTTGTTTATTGCCCTTTTCATCTGCTGGCATTTGGATTCTCGGCCAAGAGATTAGTTATCACTGCAGCGACTGATCAGTCGGACTAGGCGAGCCTCGTGACAGACTTCTCCCTGCGTCCTGGCACAGGTCTGACACTGACGTTCAAAACAGTTGAATCCAGTTCCAGCTTCATCCTGGTCTGCCCTTGTTCCTGTTTGTTCTCCCGTTTCCCGACAGGAAAAAAAAAAAAAAAAAAAACGAGGCGTCAAACCAGAGGGAAGACCCCCTTCACTGCCGTACCGAGGATGTTTTCATGCCGCAGCAGGACAGTGTTGTAAATCTCTGTTTCTCTGAACCAGGACTTCTCATCTCTGGAGGAGAAGATCTTCACTGCCACATTTTCTCCCTGCCACTGGCCCCTCCAGACTTCCCCATAACGCCCTTTTCCTATAAAAAGCAGAGAGGTGGGGAGGGAGGCGTTACAGAGATTTGCCCAGACAAACACCTCTCTCTCTCTCTCTCTCTCTCTCTCTCTCAACATCACCTGCATACAGTGGACAGGCACAGACGCCCCCCCCAAGCATGGGGCCTTACCGACACACTCCACCAAGCTGATCTGCCGAGCCACGGTCCTCTGAACCAGGAAGGGAAGGCCAGAGCCACTGCCTGAAGTACAGGAGTGGTCCAGGAGATCCTGGAAGGTGATTGACAGCAACAGTAGAAGACTTCAGGTCCAAACTCACAGGTCCTGAAGTATCATCTTTGAAAAGGTTTGTGAAATCCTATCTAATGCTATCCCATCCATATATTAGATCTTCCCCAAGTTTCATGCAACACAAGCGTGTTCTTTCCAATTTAAAAGGAAGGTAGAAGCTGATCAGCTCTCGCCGTAGTGCAGGTAGGAGGGAAGCAAGCCTTACAGCCAGGGTGCCGTCGCCCACGTTGGAGGCAATGAGGCCGTCGATGGCCCCCTGCTCAGCGTCCATCTCGTGAAGCCTCTCCAGCCGGCCGTGGTGCAGCCGCCGACACACCAGCACGGCCAGCAGGGATAGGAGGGCCAGCACCACAAACGGGCCAATCACGAAGATGACAAGGGTCTCCACCCTGTACCTGATTGGCTTTCCCTCTGGCACTGTGTAGAAAGGGGCAAGTAAAAAAAAAAAAAAGATTTTCAAAAAAACCCCGCAGTCCTTCAGTTGGACTTAAATGGAAACAAGTATCAATTTACCTTAAAAAATGCTGTATGAATAACATTTAAACTACCCAATATGTTGCAATTGACATCTCACCCTGACAAGATCAATAATTAGTAAAATTACATTAAAACATTAAAAATATTAAACCATAATAAAGTCAGACATTCTTGTCTGTAGTATTTCATGTTTATAATTTACCACCCTGTATTTTAACATATGGATATAACTAGACTAGACTCCCAACCCAAGATACTCCCAACACCTTGATGTGTGGCAGGTGCAGTTCCACCTGTGAGCAGCAGGGGCAGAAGCGTGTCGGTGGTGGCGTTGGCGTTGCACATGTAGTGCGAGCAGCACTCGATGGCGTAGCTGGCAGAGGGCGCGTTGGCGCACATCATGCGGCTCTGCTCGGTGTTCGACAGGCAGCCGCGGTTGAAGACGCGCTGGTCCCCATTCACCGTCACCGAGGAGAAGCACTGTTCCCCATCGCAGTGCAGCCCCAGGGCACAAGAGCTGCCCTCGCACGTGCACTTGATGTGCCCGTCTGGGGTTGGAGACACATGGACACGTATTTTAAATAATATGGGTGGCTGAAACTCAAGGTGCTGGCAGTGAGAGCCAGTGAGATCTAAAAGACTACAGCATACAGTGTTCTTTCACAGTGGGGGGGCATAACTACCAGAAAATCTAAACGTTACATTTTCAAAACGCATAAACATACTACCAACGGGGCTTTGGCAACACTGTAGGGGACGGGGGGGTTTACAATTTAAAAGATATCCTGCCTTCAGCTGATGCCCCCAGGATCTTCAGGAGGAGCAGGAAGAACAACGGGAGGCGGCGCTGAGCCATCAGGTTCACTGCACTGGTGAGAGAGGAGGGGGGGCAGGGTTCAAACTGGCCGGCTAGCCCTGCACTCGCACACATGTAAGCACACACCCACAGCGGGAAAACCAAGGGCATCGAACCGTGTGCCCTGCAAGACGGGCAGGCTATCGACCATCAGGTCGCACACCAGCTGCAGAGAACTCCAAATTAATATCAGTCTCAAATGATTTACTTGTCTCCAATAACAAGTCATATTAGTAAGGATAAAATGTTGCCCTTTACAGGGTGTGGTCCCAGGGGTTTTTAACCTTATATTAAACAAGCTGACTAACACAAAACCTTCAGAAGAATCACTTGTCTTTCAGACTTTTGAACAGTTAAATATAACGGGTGACTACCCAGTTAAGATATCTCACAGATCACACTTTTATTGTACAAAAATTTAACTGCGCAATACAGAAGTGATTAACTGCATTGAAGTACACTGCAAAAATCACTTCCTAAGTAAAGAATAAAATGTAAAACTGATCACTACAATTCAAACAGCTCTAGGACTGGGGAAGAGCACACATTACTACACTATATCTATTTCTACACTACCTTCATTTCAAGGGACACAGACTCTTCTGTGTGTGTGTGTGTGTGTTTCAATGTGTGGGCCTTTGTCATGGCAACCGGAGAACCAGGCCCATTACAGAACAGCATGGAAAATGACAGGACTGCAGACAGGAACACTGAGATCAAGAGAATATTTAACTGACATATTCAACTTTTGAAAGTTACAACCAAACTGGTCTAATCTTGCCCTCCTAGAAAAACTAGACATGTATGTGGTTATTGTGCAAATCAATGTAATCTATAACAAATATAGCTCAATCCCCACTGCCAAAAATGTATCAAATTTTTTAAATATGCTTCTAGTGTTTATATAAATGTGCTGGTGCAAACAATTTAATGCAAAAGGTTTGTAAAACACTGATTCCAACTCGCTTTCAGGCCCATTGTCACTCATAGCTTAGTGTTAAATTTGAAACAGAATGGCATCTAAGATCTATTTTACATCTTTGGAAAACAATAAAATAATGCTGTATATTTACTATTTTGATATATACAGAGCCAAGAATTAAAGAATTAAATTGTTACATTTATTTATTACTTTGCCCGTTGGTTGCACTATACTCAGCTTGGGTATGAACCTAATTTCTACAAGTAATTCTTAGAAACAAATAATATATAAACCTTCAACAATACCAAACTATAATGCCGTTATACATAAATAACCACTACAACCATTCATTCATCTTACAATTGCTTAGCTTATAACCACCGCAGTATAACCAAGTGTATAGTCTGTTTACATGTAGTGTATGTAAGTGAGCGTTCAATATGTCAAATTCCATGTACGTACAAATACACTTGGTCACTAAAGTGCTGTCTATTCTCTTCAGTCTTCAACAATAAAGAAACTCAATAGATTTGAATCAAGCTTGGCAGGTGCAAATAATTTCAATTCTATTCATACAGACTATAAACACAAGACACGAGAGGCTATATTACCTTTCAACATCACACCACTAGCATCCCTAATGCCAGCAATTTCAAACCTATATGAAACTCAACAGTAATTCATAGTGCAGTGGCAGTGTCACTAAGCATTTGGTTCAATTTCAATATCTTGGCCAGCAAGTCATGTCAGAAAATTCATTAATTATTGTGATTCAAATGCGCACAACACCAGACAAGGACACACACACACACACACACACACACACACAAAATGTCACCCTTTCTACAAACCAAAGGCAAAGATCAGCTCTCTAATGATTATGCGGTGTGAAAGTGACGCTCTGAAAGTCTTATTAAAAGTCTGAGAACCGCAGGCCGAAACCCATTCCCACCCCTTGATAATTAACAAGCCCTACTTGTATGACCTCTGGGCAGAAGAGTTGCTCCGTCTTTGGATACACGCATAGCCAGTAGAGCGTTGTCCCTGGAGGACTGAAAGAGGTTAAAAAAGAAAAGGAAACATTTAATTAAATGTTCTGATCATCACTTTATCCGCTTACAAACTGAGAAAAATTTGCCTGCAACATCAACAGCGGAGCAGAGTTCATTTAACTGTGAAGTATCAAATCACACCAGCAAATAAAAGAGACTAAGTAAATTAAATCAAGACATTTCAATAGAAATAAAATTCACTTGTGGACTGGAATATTTTAACACCATATACTGATAGCTAGAGAAGATGCTAGATAAATTTTTGAGATGGACCCTCAGAATGTACAAGAGCAATACAAAGCATTGCAACAACACAATGTAACTTTGTAGACTTGTTAAACTAATAAACAATTGGAATACCTGCCATGACATTTCACTTGACTGCTTAGGTTTCCGGTGCTCGTATAATCGTGTTACAATCCGGATCTTGTCCACTGACCGACAAGATAAACGAGTCTAGATTAACTGCTGAGTCGATTCCGCAACGAAAGCACTCAGAATACAAGGCCGCCGTTACAAAAGATCCTCGTTAAACATGTCAAGGATGGCAACGATCCCCCCAGCAGTATCAAAATGAGAAAGACAGCAGACAGGGAGCGTGGCATGGAAAATGGCACATACAAAATAAAGCATACATTTTCCTTCTAAATAGTCCTTATGTGTGAGGGAAGGAATCAACTAAACTATAAGGATTTTACCCAGCCTGGGGATATCATTTAAAAGGCACCCCGACAGGCTTTGACTCACACCCACTGTCCCTCCGGGCGACAGCTACCGTCTAACCCTCGCTCCAGCAGGGGGGCCCTTTTTGTTACACCCACCCTCCGTCGCCGATCGGGCCAGACGCCCACCGCGGCAGACGAACCGGCGGCCGATGCCAGCAGGAATATAACAGCGAAATCCCTACGCGCAGCCGGACAGTCTCTGAAAGCGCCAGGCGCCGGAGCCGCAGCAGACAGACAGTAAACAGCCCAGCGACCGGCTACGGCGGCGCCAGACGCTAGTCGAGCAACCCGATGAACTAACCGTTATAATATACCTAGTAACGGGATCGGCAACAGTTAATCAGGCTCTACCAGCGATAACAATCTAATGAAGAAAGACTGGGTTGAAGCGCCGGCATCGCTTTCCTTCAGATAACATCTCCGGGCAGCTACGCCAGGTAACGCTAATAATCCCGTCGCCGACGCTGTCAGTAATAGTTAGGCTAGAGCAAGGCACCCGACTAACTTGGCACGGAATATTACCTGTAACAGAGCTGACAAAGGTCGGAACTTTGCGCTAGTGCCATAAAATCCGTCTTATAGAGGGATTTTGGTGCGAGCGAAGAAGAGAACGAGCTCGCCGTTAGCCGAGGCTAACCAGCTAGCCTCTCTGCACTGCGTCCTTATTCAGAGACAACACACCAGAGTCGCTGCCAGACGACAACACGGACCCCTTACCTGTTCAGCTAGTGATAGGCGTACATTTTTTTACGACGAACCAAATTCCACCCAGAATTCTGCGTGTACAGTATTATTATTATTTTTTCCTCCCGTACCAAATCGCCACACACAGCACGACCACCTCCCACAGGCTCTGGGGTCCGCTCATGCCAAGACAAGCGACCGTGTGACGTCACCGTTCGCCGCAAAGCATCTTGGGGCGCCCGTGGTCCTCCAAATGTAAACGCTGTGGTCTCTCGTAATAATAAATGATAGTTCTAGATTTATCGTATTGCTATTGTGTAAGTAGTATAATTATGTTGTTTCACTTCCCCTTTATTTTCGCTAAAATCTGACCAGTATATTAAATATGAATATAAAGTAGAATACTTGGCCAGTGCGTATGAAAGTACTACATTTCCCTGCAGCCTCAAGGCTCGATCAGCTGAGACAGACACAAAATCAGGAGAACGATGCTGCGCTCGCTAATTCATCTTAACCAAAATAGGGAGAATCGCCTACTGTAAGGTAAGTGCACTTAAGACTTCTGTTGGGAACCTACAAACTAAATTTAACTATATTAAATATCAGGTAAAATTCCTCGCAATGTTGTGGGTACCTTTCTTTTCTAATTAGATAATATTTTCTAGATGCGTTTTATTTACTTATTTAAATAGTTTTTATAGCTTGATTGCATATTCTTTCGGGGGGCGTGTATCATTATTTTTGCAGGATCTTTAATCATGAAAAGCATAATATAAATGAAGTTCTTCTTTTTTTCCCCTCTTCTCCGCAGTTTAATTATGGCGCTGGTGCGAAGCGGCTGGCTTCAAAGGCAAAGTGAGTTTTTAAGCATCAGGTAGACTTCGGAATTGTAGGAAAAAGCAGCATGCATGGTTAATGATGTTTTTAAAGTATAACCACTAATGTTGGTGGCTGGTGTAGATTTCAAAGACTAATATAATAATAATAATAATAATAATAATAATAATAATAATAATAATGATAATGATAATAATATTAGGTAAATTAATGAGTAAATTTAGATTCAAAAAACGAATTTTGTAAGTTTACAGTACAGAATAATTTGTAACAGCAAAATGTTGGTTTATACAGGCACAATTTTGCGACGGTGGAAACGGAACTGGTTCGATCTTTGGTCAGATGGCAGTTTAGTCTTCTTCGAAGACTTGAGTCGACAAGATGTGGAAGACAAGATACACATGGCACTGGAGTGCATAGGCATCTGCCTCGGGAGTCAGTGTCGAGGTATTACGTTTTCTGGGCACCTTTATATTATTGTGTGATTCGTAGTTATTAAGTCAAGTTTTAAAAAAAAAACAGTGCACTATCATATACGGCGGTATTCAAAGCTTGTTTTGCAAGTAGCTACAGGTCTTACTGGGTGTCATCAGGTGGCCATGACATCTCACTGTTGACCAATTAAACTGCTTCCCCTAACAGGCTTTAAGCCTCCAGATGGTAAGACGCAGGAGTCGTTGCTCCAGATTGTCTCTGGGGATGGTGCCATAAATATCTGCGCAGAGAGTCCTGATGATGCAAAGTAAGGGACTCACAACAGCAGTGATTATGGCACAAATGGCTTTCTTATTCTAAATAGCTCAGAATTTCTAGAACCATACCAGACTTATTCAAATTCATGTAAAAAACTTTTTCCAAATATTGTGTTGAATAATATAGTGCACTCGGTACTGTTAAATTGTTAGATCAATTGGAGCATTATGGGGGGGGGGGGGGGGGGGGGGGGGGGGGGGGTTTCCTGCACCTCATGCACAAACGATTGAAAGCACCTCCTTCAGAGGTACTTTTCAGTCACCAAAGATCATGCAAACTCCCCACCAGTCAGGCCCCCCTTGCTCAAGAAAATATTACCAACTTTGCCTCTTTTTGATCACCGAAGACCTTGCAAAAGGGGTGGCCCCCCGTCATTAGAGCACATACCCTTCAGAAACTTTTTGCTGTTTAGGTTTCTGGTGCTCGTATAATCATGTTACAATCCGGATCTTGTCCGGGGGGGGGGGGGGGGGGGTTACTGTATAGCAATCCAGGTTATTTTAACATCTGCATAACTGTCTGTTCCATCCGACATTATACGAAATGAATCCGTGCTCAAATAGACCCGTTAACAATGTATAAAATGGGTATGTTACTATGCACTGCGTAATGTTTACGGTATCGAGGGCCATGTCTTGTAATTCCCTGGGACCGCTAAGCGTATGCCTCTGCGTTTCAGGGCCTGGGCGAGGGTCCTGGAGGATGCCAGGGTAAACACGGTAAACACGGTAAGGTAGCGCCCACACACATGAGCTGCATCCCCACGAGTGCCATTAGTTTTCCCCTTGAATGTCTCGCTTGTGCCACAGTACTTGAGGTGTCCTCAGGCTGGGTTCGCTGAAGATGGCTCCGCCTCCCCACCCCCCCCGTACTCCGAGTACCCACCGGGCACGCAGGTCAGAGTCAGGCCGTCTCGGTTCATCGCCACAGCAACTCGGCATCTGCCTTAAGGCCTCGAAGCGTGACTTTCTGTGGAGTTACTCTAGCGCCTCTCCACTGTGCTCTTCTTCTTTTTTGTTGTTGTTTTTGTTTCTAGCACTGGGATTATCATCTTTACGGCGACTATGGCGCACCACCACCAAAGGGGGCGCCAGTGAGGCACCACCAAGGTAAAGAGCAGATTCTTTTCTGTACCTTGTTCCTTTATTTTTTTTCCCCACTTGCTTTGTGTCCAGCACGTCCTTCAGTTCCTCAGCATGTGGAGTTGCTGTAGTTTTGAGCTGTGTGTAGGGTATTGTCCACTTTCTGTGTGTACCCATCTGACTGTCGTCTGGTGTGTGTCGGTATTTGTGTGCGGCATTTACACCAACCTGTCACCTTGTCGCTCTCTAGATACCGGCATGTCTCCGGGGGTACGTCGTATCACGGTCCGGGAGCGTCCCTATGACGACCGCGAGGACTGGGCACTGGGAATGCTCACTGGTGCTGCCACTGGCATGGCTCTCGGCTCCCTCTTCTCCGTGTTCTAGTGATGCCCTAGCAGCTGCGGGCGTCCTCACCCCTGCCCCCCCAGCATGCCCCGTGTAGCACTCCTCTTTCTCCCGAATACCGTCTCTCCTGCAGATGACATCAGCAGCAGCGCTGAGCTCACTGCAAACTGCACTCAGATCGCGGCAAGAGTTGCTTGGATTCGTCATGTGATTTAAGGGCCAGTGATTTGTCTCTACTTGTTTTTTTTTCTCTGTAGTTTAACCCCCATACATTAAATGTACATTTTATAGTCATTATTATATTAATAACAATGACTAAATTATTATAAAATTACTAGTCATAAATATTTATGTGTACTATAGCAGTCAGTTGTGATTTTACCAGACATCCCTATGCCCCAGAAATCTGTGTTTCAGGCTTTCATTTATTCAATTTCTGATACAGGTTTGACCTATTTTATAAATATATTATTGTTTAAAATTTCACATGCATATTTCTGCTTGTATGCAAACTGAGAAGCTTTCTGAGTTTACCTCATTAGATTTTTATACCTGCTATCTACCTTTCTGCTTTAAGTAAGCATTCTGTTTGCACAATATTCTGTTTGTGTACTGTGTCCTGTTTGCACTAAGCCTACTGTCTTTGCACTTTGTGATGAACTATATGTTTGTATCTGTGCACTTTATGTACCTTGCTGCAGTGAGCAAAAGACTTTCTCTCTGGAATCAATAAGTATAAATCTTATCTCATCTTATATTCTTCTTTTTTCAGAGTAAATAGATTTTTTTTAAATGAGCCGATTATGTGTTTCTCCTTCCATTGCAATGTAGTTTTGTCCTTAGATGTAGTTTTTCTGAGAAGAGATTCCTTGTTCAAGTTCCTGTTATTGTGCAATGAAATTCTTGCTTGCAGACCGTGGCAGACAATAAGGAAGCTGGCAATCGATAACAAGAGTACAAAAGCCGATGCAGACAAACACTTGGCAAAGCTCTTCATGCAGTTTTCATCACCATCCGCACACTCGGGCCCACCTTGCGCCCAACATTTGGAGGAGGAACCGATGCCTATAATTACATTTTAGTGCCAATTGCTTAGCAAGTGCACAGTTACTAAAATAGGAACATTGAGCATTACACCATTAGGCTATAGATTAATCAGTAGGCTATTTCAATGTCTTTGGACAAAAAAACGAAGCTTTTTAGAAAGTGTTCGGTAACAATCATTATGATAAAGGTACGCACAAAAATATTGCGTCTATTTTTTTTTTCTTACTTTATAGAGAGGTACCGTATCTTATTTACCCAGGTCAAAGACCTGTGAACGTGTCTAGTAGCAAGAACAGATCTCCTACTTATGGATCTATTATAAAGGCAAAGATCGACGACCCAAATGCTTACAATACATTATGTACCTACACCATCGCAAGACTGCACTTCCTGTGGAGAATCCACTTTTTTCCCCTTTCCCCCCGGTGGGGTATCGGATACCCTATATGTTTTCCTTTAAGTATCCGCAAGAGCGTTCGGGGACAAAAGCACCTGCTGTTGCCTTAGCTGTTTCTGTGATTAATCAAAGCAGTGGCCTCTGCCAGCCATGTAGGAGATTTCATCTTCTGGGTGCATTACTCGCTTACAAAAAGACATTGTCTCCGGCTTAATTATAGAGCTAAGAAATGATATGACTTGCGCTTTGCCAGGCTAGCTGGAGTGTGCAAAACCTTCATGCCATTAAATCTTAATGTGACTGAAAGGGAAACGCAAGACGGCCATCACTAGCAGATGAAAAAAAATGTAGCTAAAATACCTGATTAAAAGCCGGGGAATAAAGAGGGGTTTTCTTTTCGCCGGACCACCCCTCCCTGCATTCCCTCTGGGTCCCACGGTTATATAGGGCACGCGATGTGAGCACCTCCTTTTTTATACTTGAATGACCAAGTCGTGCCTGTGAGGTTCTCCGCTGTCAGCATGGCCCATCCGGCGAGGGACCCGGTGCTGGCGCTCCTCGTTCTCGCGCTGGTCCGCCTGTCGAACCAAAGGAGCATAAGTAAGTTTTCGATTTACGATCAGGGGAAAATTGAAGCTCTGGCACTTTTTTCCCCAGAGCGCTTTCTCATCATAATGTAGAGCTCCAGGGCTTATGGACCGCACTGATCAGAAAGTACACCGAACAGATCGGAAAATAAATGACTGTAATTACTGTTTGTAGATACTTCTCGGCATTGCATGCTATAAATCAGTTCGCCTTTATAAGTATAAAAAGTATGTTTCTAAATATAACAGAAAGCAGTTTATTGTATAGTGTATAACAAAATATATTCAAGTAACGTCTAGTTGATTTTTAACATTTGGAAGTTTTCTTTAATAAAACGTGAATAAATTATTCATCAGTCATAAATGCATGAAAATAGTTTTATTTTTTTTCCTTCAACGACTGATTCAATTAACATGTAGAGCTCGTTCATTTTACAGGCGGGCCCTTGATTTCCTTAATTACAGTTAGTTTTAATCGTGCTTTTACAGCGATTGTTTAATATTGTACTAATGCTGGAAATAACTTTTATTTTTCAGTCACCTGGTGTGTAGCATCAGACGCAGAAGAGCAGAAGTGTCAGGATCTGGCGAGCAACGTGGCCGCGAAAAACATCCGCGGCAGGCTGCAGTGCGCCCGCGGCTTGGACAATGTGGACTGCATGCGGAAAATTAAGGTAAAAATCCAACTTCACGTTACTTCTGAACTCTACTTTAAATATGCTGTTCCAGGCATTATAGAATTTACTCCTAACCTTTAAAACTAGTCAGTTTTTTCCTCAATTTTTTTTTTTAACAGAATAAATACATCTACAGGTTTTATTATAGCTGTACTTGACTGCTGTTTTTTGTAGCCTATGACAGTGAAAGAATGATCCCCGTTGATGTCCAGGTTTGAATTTGGTAGGATAAGGAGCCGAAAAGGGAAATTTGGCTAAGCTGAGGCTGGGAGTTTTGCTGTTGTGAATGGCAGTGCTGAGCCAAAGGGTTTTGACCGTTTGCGGTCCCCTTCCACAGAACGGGACAGCAGACGCTGCCACCATGTCCGCGGACGACGTCTACACAGCCGGCTGGTGCCACGGGCTGGAGCTGGCGGCCGGGGAGTCTTACAACGGCGAGGGTGAGCGCTCGTCTGGCCAGCGCTTGTTCGCTGGTCCTGTAGGGTTTACTTCTGGTGTAGGTGCCTGTAGGTTGACAAAGGCTTCCCCTTGCATCTCCACACTGACAGATGGAGTGAGCTACTACGTGGTGGCGCTGGCCAGACGCTCCTCCAGCGACCTGTCCCTGCTGGAGATGCACGAGCGCAGCTCCTGTCACCCGGGTATCCGTACCACGGTGGGCTGGACCGTGCCCATCGGCTTCCTGGTCAACACTTCGCAGATAAGCGTGGACGAGCAGTGCAACTTTCCTCAAGGTTGGTTCCCCCGACGCAAGCTGCGGAAAGGCAAGCGGGCCAGGGGCCCACGCCGCCCCGCGAGACGTGAACGTGCCCCCCTCCCCCTCACGCGCACCAGCGGTGGGGGATTTCTTCGGCTACAGCTGCGTCCCGGGTGTGAAGGACCCCGAGCATGACCCCCGGGGGAAGAATCCCAAGAACCTGTGCGAAGCCTGCATCGGTGACGACAATGACCGACACATCTGTGCCAACAGCCCCCGGGAGAGGCATTTTGGGGAGGCAGGGGCCCTGAGGTAAACGTGGGGGTGCTGGTGCTTCTGTAAGGGGGCTGGGAATGGAAGGACTGAGGCAGAGATGGATGTAACGCTCTCGATCCCAAGTACGTGAAGAGACTCAGCGTACCGTTATAGTAACATTTCAGCTGGAAAAGCACTACAACATACACACCTGGGTCTGACTGTAAAATAACATGTCTAACATCTCCCGTCAACATAGTATTTATCTGTAAGTAAACAGCGTGGCTTTTTAAATGGGGGGACTTCGTAGAGGTTCTCCTTTAAAGTTCATGTTGTCATCCTTGCTTCCCCTCATATTGTCCATTATAAAGGCTGAAAAAGAACCAAACTTGTTTTCCCCTAACGATGCTTTACTGTTAATTGTTAATTAATACCGTACACCCCAGCAACAGACCTGAGCCAATTCTGTCAGACTGAGCATCCATTGTAAAACAATTTGTCCCATAGTATAGCTTTGATGGGCACGAAGACATAAAATATGGTTTGTTTTACCTAGGTGCGTTGCAGAAAACCTTGGCGACGTTGCTTTCGTCAAGCACACGACAGTGTTTGACAACATGCTTGGTAAGTGCATTTTTGCCGTGCGCCGTGCGTCGCGGCTCCACGCTTCCCGCACCGCGCGTTTGCTGACGTGCGCCTTTACTTTCACTGTAAACATGTAGCGCTTATTGTGCCTCAGAAATTAGCTCATATGTCTTATGACGACATTAGTGCCCTGGCTAAAACGCGGAGCGTTTTGAAGTCACCCTAATGACAACATTTACAAATTCGATGTGTCAGAACTGTTGTAAGCAATTACATGAGAAATATTGAAATGTCAGTCATGGGTGAAGGAATGAGTAACAGAAATTCAGCACTTCTGAAGTAAAGTAAAAAGTAATTTATGGAACCAATTACATGTAAAAAACCAATTGTAACAACCAAGTAAAATATTGAATTTAATTAGCGCGAATTGTATGTCAACCCGAGAAGCAGAAGGTTGCAGTACGTTTATACCAGCAGATGGCAGTATTTCCTTGTCTGGTAGATCGGCGTCTTTTGCAGTCTGCATTTAGATTAATTTGATCTCTTGCGTTGCGCTTATGTAATGCACCGGTTAGCGAGAGTGCGCTCACCCACAGAAACGCCTTCATTATCCCCTTGCCCTCTTGAGTTCTGTCCTCCGTGTCACGTCCTGAATTAATGAGGATTATTTTGGTAGCTGCGGTTATTCCAGCAGCTTGTAAGAGCCGCAGTCCCGCTGTGTGTGGGACTTCTGGGGTTTTGCTAAAATGTGGTCTGTACAGCTGTTAGGCCTACCTTTCAAAGTCTTCGCAGCAATAAATCAAAAAGATTTATGAGTTTTTAATTCTGGCGTCTATGACCTCTGCGGTGGGTCGTGAAAACGAGGCATCTTTGAAGTTCTCGCCGTGTCTGACAGCGCCGGGCCGTTCCTCTGGAGTGTCTTCTCGCTTCCTCTTTATCAGGTAAGAATCAGGAGTCATGGGCTTTGGACCTGGAGCTGGAGGACCTGAAACTGCTGTGCCCCGATGGTACAGAGGCAGCCCCATCGGACCACCTGAGATGCCACCTGGCCGTCGTCCCCGGCAAGGCCGTCGTGGTGCGACCGGAGGACAAGTGCCGGGTGTACAAGTTTCTGGAGCGCGTTCAGGTCAGTGGCCTGCAGGTGGCGCTGTGGAGGCACCTGTTGGGTGGTGCCTGAGCGAGCACCTGCCCCTTTTGCCCGAATGACTGAAAGTGCCCCTGTTGGTGTTATAAGTGCCCCTTTTAAATTATCAATGATCACACAAAATCCCAACCCCATCAGCAAAATTCACCAGTTGGCCAGGTCCCCGGTTCAAACACCTGCTCCTTGAAATTTCTGTGGATGCCACTGGTGCGCTGAGTCAGAGTCGAGCCAAAGTTGCCTGGTTTAGACTCAAAGGCGCTGTGACATTGGGATGCTAACAGCTCGGTGACATACTGGTTCCTTTCCCCTATTTTGAAAGTCTTCACTGTCCTCTTCTCTTTTTTTTTTCCTGGTGATTTACGCCCCCCCCCCCCCCTTTCCCAAACAGACAGCATTCGCCAGCTCTCCACAGGGTTTCTCCCTGTTCAGCTCCTCGGCCTACGGCGGGAGGGACCTCATGTTCAGCGACAGCACGCGGCGCCTGCTGCGGGTGCCGGGCAGCTACAGGTCGTGGCTGGGGCACAGCTACACCACCGTGCTGCAGGCCTTCGAGTGCGAAGGTGAGTCAGCGCGTCACATGACCAATGGGCGGCCGGGTCACAGACCAGGGGCATGATGGGAGGGGCGGTTCTGTCAAACGTGGACAAAGGACATTTGTAGAATAGAATCTAATAGAATAGAGTATTTGTCATTGTACATGTAGAGCAAAACTATATGCTTTCTTGTAAATGCTAAATATTATAAAAACAAATAAAAGAAAAAAATACATATAAATAATAATCTATGCAATATAGAGACGCAAGTTGGCTGGTATGGTCATGCAGTGGTTGCCGCGTACCTGTAGGACCTGGGTTCGAGTCTCAGCCATGTTCTCCCCGTGTAGTCATGGGGTTTCCTCTGTTCCCCCCCACAGTCCAAAAACATGCTGAGGTTAATCGCAGTTACCAGATTGCTGTAGGTGTGAGGGTCGGTGCCCCGTCTTGTGCTATTCCCTGCCTTGCGCCCATAGACTCCAGGACAGACTCCTGACCCTGAATAGGACAAGCGGGTACAGAAGATGGATGGATATACAGTTTAAAGCTGAATAGTGGACCAAAGAGCAGTAGTGCAAATATGTATTCTTTTTACTAACATTAAAAATAGTGCTGATTTTTAAAATGTAGATAGATAGATAGATAGATAGATAGACAGATAGATAGATAGGATTTTAAAAAACATGCTTGTTTTTGTCAGCTTCTGAGAAGTGCTATTGCTGATACTGAGACGTTTTCTCCGATGTGTCTGGTTTCCTCCGCAGGTCTGTGTTAATGGGGGGCAGATGTCACATCGCTAGCCCCCGCCACACGCTGTTCCCCTCCCTTGCTTTATATCTGCGGTAGCCAAGCTTTCCTGTCAGTTCTCACGCCTGATTTCGGACACCCCCCCCCCCCACCCGGCACCCTGGTCCTCCCCGCCCCGGCCATTACCGAACACCGGGACTGGATTAAGTGTCTCCCCCCACACTGAGCCGCTTTCTGTAAGCTCTGCAATTCGATACGCGGAGTCAGCTAAAAAAAAAAAAATACAATCCCTTTGCCAAAAAGCAGAGAAACACTGAAGCCCATGTCAGAGCATGCGGACGAGAGCGTTTCGCTGGTCTGAGTTACAGAGCAGCCTTTTCTGAAGGGTGTTTGCATGGTGATGAAGACAAAGTTCTGTATGTGACCACAACATTGAGTGCGGAAAGAAAAAGGCGTGTAATTTGTACGAGGCATATAGCCCATACCAACGATTCCCTGGTGAGAGCGATGATCTCACGTTCATGCAGGCGGACCCGACTAAACAATCCTCTTTTAGGATTTCCTCGGATTTCTTTTATTTCTTAATTTAAGCGGCTGAATATTTTGAGCAGCTGAATAAAATTTAACGTTCTCTTAATAAAATAAAACTGGTGCTTTGAAGGTGTTCAGGAATTTTTACATTTTTAAATAAAAATGAAATGTAAATATGCTTATCTTGAATGTGTAGTACAGGCATAACATATGCAGTAAAGTGTTCAAATGAAGATGAATCTATTGTGTTTGTTTATTATCTGTGAGCATCTCCACATTGCACATTGTTTTGACCTCCTGGGCCACCGTACACAGCCATTCCAAGACTGTCATGTGGTCAGACACGAAGTTACACACAAATGCAAAAATGAACTGCAACGTAAAACAACATACAAGGTTTTCCACAAAGGCAAAGATGCAAACTATAGGAAAAGGAACCTCCACCCAAAGACTTAAGATAATGGACCTGACCCTAATTACCAGTATAATTAAGTTCACTACCCCCGATTAAGGATGATGGATTCCTGGTTTGACAAGCCCGGATCTGACTCTAATTACCTCAAAGGCCATTTCATCCAGTGGATCCCGACGATCAGGGTTCCTGGCTGAACATGGACCGTGTCTGTGAATGGTTGTAATGGTTACCGGCCTATTTGTTTTCTGTTGCTGCGGGGATGGATCACAGATGTTGGAAAGATCTCTGGGTGTGAAGATCTGCAGAGGGGGCCGGTATCCGGTGCCGGCAGCTGGCACGCGCCCCAGGACAGTCCCCATCCCAAGGCCTCGCTCAGGCTACTACCTCAGCTGCACCGTTCCTACTCGCCCTGTGCAGCGTCGGCTTCCTCTTACTCATAGGGAGATTGATAGAGGGGGGCAGGGGCCCAGCTGCGCCTTGCAGAAACCCCCACAGAGACCACACACGGCACAGGTAAGTGATCCCTAACCCAGCGGTCCAATCCCGCACAGGTTCAAAGCCCGAAGCTCCGGGGTCTCAGTGTCAGTCTCTCAACCCCTGATCCTGTTATTAAACTTCCCTCTTCTGCTTTGCTGAATGAACGGCAGTGTCAGAGTGCAGATCCACAGGCCCCGCCCACCCATTTCCACCTGAGAAGTAAAGGACAGTAATCCGCTGTCGGGATGGAAACTCGGATTCACGGCCTGTACGCAGTCTTTCTTCCGCCGTTATTTCATCTGAAACGCACAAGGCTTTGACAGTGGCGGCGTTCAATCTATGCCTCTGATAACGATGTTTAACTTCTGCATCGTCATGGCGATTGCGACGCGAAGGCGGCCTTCCTCCGAGCCGTTTGCAAATTACGAAGCGGCGGCCCAACAGACGAGCGGCAAACACACATCCAAGCTGCGCGGGGCGACTGATTTCTGGATGTACCGAAGGTACAAGAAACAATCCAGGCAGAGAGCTGATTTAATTTAAATAAGTTCTGCTTGTTTTTATGTCCTCCACCTCACAGCTGCTCCGAGGATCTCATAACATTCGAAGCGCTTAAAATTAGCTACGTCAGCAGCGAGCGTTTTGTTAAGTGCAGCGGGAGAGAAACACAGCAGTACGGGTTTCTTGTCCGACAGGGCGCTGGAGTTTTCACTGGGTCACGTAAAGGTCGCTGTTCGGCAGTGAACTTGACACACACTGGGAGGCTGTGGACAAGGGGTGTATATAGGGGTGGAGCCACTGAGGCACTGGCACCAGCTAAAAGCTGATTGGTCCCTCGAGTGCCCCCTCCCCTGTCACTCACCGATTCAAAACATATGATTGGCTAATGATAAGGTTGGTCCGATGTAATTATGGTCCCTTTCATGCCCCCCACCTAGAATCGGCCCCACGACAGCCGTCAAGAGTAGAACCCAGAATTCCACCACTGGGAGTCTCCCGCTGCTTCAGATGTCAGTCAAAAACTCGCAGAGAGCAGCGCCCTTCGTCTCGGCGAGCAGAGCTGGTGGGCGGGTGGCCGTCGCAGCAGACGGCATGCCGGAGGCAGACGCGAGGATCGATGGCTGTTTAATGGGGGGGGGCTTCCCCGCCCGGTGCCTGGCATCCTGCTGGACTTGGCGCCAACGAGCAGCCTTTGTGATCCTGCTTTCTGGGCCTCAGACAGCGCAGAGACAGCGGGATGCAGGCGCGGTCAGACCCCGAGCAAATGTCCCCCCCCCCCCCGACCTCCACCCACCCCAGCTTTCCAGCCCCCTTCGG
>JAODLC010000030.1:102239-116869 GCA_026781145.1 Hippopotamyrus pictus | reverse complement strand
GCTAGGTGGGGTGAGATGACAGCAGTTAACGACAGCTCGACTTCCCACCCCATTTGGTAAGAAGTGGTTTTGTCAAGCTTGCCGAGATCCTGGTATCTGCCAGCTTCCTCCAGAGGAGTCAGGCTGGCGGGGGGTCATGGGAGATGTCAGGCTGGCAGGGGTGGGGGTGGGGGGGTCACGGACAGACGTCGGCGACAAGCACACAACAGAGACACACAAATACAAACAGCCATACTCTGCCTGTACATCCACACACAGCAGGGAACCACAGTCCGGTTCAGCCTCTACTAGTAATGAACAGAAAAGCATCACGCTGCAGGGAGATGATTTTGCATTTAATCGACCCATGCTTGGGTTGTGGGGGGGGGGGGTGGTTATTAGGGTAACCAGAGAACATGCTCAGGCGCAGACACGGAAAGGCATCTGCATAATCGATATGCCATGCGCTCGACCCAAAAGGCTGAATCAATAGCGTATTCATTCCAGAATCCTGGCTTGGCGCTGGAACACGATTATTACACGTCGAAGATCAAACGCAGCGCGGGGGTGCACGTTAATAAGAGGCAGGAGACCCACGGTTCTGCAAGCGTGGAAAAAGACCCACCAAGAGTTATGACTATAATTGAACTCTCTCCCCCTGAGATGGACTTTCTGATTTGGCTCTTTGTGCGAAAATCTGCTCGGTAGACAAATTCCGAATCGAGGGAGCGCTGCGAGTACGATGGTGATTCAGTCGTTACTCATTTTCGGTGTGGGTTGCCAAGTGCGTGCCCTATCCTGGGAAGTGTTATGGGTAGACAGCATTTCCGAGTACAGTTGGGTTAGGAAATATGCTCTCACACCTTCTGGTCCTTCACACCTGCGCTACACTTGTGCTTTCACTGGCCAATTGCAAGTCAACCCTCTCCCCTCATCCACCATTGTCAACACCTCTACTAAAATTCCAACACCCTGTATTATTCCCACGACACGCAGCAATTTATTTCAGGATATTACCTCATCAAGTGGTACGCGGTGAGGGGCATGCTGGGACGAGAGCGTCGGCTGTCGCCCCGTTGCCAGGGAACGGGTTTTAAAAGTGAACATGAATGTTTGTTTGGGGAGAAAACCAAGTACTCAAAAGTCTTACTGAAAGCGAACCTTTGCAACAGCAGAGAGAATAAACCCTAAAATGTGAAATATTGACACAGCAGACGTGCAGTCTGGGAAAAGAAAAGAAAAGAAAAGAAAAGAAAAGGGGTACAAAGCTTAATTTCTTTCCCTGCCTTTTTATCCAAAATGACTTGATGGGATGAGTAGACCCAGTTTCACATTCCTGCTCTCTCTTACATACTTATTAACAGGCAATTCTTTTAGTTGCAGCTGACAGCAATGCGAATGGTGCGGACATGTAAGCCCAGTGCGCTTTACAAGCTCTGAGGTTTCTCACACTTAGCTGCGTTGGCAAATCACTGCAGAAGGGACTTTTATTTTTAATGGCAAATCAATTACTCATTTGTGGGCCCATCTGATTAATTACCCAGCGCTTAGTGTTTTTAATGACTTTGTGGACTAACAGGAATACTTAATCACGGACCTCAGTTCAGTGTGGGGTAAACGCTGACTTACATCTTTTCGTGGCTATCAGAAGAGAAACGCGTCTAGGAGGAATCTATCACCGCCGAGGGGCACATACCTGACTCGCTGTGTGAAGATTCAGGTCTGGAGTGGGTGAAGGGGGAGGGAGGGGGTAGACGTAGGAGTTTTTGTTGGCTACTGGTATGAACCACGCAATCTCCGATGACCAGCTCAGCCCAGGGGCACGTCTTTTGACCTAGGTCATGCAGATCCCTCCGGGGGCCACTTCCTCCCCAAATCTCCCTCCCCAGCTTCCGTCCCACCAGAATCCCCCCCCCACCCTTCGGTTGGGGCCTTTATCCTCTTCCGAGGTGAGTGACGGATGCATGAAGAAGAAGCCCGCGAGACTGTCAGCACCTCGGATTGGCTCGTTAAGACATGCCAATTAAAGGGACAGCCGCGTCGGCTCACGCGATTACGAGCGTGGCGGTTTTGTCGGGTGACGACAGCGGCCGTCCCAGAGAAGGAGCCAGACACAGAGCCTAATAGACGTATTCACTGGAGGCAAGGTAAAATCACTGTGACTAATCCTTTTCTTTTCATTAAGCTCCAATAGGAGGTCGTATCAGGATTATAGTGAATTATTGATATCAAGTTCTGCTCCCCCCAACACCAGATGTCTCTTTCACCCGCCCCCCCCCCCCACCGGACTCCCATTTTGTGTCTCATTTCTGCCACATGATGAGACTGGGGTGTGGGTTGCAGTTACTTCGATGTACAGTCAAAGCTAATGAGGTGGCCCGGCCTGCAGAATCTGGCAATGAGATCTGGGTGCAGGGGCCCCACCCCCCCAGGCACTACTGCAAAGTTTGGGGTCGTCCACAAGGTTGGCGGATGTGACTACCTCTAGTCTGTTTTTTTTTTTTTTTTTTTACAGCTGACAAACAGTCACAGGGTCCCGTGGAGAGTCCGTACGCGAGACACGAGTCAAACAGTTGTCTGCGGAAATAGAGTCACGCTGAAGGCACCGGACGTGAATTATTAATAAGAGCAATGGAATCACACACAGCTCTGTGTGCACTGAAAGACGGGGGCATTTTACACACCAAAAAACACAGACGCCACCTTGTACCCTCACAGTCAGATAAAAGATAAAGAAATATATAATGATTTTCATTTCATTTTTCAGATTACTTAACCCAATACATACACAGGAACACATCAACGCGAAATGAGGTAGCACAGAATTTTCTAAAGCTCGTTCTTATCTGAACCCAGAGAAAATAAACCTGTCAGTTCAGAATGGAAGATGAATCTCGGAGCAGGTGTGATAATCTGCTGTCCTTGTGAATTGCGCGTGTTAATTACGGCAAATGTTATATACCTCTGTGCAACCCTGAATCGGCTAAATGTATTCTCTCCATGGTTTGTCGGATACATCTAGAGAAAAGAATGACCCAAACCGCAGCCTCCCGCTTAATGTGATTTACAGCGTCAGTGAAGAGTCTATAAAACACAGGCAGTCCCCAGGTTACAAACAAGATCTGTTCCCTAAGTCTTTGTCGAATTTGTAGTCAGAAAAATAATGAGTACATAATAAAAATACAGTAATAGTAAAACAAACTACAGTCTGTACTGTAGCGAGTCGATGAAGTCCTGAAGAAACGCAATCTTTTCACGAGCGTCACAATGTCGTGGGAGTGTTTGCTATCATTGAAGTATAATATTTAACCCAAATTTTTAGATAATAGGGTTTATGGCAGGCTGTTCGTAAGTCCTGAAGTTGCCCGTAAGTCAGATGTTTTAACCCGGGAACTGCCTGTAAGCCGAGTGAACTCCATTTGTACGGTAAATGTTCGGAAACAGCCAACAGTGTGCGGAGCGTCGCTCTGGAAACGGCGCAATTGTAACACTGCTTTGTGCTGGCCTGCCCTCCAGCTTTCCAGGCGGATGGACAGGGCACCAAGATCTGCACTTGCGAATTAAAAGAGCGAGTCCGTTTGAATGGTATTCTCTCATGGGCAAAACTTGGAGCCAGTGCCTATTTGGGTCAGTGCTCGTCTATATCAAGTCTTGACCATTTTTAGCTGCAGCAATAACCCCAGTCCACTGGGGAAAAGGAAGAGAAGACTGGCTGTTAGTGTCGGCAAAGGGACTGTTAATAACGGTAAATGTCACACAATGACATTAATAGAAGCCATTCCCCGAGGACAGACAATGGTAAAGTCCATTATGCATCCAGCAGTGAATTTTCGATTAGTGACCACATTCTTTCAGAATCGAACAATCATGGTTCTCTATGGTGACAACGCAGTGCCTTAATATGAATTCAGAATAAAAATTGATTTAGGAATTCTTTGTTCTCTGTTTGTAGGCATGTTTGTGCAAAATAAAATTAATATATAGATATAGGCTGAACTCAGAGAGATTGATTTATCAGATAAAGCGTTTGACCCACCTGGGTGGATCACGAGAGACTGTGAGTGGGGGGGGGTTTCTACGGCTTCTCCAGCCTTTTAAATTTTTTATGACCCATTTTTCATTTGTTGCGCTCCCTACTGCTCTGCCACAGGCTGTGTCGTTTGTTAATTGGCTATACCGAGCGCAGGGATGGGCAAAAAGCTGTCAGTTTGAGGTCTGATGCTCTCGAGACGCAAGGTTTTTCTTACCGTCTCCCTCCTTGCCGTTTCGGATTCCCCGTGAGATGTCAGAACCCTCAAACATGCCGGGGAGGGGGGGGGGGGACCGGAGGCCGACGGAAAAGGCACACGTCGTGTTTTACGTCCGTATGCTGGAAGCTCAGTGGCGGCTCTCGGAAATTCGTTAATAAATGGGTAGCGGGCGGGCGAGACTGAAATTCACAGGATACAAGAGATGGGGATATACATCTGAAGTGTGATTATGTCATCGTTTGGGTCAGATAAGTGATTATTTTTTGGCCAGGCTGGAGATTGCGGTGTCATTCTTTGGGTGTTTCCGTGATGGATAAACATTTGACCGTGGGTTGCATTGACAGTTGGACTGGAGGTTTGACAGAATCATTGCCATTTTAGAATGTAGATGACTTTCTGGTAGCTCTATTTGGGAGCTCTCATCCATCACCATCTCTTTGGTGTTTTTCTAAGCATGTGACACCTTACATGCTATGACTCTTGCTACCCACATAGTTGAGTCATCTGTTAGAATGTACTTATATCGCTATTAGATTTTCTCCATGACAGTTTATGTCGTCAACACCAAGAGGGAAAGACGGACAAACACATGAACACACATACAACGTATGTAGCTTCCGGTGTCCCCTGGACATAGGCATGATCCCCAAAATGACATCATCTTTGTGCGCCCATTTTCCTCCAGTTAAAGGCACCTGCTCACCATAAGCCCCCTTCGCATTGTCAGCTTCTTCCACATGCTCTGTGTCTCAGTACATTTCCCTGGATGTAAGCAGCAGAGCATCGGTCGTTGTGGCGTGGACATAGGAGGTGATGAGGGTAGAATAGTATGGCAGAGACTCAGCAGGTGACACAGGGAACGACCCCGGAGGCTTAATGCATGGTGCAGATGAGAGTCCTTTATATGACAACAAAGGACAGAGGAACATATGGCAGAGAATTGCCAAGAGCCCTCAACATGTAATGTGAACATGGTCACTGAGAAGATGGGAAGCAGCAGTGCCGAGATTTTTCTCTACTGGGAATGTGTACCTCCGTCCCCCAAGTCCACCTGCATATTACCTGAATATCAAAACCAGTCTGAACCTGAACCTGTTCCCCAAGTTTTCCAGGTGACTTTGAGAAACAAAGGAGAATGTTCCCGAAAACTGTGCTTTGCTTGGCTTACGTTTACGGGCAGGTCTCGCACGTCCCACAAGGCCTGCTGAAAGCTCAGTACCACTTTCCCCCTACAGGAACCGCTGGCTGAGAACATTATGAGGATCTCGCCTTGGTCTCACGCACAGCAGCATTTAAAAACCCCCTAGCTTAAGCATTTCGACGTCACGTTCTTCCGGCAATCCTCGTTAAAATTGCACGCTGGGTGGCTAATGTTAATGGCAGACTCCGGATTTGTGAGCTTCTAGGAGCCCAAACGTTGCTCCTTCTTGGCCTTCAACACAGGCCTCACGCAGGCCTGGAACTTTCCCGGAGAGTACCTATCCGTATGCTTTATTTTTTATTATTCCTATTATTCGAAGAGTACAGTTTTATGGAAAGAGCATGATATTTTAACGGAGGTATTTTATTTCATTCACATTAAGTGTCATGCTATTAATGCTCGTAATGTCCCTTCCAGGACTGCAATAAGGTTTCAAGGTTACGTACTTAACCAGCCCAGTACCTGCTGCCCTACATTACCATCTTTTATTTGGGGTGGGGCAGTGGGGGGGCATGAGACAAAGAGAAAAAGACACGCATCCCAATGGGCGTCGCAGAAGGGGGGGTGCTTTAACCGAGCTGATGACAGACTTGCTCAGCCAAGCAAAGAAACTTTCCCAGAAGTCCTTGGCCCAGAACCGGAAGACTGTTTTCCAGGCAAGGATTCTGTGGAGTGTTTCCTGGCTTCATTGCCGTTATTTGTGGTCCGAGTCCCCAACCCCAATAAAGCTTCCCCCTGTTTATTACAGGTGACCTAGAGGGGCTCCAGGCAGATGTGATTTACAGATCTGTCTACCCAAGGCCAGGCCTTTGATCTCATACCGTTCTGCTTCCCTGTATCAAGTTAACCCCTTGGTCACTGACCATGCCTAAATGCCTTATCCTTTGTGTAAAAGCGGACAAGTCTGTGCCAGTCTGGGGTTCTGTTCCATTACAGGAAGTCTAAATCAGTGTTTCTCAACCTGGTCCTCAGGGACCCCCAGACAGTCTACATTTTTGTCCCCCCCCCAGCTCCCTGTCAAACAGTACACCTTTTTTGATTAACTCCCCCAGGACCGGTTCGAGAAACACTGGTCCAAATCACATATGAAATTTCGTTTTTTTTTTTTTTCGCCTTGCATAATTTTCTTTAGAAAAAATAAATATAGTCTCCTCCAACCTTCAAGTGTGTTTTCATGCAACAGATAATGATATTGGTGGTGGGGGGGGGGGGCATTTTTCCAGGTTGGAGTGAGTTATGTCAGTGAAATAACTGCATAGTGTATTTAGTCAAGATGGTTATCTAACCCTAACACATTCTACATACCCATTACCTTAACCCATGGGCATAAATAACTGGGGGTTGTAACACCCCCCCATAATTAAAACCAGCCAATACAACCCCCTGGACCCCCTTAAATGGGTGGAGACCTCAACCCCGCCAACGCAATAAATACCATCAGAGAAACACCATGGAATGCAGCCAGGAGCACCAAACGCATATCTTTGCATTTTCACAGGTTAATTTTCAGTGCAGTTTCCCGCGAGTGATATAACTGAAGTGAGTGGGTCGGCTGGCACTTGCTGTACCCATTCATTTACATTGATAAAAGCAGCCATTTCTTCCAGTCGTGTATAACCATATGTAAAAGACGGCAACATTAAAATCACTTACTGAATGCTATTCCGCATTAGCGAGGTAATTTAGCACCACGCAGCATCTCAAAGAAAGGCAAATTATGATTAATGCTCTTAGATGTGATGCCACATTAAGCGAAACGACAACATTAAGAAATACAGGACAAAAATGTCTTATCAAATTAAAGTTATAATGGTGAGGCGAGATTGCGAGAAACCTTAATTGCACATTTAGAGGAAAACAACGTTAATGATACCATTATCAGTGATTTTGGTTAGGTGTTTTGTAAAACAATGCCATTTTGTTTAGCATTTTTAATGTTACACAAATTGGAATGAATTGATTTAGTAGACTGATGTCATCAGACATTTGGGATGTCTCTCGTTGGTCTATTAAAATTATAGCCAATCGGTTTTTTAGCGACACAATATTTTTGAGACGTTACTTAACAGGACTGGTAAGACAGGAGATGCGTATAAGCTTGTGTCCACCTACTTTCAGCCCTAAAACTTGGAAACTTGACTCTCGGTAGTTCGCTTAATGCGGTTTATGTCGTTTCGTTCCTCAGTGCATGGAGAGAAATCGTTTCTGTCCCGCAACATTACACTTTTCTTCTAACATCCGAACCTATTAGATCAGGTGGGTAAATAAATGATCAACAGCCACTTGGGTCATTTCCCTCTGCGGGCACAAATTCGGATTTAATTCACAGAGGCAGTATAAACCCAGGAGTAATTATCTTAGTGAGGCGCCAGCTTAAAAAAAGAAGAAGCTGAAATTGAAAAATGGGTATGAGCAAACAACGAATGAGCAAATGGAGAAGTAAAAGTAACATGAAGGTCACCTTAAGGACCAGAGCAAAGCTTATTTCAGCTTTGTCAGTAATTATCAGGCTCTCGGAGAATATTGCCTGGTTTTTGTGTGAAAAGCATGAGAATAAAGGACATTTGATTTTCAGTAATGCGCTGAACTCGAGACGCCAGTGCTAATGAAACTAAGGGGGTAAACCGTTCTGATACTTCTGGTGGTGTTTCTGATTGTCCGCGCCTGTGCGTCTGGTGTCATTCATTCGCTACTCCATTAAGTTCAGGGGGTGTCTTTTCCGGGGCGGGGGCGGGGGCGGGGCGTCTAGCGCTAGGCGATATTTCTAGGGTTGCCAACTTTGGTCAGCTGGCTGGTGTGAGATTTTCAATTCTAGACAAGTCTACACACAGTTTTATTACTTTGTAAATAGTCTGTAGGGATGGCAAACTACCCCAACGCTTTTGATGTGTCTAATTTTGGGTTCGTAATGGAACAATGGAGAATAACGCGTGAGAGTCTGAAAGCGTGACTGTCGCGCCAGATGCATGAGAGTTGGCACCCCTGTTTTTCCAGCCCTCACACCAAAGCCCTCGACACAGCGGGCAGCCGAGTCTCTGAGCCTATGCAAAACGCCAGGAGTGTGAAGTCAATGACGTTATCGGTAACGGAGCTGTGTTTAATTAACGGGAGCCGCGAGTTAGGACTCCTCAGGGTCTCAGCTCCACTTTGAGGGGGGGAGGCAGGAGAGAGGCAGTGGGAAGGTGGGGGGAGGAATGGGGAGGCGTTGTGAGATGCTCTTGAAGCCACTTGCTGCGTTGAACCTGAGCAGCGTCTTGGGGTGACACTCCATGCAGCCAAGGAATAGGACCTAAACATTTAGCATGGAAGTTTTTTCGTGTTCTTTAAGCTACTGGTCTGACTTTTTCGTGTTTCCTTGGCTGGAGTTGAGCTCCTTCCTGCCTTGGCGTTAACCCTTCCGCCGCCAGGCTCTCTTTGGGCTCAGGCTTCTGCCGGTTTGCCGATTCCGCTCGCGGGGACAGACTGAAGGGCCGGCACTTGACCTCTTGGCACCATCGCGAACTGCACTTTCGCGGCTCTCGGAAGCCTGCGCTGTAAAAGCTAAATTATCCGAGTACCTGGGAGATGGAGTTGACTCAAGGTAGACATCCTCCCCACCTCTCTCCCACACCCCCCACACCCCCACTATTGCAGCCCTCACCTATCTGCCGGCATGAGCTTGAGCAGCACAAAGCTTCGCATCCTCATTACGGCTGACAGCCGCCACCCTGTTGGCTGTAATGAGCGTGCTCGGTGCGTGACAGGGCCGTGGGCCAGGGTGAGTCCTGTCTGTCTCCTGCTGCCACTGTGGGATTTAGCACACGTCAGGCCTCAGTCCCCCCCCCACAGACGCCTCACGCCCGCAGCTAAGGAACTTGCTATTTTTGGGAGATCTTAAACAGAAACGGTTGTCAGGCTCCAGTACTCTTACCCCACTGACCCCAAGGCCCATGTGATCCTTGACGAGAAGCAGGATACCATAATTGACATCTCCGGATACCTGTGTCTTTTGCTACCCCGAGTTGCCTGACAAACACAAGGACTAATTGGAGGCATCATTAGATGCCTCAGATTCCCAAGCTACAACTGTAAATGATTAAAGACTCAGACCTGCTGGGAAGTTGTCCACCTGGGATTCAGCACTCCGCTAGGCGGAATAGCTTGTGCTTGCAAACCTCCTGCCTTATTTTTTTAGACGTCCATGTCTTGAAACACCATAAGCCACTTGGCCGCTGTTGGTGTGAATATGGCTCTTGGTCAATTCATTCATTTATTGGTGAAATATATAGCTGTAATGACTAATTAATGCAACTTCCAGGGTATAAGTAGAAATTATCAGTTGTGTGAGGTAACCCTGAGGACTTTCTCATCATCAGAAGTCCTAGTCGATATATAACGTGGTCTGATTCCAGAGAGTGTGGACCTAATGTCCTCCGAAGAAAACCTACAAATCTGCATGTTCACAGGTAGTACATTAAGAACAGAATGTCCCAGGCTCCAGCTGTATAAATGAGAGTTAAAAAATTGCAAGTTGCCTTGGGTAAAAGACAAAACTGTGTACGTTCTCTTCGCTTAGAACAAAGTCTGGAGGGGGAAAGTCCGGATAGGCAATGACGTCTTACCGAGGAAGCGGACATATGTTTTTCACAGAAGTCATTGACCCGTTCGCCAAGACGTGAGCAGTAATGGTCTGATCTGGATGAAAGCGCTTTAAGGTGAAGCTCAAACAGAGATGTATGGTCCAGGAGCACTTTGCTGTATGGGAAAATCTATTATCTGCTTTTCAAAATCTTAATTACCTCTCTAAGCAGGTTTGACTAAATGATGTAATTAATTTTAGAATGTGAAACATGGAAAATGAATAGTGCCGCTATAAAGTGCGGAGCAGCTTGAAAGGTATTATTTAGCAAGAGTCTTCTGACCTCGTCTTGGCAGCGGTTTTTGTAAGAAAATATGAAATCATTAATTTTTGGTCTGGTAAAAAAAACACCTTCCTTAGGAGTGAGTTTATCGCTGCAGAGGTCAGATAAAGTTTGTGTTTTTCTACTTACTGTTAAGCAGCCTTGGGTTTCTGGGTGGGACTCCTGAAGGTTCATCTCTTGTAGCTTAACTTTTTGATTTAGATTTTAAGATTTTGATTCCTTCACCCCTGTTGTCTGCTGGTTTCTCCATAATCATTTTCAGAACAGCTTAGAATGAATAGCTTTTGCACATGGTGAATTATTTTATGTCTTTACTTGACCTTGACTGCTGCTTGACCACTCTAGGGGAACGTGTTTTAATGAAGATCCATAGTAACGGCTGAGAGGCCCCTAATGTGGCCCACAGATGAAGTTAGTGCGTGAGGGACAGGTGGAGTGAAAAATGGAGTGTGCAGGTCAAAAAAGACATTTTGCACTTTCTGTACTTGAAAGAAAGGCCGTCATTATGGCATTCATAAATGTTCGGTAATAGACTTCGGTTTGCTTGATATCCACATGACCAGAACACGAACGAACGTGGCTCTCCGAGTGTTGTTTTGTGACTTTGTTGTCCCCCTAGCGACAACTCAGTAGTTTGATTGCTGTCATTTGTTTATGTTTCTCTCCACCTTTTTGTTAAACTCACCCCCAATCCGCTCTCACGTCTCCGTATCTGTGGTCCCACCTGCAGGGAGCTTTGCTGCGGTAAACGGCGCCGCTGCGGAAATGCGACGACAAAAAAATGCGCGTCAGCTGGAGAGAGAGGGTCGTGTGTCAGAGACAAGCTGTGACGGGGAGGACGACTCAGAAAATTCACTTTTCACACTGAGCCGGGTTCACGACTAGCATTGATTGACAGGTGATGTTTTTTTGCATTCGGTCACATGACTACTGTATACTCACCCAACCCAATTAATAAAATTACTATACTTACTCAATTTGCTAGACAAAAAAGGCAGCTGTAGAAAGCTCGCTGGCAGCCTTTCAGGACGACGCCAGTGGGTCAAACCAAGTGCTTTCAGACAATTTACAATCGACGGTTCCCAGGGGAACATTTGTAATATTTAAGGTTCAGCTCCCATTTGGATTGGACAAAAAATGCTTTGTGTAGTTAATTCCACACCAGTGCAGTGCAGTTCCGAATCCCCTGGTATGCTGCTTAACGCAATCATGGGGGAAATGAATTGTTCCTGGCGATATTGTGACGTGAATATCTTTGTTTGTTACAAACACCGTCATGCAGGGGAAGACCCTTGACATTATTGGTCAGGTCAGGGTGAACCACGTGACACGGGGGCAGGAGGAAGGAACAGGGACACTTTTTGTGTAGGGAAATAGAGATGGGTTTGTGCTGATGTAGAGAGGAAGTCTCTTCCTGTAAATACAGGGAGCTCCTCAATGCAACATGCTGTACGAGCTGTGTTTTCTCGTTTTCTGGGTATTGATGTGTGTCTGGCTCTGCGGGTTCGGTCTCCCGTGAACAGAAGGTCGCCAGTTCAAATCCTGTGGCCGGCAAAATAATATCACCAACGGGCCCTTAAGCAAGACCCTTAACCCCATTTGCTCCAGGGTCTGACTGACCCTGCTTTCTCAATTGTTTTTGGATGAAACAGTCTGGCAAATAAATGTAGTAATGATAAACCACACCTGCATCGTTCAGCTCCGTATAACTTGCCTGTGTTAGTTCATTTTGCCTTTTTTTTTTGGCTGTTTGTCAGGCAAATGGATTTCAGGCAACTCAAAACTGTGATGGAAGAGGGGGCAAAACTGTAAGATGTAGAAGGAAAGAGAAAGGCGAGGTGAGACAGGAGGAAGTTTCCCTCCTTCTGCCGTGGGGGGTGGGGCATAATCGCGGCCCTATTTGGACTGTCAGACAAAAGGGGCCATTTCTGACACCAGTGCCCTTCATCCCTGGTTTGTAGAGTTCACCCCCCACCCCCCAGACATGCAGAATTATGGGGGGAGTCTGCTGGCAGCCGATCCAATGATACAGATTGTGGTGTGCTGCCCCTCAGCCGCTATCTGCATCAGATTGGGCTCAGAAGTCCCCGGACAAGCAGCGAGAAGGCTTATCAGCACCCGAACACACTGCCTGGCCACCCCACCCTCACGCACTACTGCACAGCAAGCCCCCAAAACAGAACCCCCCCCCCATGGAAATGTCCCCAGTAGAAACACAGATTTATATTATCTCACCGAACAATAGCGGGTTCCAAAAACAACACGAATCCGTAGCTGTATGAATGTCCCTTGGCCACGTGGGACTTGCCTCGTGCGTGACGGAGGGGGCAGAGCGCTCCGTCTGTGGGCTTGATGACCCGGGAGCCCCTCCTCGTGCGTGACGGAGGGGGCAGAGCGCTCCGTCTGCCTGATGGGAGTCATCCTTCCTTTTGTCTGCTTCTGCTCTGTGTTTGGAGTTCTGAGGCATCGTGTGGACAGTCACACGTCAGGCCCCCTCCCCGGCTACACTGGCATTCCGGAGTATATGTGATAATGTGCAATTTCCATCAGGATTAACATACTATCTATCTGTCTCTCTGTCTGTCTGTTTGTCTGTCTGGGATTAAAGCTTACAGCGCACAGTCAGCTCTCTCAGTGTGTGGTACTGGTCACCGAGCTGGAAGGGCGACCTCGGAGATGCTTTTGTTAACACCATGAGAGTTGTCCGTGTGACACTGGTAAATAACAAATATAAACCCATCAGAGTGAGAGGGGAGGAGAAGCACACGGCAGCAGAAGTCCAGCGCTCCCCAGGAGACGGCCAGCCTTGTGTCACATGTTCCGAAAGCTGCTTCTGGGCCTGGATTGCAGGGAATGTTGCTGCTTTTCTTTAAGCAGCCGCCACAACACACTCCCCCGGGGGGGGGGGGGGGGCATACTTCCCAGATTGGGAGGAGAAACAGCTGGACACCATGGTTCAATATTTTGACCACAGTGCGGGGGGGGAATTTTGATGTTTTTGTGAAACAAAGCAATGCCTCTCCTGCTTCAAAATCATGCTTAATATGTTTTTATCTTGGAAAAATGTTTCTGAGTGTGGTCTTATTTCCAGACCGACATGTGGTTCCCCTAAACACCAGTTGGAGGCGATATTGAACCTCTTTTTGAACCTCTTCTTCCACCCAGATCTATTTATGAGGCATACACGCACTTCAGCTAACTGTCTTTGTTCTTTGGAAATGTTGTGGAGGGAGGGGAGGAGTTTCCTTTGTTTTAGCGCAACCATAAATTATTAGCATTTTATCAATGAGCTGTTTTGTTGTTCCAAGTGGGAAACTAGCAAGAGGAAACTAGTGAGAAGAGGTTAATGTGCAGTTATTGGGTCAGTTATTATCTGTGGATCTACCCAAGGGGGGTTGGTGTAATGGCTGAATGGCTGTTCTGAGCTCATGGCTACTCACCAGACCCAGCCTGAACTCCATTAAGGATACCTAATCGTGCAGTTTGGGCTTCCTCCTGCTGTCTCCATGTCAGCAGTCTCGCTCTTGCATATCCAGCTCTACTGAATCAATTTTCACTCCAGCCACCCCCCCACCCCGTCTGCCCGCCGGCCCGCCAGCCTGCCCTGCCCAGTGTCCCTGCAGCTTCAGCTCCTCTGCCAGGTCCCATTACCAGAGCCATTCATCTCGGCGCCACCGGGGAGCAACTGGCCCCCCCCAGGCCTCTCTGGGTCTGGCTAGCAGTTTGATCTGCCTGTGAGGGCGGGCAAGTGTGTCGCGAGGTCGTCCCCCGTCTACTGGCTCCGCAAGCATTTCCTCAGGTGGCTCAGTTGCACATGTGACTGCTGACTGCCTGCCCCCTGGTGGTCTGTCCCATCACAATCATACACCTGACGGCTGACTGCTTTGCTCCCTGGTGGTCTGCCCCATCACAATCATACACCTGACAGCTGACTGCTTTGCTCCCTGGTGGTCTGCCGCTTCACAATCACACACCTGACTGCTGACTGCCATGCCCACTTGTGGTCTGCCGCTTCACAATCATACACCTGACTGCTGACTGCCATGCCCACTTGTGGTCTGCCGCTTCACAATCACACATCTGACTGCTGACTGCCTGCCCCCTGGTGGTCTGTCCCATCACAATCACACACCTAATTGCTAACTGCCTGCCCCCCTAGTGGTCTGCCCCATCACAATCATACACCTGACAGCTGACTGCTTTGCTCCCTGGTGGTCTGCCCCTTCACAATCACACACCTGACTGCTGACTGCCATGCCCACTTGTGGTCTGCCGCTTCACAATCATACACCTGACTGC
>JAODLC010000030.1:67053-98385 GCA_026781145.1 Hippopotamyrus pictus | reverse complement strand
GGGGGGGTGGGCGTGCTTGAAGTTGGTGAATTTCTGGGTGAATTGCATTAGTGTTGGGCACTGAGCCGTTGGAATGTAGACATAGAGGAGCTGGTAGATGCAGAGGGGGGAACCGGACACTCTCATGAGGCAAGGTGGCAGGGGGGGGGGTCAAAACAGCAGGAGGGCGATGCTGGGGGCCAGTGTGGAGACCCACCCCCCAGGAGAGAGTCAGAACCATGCCATGCCGGGTGGACCATTATTAGCAATCATCCATCTCTGTGATCACTCCCTTCTTTCCTGGGAAATCTGAGCTCCTCCGTGCGGCTGCTTGAAAGGTGCATCTGGAAGGTTTCCCAGACAGATTAGTCTCAAAGGGACGGCGAGTCTCCGGGAGTCTGGAGTACAGTAAACGGAGGCCGCGATAGGACAGGGCGGCGTTTGAGTAGTACACGCGGCCGGCGAACCACTGCCAAGTACCGGCGACGGCGAAGTGAGGAGAGGAATCATCTGTAGATGCTTTGGTTCAGTATCTTACTGAGTAAATTATGAATGGAATGTTTGGCTGCCAGCTTGTGTGCGCGCGCTTGTTTCTCTATATGAGTATGAATGTGGTGTGTGAACGTAAGGGTGCGTGCTTATCTGAGCAAACGTGTGTGCAGGAATGTTGAAAATGGGTGGGGGGGGGGGGAGGTACAAAAATTCCAAGGGCCCCTGTAGCATCACTGCATTGGTCTGGGTTGGCTGCTCACTGTGATGTGATGATGTGCTTCATTCGGGCCCAAAATCTCAAGCCGTGTCCCTGTGTTTCTGGAAAAATGAGTATTTATGGTCACAGACTGGCATCGCATGCAGGGTGCACCGCAGCCTTGTGCCCTATGCCGCCCGAGGGAGAGTACAAGTGTGACCCAGGATAAAAGATTTAAATGACGGATGGATGAATGCATGGAGGCATGCATTCGCTGTGTGCGAAAATGTGGACGCAATTAGTGCATATTAGCACGCGTGATGAATTCCACGCATCTTTGTGTGCGATGTGCACCTGTCGCATTTCCAGAAGCGAGGCATGCGTCTGTGTGCACCAGCCCTCTCCAGGAGCCCCCTCAGGAACCACGGGAATGATTCCCAGGACCTGGTGAGGCACCGTGCACCCCAGCAAGAGCAGGCCGATGTCACTCATCTCATCATCAAACACGCACAAACGCATCGCTCTTCTTGCACTGAGGTTCTAACTTAAAAGCCGTACCAAATGCGGCGGGTTCAACGCACGGCATCCCTCCTGTGTGCAAATGGCTGCTTGGCAGGGAGCCTCACACCTCCATCCTCGGGGAGTTAGTGTGTTCCTGTGTTGTGTGCCAACAGACAAGTAGGTGATCATGTTGACCAAGACTGGGTGCCTGAGGAGAAACGGATAATGACTCACAGTTGTTCCCCTGCAGAGGTTCCTCACAGTCACTCCCTTGTCTCTCTGTACCACTCCCCTCCATCAGGGGGTCTGGGACTCTTAGGGGTCACATGATGCACGATTGCTGTACATGATCATGTCCATCCATCCATCTCCTGCAACTGCTTGTCCCGTTCAGTGTCACGGGAGGGTCCAGGTACTATGGGTGCAAGGCAGGGAACAACCCAGGATGGGATTAGGGTTGGGGTTAGGGTTAGGGTTAGGGTTGGGGTTAAACCAGAATACCCAAAGGAAACCCCATAATGACATGGGGAGAACATGCAAACTCAACACACATGGAACAATGGCAGAGACTCGAACCCATTGCACCGCCACACTGTCTCCATAAGGCAGAAATGAAAGAAGTGTAAAGTTAAGGAGTCGATCAGAAAGAAAGAAAGCAGGAAGTGTGTCAGGAGGAAGGATGGACGACCAGAAGAGTGTTTTTTGGTTATTGTTTGTGTGTCAGTGGGATCGAAGCAGGGATAAGAGTGCCATTTCGGCGAAAATTATATCTAACATGCAAAGGCCACATGCCACCCAATTCAATCACGCCGCCATTATCGCGAAGTGGCCCGTTCCCGCAGTGACGGCTGGATCGTCGGGTACTGTGGGGGCACAGCCTTTGTTTGGAAACCTCACACGGCCATATGCAACGCGGGCGCCCCACCCAGCCCTGACATCGCAAGGACATGGAAATGAGGACGAGCTGAGTGGCATCAGAGTTTTCCTTTTAATTCCGTCTCTTTCCCTTTTGTGTTCCGGCTCCCTGTCCATGCTTTGTGTCTGCAGCATTGACCGCCCCCCCCGCCCCAGGAGCACCCCACAGCATACAGACCATCCCTCTGATTGACTGACACCACTGCCGCAAGACCTATTTTAAACCAAAGGAGCCATTGTCCTGTTTGGAAAAAAATAACAGCAATTACAAAGAATAGAGATTCAAAAGGGACTCCAAGGAAATTGAGACAATTCAATGATTATGGGACCTCAGCTAATTACGCAGTTATTATTAAGGCTTTTCAGGATGTACTTATGTTTGTCCTACATAGCTGTCTTCAGGGTGCCCTCATAATGGAGGCTTTTAAAATGATTTATAACTTTTCCAAGGAAGTTCATTTTCGGTAATTTACTGAACAATGGAGAGGAGCTCTTTCGGATGTTCGGGGTGATGCTGGGCTTCCCGGCGGAGAATGGCATTCAGGGCACCGCCGGATCTTCAGGCTGCAGCGGAACGCCGTTTCCGAAGTGTCGTACTCTCGGAGGGCTCCCTTTTCGCATCAAGTTACGGAAGGCAAATTTCTCCGCGGCAGCAGGATAAACATCGCCTCCTCGCAGTCGATTAATCCTGCCACGGAATGGTTTAGCTTTGCGAGGCACTGGCCCCCAGGTGGAGAATATCAATAGCTCTGGGAGCTCAGGATTTGGGGGTGGAAGCCAGTGGGGGTAGACTGTCATAGTTCCCATGGCCTGAACCTAAATCATACCTGTGTGTTGAAAAGAAAATCCCCCCGTTGGGTAATAGAACATTCCAGAGAAATAAAGATCACAATGTAGAAACATAAAGACTGTGGATAGGGTAAGCTATGGTTCCAGTAATGAAAAGAAAGGTGGTGAGTGACAGTGCCATGCCGTTCTCCAGTAGGGGGCGGTATGGGGGAGGAGCCACGTTCCACAGTTCCATGCTCACAGTTAGCCTTTTCAGGATAGCATTGGACACGGTGATGCATGCATGTTCCGGGGTCAGCTGGTTTGTTTCACAGTCTCAGATTTATGAAGAACATCAGGAGAACCATTCCGGATATATTTTTTTCTATCGTATTAAGAGCAATGTCAGTGACCCGAGAGTGAGTCAGCGGTGACTCAGCAAAGACACTGCAGTGACTCAATGGACGGGAAGCTGTGACTCGTGACGTTACTTGTCATCACACTGCCGAGAGATGACCAGAGCGCTGGTGTCGTTCATGAGAATTTTGAAGAGCGCAAAATGGCTTCCCCTGCTGGTGGGTGGTCTTTCCGCGCTGGCAAGACCGTAAGAACCACGGCGCTGCTGGAAATCAGCTTCCACGCAGAAGAGGCACTTTCGCTAAGCTTTGAAGCCTTGCTTATTGTCAAGCCTCTTCACTCGAGACGAGGACCGTTAGACGACGCGGTTCAGGTTCATCAATCAGCCGCATGCAGAGAAAAATGCACTGTCGCAGTTCCCCTTCCCTCCGTCGCAGTTCTCCTCCCTCTCTCTGTCCTGCGGCCAGCACTTGTCCACCAATACCTCATATCTCAGTTCCCAAACTTAATCCGAGATTCTGATTAATTCTCTTGCTGTTTCCATTCCCTTTCATAAATAACACACTGGCACTGATCTGACCGCATTTGCTTTTGCCCTTTTAGCTACTTAGCTTCAGTTCTAGGCATTTCTGCTTTTATAAGGTGAGTGTGAAAACACAAGGAGAGCCAGGCTAAGGAGGCGCACCTTTTAATAATTACCAGTCAATTAACATAATGAGACAATTAAAATGTATCCTTGATGGCCCGCTGCTTAGTGATTTGCATATTTTCGGAGAAATACGTATCTTGTTTACCACCCCCCATTTCAAACTAATTCGATTTCGTTTTCCAATTAGAACAGGAACAGTGTGATGTCGAGCCCCCCCCTCTACCGTTTTCACGCTTTTTCGTTTAGACAGTGAGCAGCATCGTATCTGAATATGAAGCAGCAGTGTGCGTTCTCGCCCCAAACTAAAGTTCTGCTCTGGTCCTTCGTGATGTCGCCCTCATTTACTACAAATCAGTCAAGCCAACATGCGGCTGTGAGACAGCAAGAGCAGGGCGGAAATCTGCCGTGGCAGAAGCCAGTATAACTGCAGAGAGGCTTTCGCCACACTGCAGTATTTTCTCTTTTATCAGGCAGGGCCCACTTTGCTCTAGGGAGCTGGAGGGGGAGCGCAAACTAAGGGGCTGTGATTAGATGTTTGTATAAGAACCTAGTTTGCTTATCTGTTGGGCTGCTCACTGTGATGTCATCACAGCGGTTTGTGCCATATTTTAATCCCCCCTGTTCCCAGTCTTTCAGACATAAAGTGGTCAGGTTGAGTTAGCTGTATTTTTATACAGTCACTCATTTCAAAGCTGTATTTTTCCATACATCCATCCATCCATCCATCCATCCACCCATCCATTTTTTATACTCGCTTGTTCTATGCAGGGTCACAGCTTTATGGAGCCTATCTTGGAAGCTATGGGCACAAGGCAGGGAATAACTCAGGATGGGGCACCCCACACACAGACACACACACACACACACACACACACACACACACAAAGGAAAGGAAAATCCAGTTCACCTCAGCATGTTTTTGGAGTCTGGGGGGGGGAACTGGAAAACTCGGAGGAAACCCCATGACGACACGGGGAGAAGATGCAGACCCCAGACACTTACAAATTCTTCAAAACCACAGCCTCCCAAGGAACTAAAAATCTGCTTCATTATTGATTGCGGCGTGCTATGGTTTGGCGGCCTGTCCTGGGAAGGTATGTAGAATTTATAGGTGGAAGGAATTCATTGGCAAAAAAATGGCAGGCTGCATTTCGGTTTACTCTTCGGCCCCAAGAAAAACTGGTCAAAATTCCAGCCAGCAGGTGGCAGTGTTTTCCCCTACAAATCTTTAAATATTCGTAAATTAAAAAAAAAAAAAATGTATCGCAAGCATGCTAACAGTAATACAGATTTCTGTGGAAAAAATAAATAATGATATGAGAAGTTATGTTTTCAGAATTGTAGATAGAAATAAACAGATGCGAGGCCACTAAGGACCTTTTATAATGAGAAGAGTGAATAATTAATAAAAAAAAAATTCTCTCCCAAGGTCAGCAAGGAATGGTCCATCGCTCAGAAAAGATGCCATTTTTTAAGTGATGAGCTGATAATGAGACAAACTAAAAATATTTTTAATTAAGCTAAAAAAAATGCCGTTCGATATCACTTATATTTTTCAACTTTGGATGCCTCTCTTAAACTCTTCAGATGTAATTAGAGAAGGAAAGTCCGACGGCAAGGACCTTCCACTAAGCTGATCGTTTGCCCGTGGGCAGGGGCTTCTGAGATCTAATTTGGTTCAAAATCAGCCCTCTGTCACGACTAATCTCTGTGATAAAGATCGGAGAGAGGGAGGGAGGGAGCGGTGGGGGGGGCCCGGGAGCAAGCTGCGAGCGGTGGGAGGGGACACAGCAAGGTCTGCTGCAGTATTAATGAACAAAGTTAAAATAACGAGCCTCTGAAGACGAACGGGCGAGTCGTGGCGGTTTGGCACCGGGGCAAGTGAACTGGTAAACGGGGCAAGTGAACTGGTAACCGGGGCGACAGTCACCATTCCAGATGTTTTAAGGTGACCCTGTTGCTCTGGTAACAGTTCATGAGTGTCCCAGTGCAGGTGCAGCTTAGCTCCATAATTCTGGTTTAGGAATGTCCTATATGCCTTCTTCGGGGCAAGGGGGTGAAACGCTGTAGCATCTGAGACACAGGTGAGGCTGTCACCATGGTGACATCGCCACGGTCACTGACTGACTGGGTATCGGTGCTAGAAAGCTCAATGTCCAGCCAGGCGCCCACGTATCGAAGGGACAGTGCTCCAGCTAGTGGGGGAAAGAGCAACAAATCTCAGTTACGTTTGCCGGTGTTGTGGCATGAAGGGCAGTGACGGGTGTGACCTGGGTGGGATGGCTTATTGGAGCTGTCCACAGACCACCTGACAGCAAGAGGGGGTGGAATCAGGCTCAAGCTGTTGCTGAAACTCAACTGAAATCTTGAGGGTGTTTTTAATGGCCCACCAGAAAAATAAATAAATAATAATAGCAGCACTAACCAGATCCATATGACTGCAGAGCCCTAATCCTTAAATCACATGTGACACTTCAGCCCATCCTGGTTTTTATAAGAAAAGTAGGAGATAGAAAGATAATAGCCCAGGGTGGGGGGGGGGGGGTTGGGAGATGTCACACGTTGCCATGGTGAGTGATTGCCAACCCTGGGCCCACAGGTAACCCTGTTAATGAAAGGCCACTGACCTCCCTGAGCCCAGCTGTGTGCTTAGTTAAACCGCATCAGAGCTTGCAGTAGGTCTCGCTTTCCAGCTGGTCTCTCTTATCTGGAGATTGTCCACTTCAGTCCGGGAGGGAGACAAGCTGGTTTGTTATACTCCAGTGGTGAATTTGTCCCACTTCAGTCCGGGAGGGAGACAAGCTGGTTTCTTATACTCCAGTGGTGAATTTGTCCCAGAAAATCTCAGCAGAGTGAGAGAAACCCTGCCAAATGTATCGTGGAAGTCAGCAGAGGCATTGCATACCTTTAATTTTCCCATACACAGGGGTGGGACCCAACTCAACGCTGATTGGCCCCCAGAGTGCTCCTCCCTTGTCACTCACCAATTCGAAACATATCATTGGCTAATGATAAGGTCAGTCCATGTGTAAGAATTGGCCATTCTAATACCGCCATCTTGAAAAATCTAGAATCACCCCTACAGATATCGAGACAGTGGGCTTTGACCTCCAGTGACCTCTATTGACATGACTAGCCGTTTAGCAGTCATTATTAAGTTGCTTATCTCTTGCCCCTGGCTCGTACCGGAGTTCACCTTTGTGACGGTTATGCGTTTTTAAGCGCCAACCACAGCAGGCATTAAACCAATAGCCCAGTACTTAACAAGCAAGGAGCTTAACAAGGAATCGATGGCATTGCACCGTAAGGCCGAGGGATCATGAGGTAAATGGCTTAATTGCCAAAAACCTTCTGAAGAGCATGTTTGAGGCGAGGCCTGGAATGTAAAAGCCTCATGATGTCATGTTAGGTGGGGGGAGGGGGGGACGGTCCTGTCAACGTCACACCCAAAAACAGAAACAGATAACAGAACAGAAATCTCCAAGATTCCCCACTATCAATTAACAAAAAGCAAACGACTCAGAGAGAAGAATGAAGAAAACAATCCATTATCATGTCATCTTTTTAAGGTCAAACGTTCGCATTTACAGCGCTTGGCGCAAAATGAGATACATCCCATAATACCAGCAACTATTTCCATGCAGCTTTAGAGATGCTGTGGATATTTTTTCTTTTATTGCGTCGGTTTTATGTTTTCAGAAATTTCCAGTCCTTCAAGTCCATCCTTTGTCACCCTTGATGTCTCACTGTCTCTGATGTTGTGGAAGTTCAGGCACGGTCGTCAGAAATACTTCAGAGTGGAGCTCGTGGTGCCCTGCTGAAGGAATCCTGAGTGAGGCTGGAGAGCAGAGAACCAGAGGGAGTTTTCTTACACAATGGGCTCTCAGCATCACATTACTCATAAATACCAAACTAAAAATACTGTAAACAAGCGCAGTTGGTGTATAAAACATTTATTTATCATTAGCTATGCATGGAAAGCATAAAAAAGACACGTTCGATATTTTGTTACATTTTTTTTGCAGGATTGTGAGCATAACTCTTTGTATACAGTACTGTTTGCCCTTTTGATGAACCATTAGGTTGCATGTGTCTATGCATAGGAAGCCACTTGGCTATAGTGCAGTCTCCTCCAGGTCACATGACTACAGAGGTGCAGCGATAACTTTGGATTGAAATCAGTTCTCCTCCCGTCAATTAAACTGAAAAATAATGGATTGTGATGTTCTGCGTTCAGGACGAACAGTGGAGGGACATATTTTCCCGAATGAAAACGTCTTCTGTTAGAAAGCAAATCAATTGTTTTTAAACATGGTGTCCATACCTTGGGCCAGGCACAAAAGCACAAAATGCCTCAGTTTTTACTTTACCGACAATCGATGGCAATTAATGCCCACACGGCTCTTGACCTTTGACCTCACCACAATAACCTCAGTGCAGTAATTGAGATTTAATAGATTATTAAGTCTGCAGCCAGCAGCCTGTCTATGGTGCCGCCCTGCCTTCCCTAGAACTGGCTGCAGGCTTACAGTGACCCTGCACTGGACAAGCGGTCATGGACACTGGGAGCCTGGACGAAATCTCCACTGGCTTCATTCTCCTGTGTCTGTCCTTGGCCAGAAAAAGCAGCCTGTTTCCTCGGGGTAGCTGCTGCCCACGCCTCCGCAGGTATCTGCTGGATGACTCTCAGATGGCTCTGGCCTCCTCTTCCAGTCTTACCAGCTTATCAGTCGGGGTCAAAGGCTAATGACTTCCTGGGCTGAATATGGACTGGGTTATAATTTGATTATTTAATTAATGGTGTTTATGGTGGTGTTTCGCCAATGGTGGCCCTACGTGTTCTTTGGAAGTGCTCATCAAGGACATACAATTTATTTCCTAAACTTCTAGGCTGTAACGGACAGGGGGAAGTGCCATCATCCCCATTGCTGTTGATTAAATCGCTAGTTACTGCAGTTTTCGTCTATCAAGAGTCATACGGGCACTAAGACATTCAGGAAGGATTTATTCATAAAAAAGGAAATATTTAAAACCCCTAAACATGCTATTAACACCATGATCAGATGAATTAACCCCCTTTTGTTTTTGCAGATCCTTTTCTGAGCTCATTTTGGGCTTGTTGGAATGCAAACGCGTAACCTTGAAAGCTCAGTCTACTGGAGGATGACGGATGTCTACGGGAAACTGAAATTAACTCGCTGCACCCAGAGGGTAGCGAACTGCCTAGTGCCGTGTTTCCCAACCCGGTCCTCAGGGACCCACAGACAATCCACATTTCTGCTCCCTTCCAGCTCCCTGCCAGACAGTCCACATTTCTGCTCCCTCCCAGCTCCCTGCCAGGCAGTCCACATTTCTGCTCCCTCCCAGCTCCCTGCCAGGCAGTCCACATTTCTGCTCCCGTCCAGCTCCCTGCCTGACAGTCCACATATCTGCTCCCTCCCAGCTCCCTGCCAGACAGTCCACATTTCTGCTCCCTCCCAGCTCCCTGCCAGGCAGTCCACAATTCTGCTCCTGTCCAGCTCCGTGCCAGACAGTCCACATTTCTGCTCCCGTCCAGCTCCCTGCCTGACAGTCCACATTTCTGCTCCCGTCCAGCTCCCTGCCTGACAGTCCACATTTCTGCTCCCTCCCAGCTCCCTGCCAGACAGTCCACATTTCTGCTCCCTCCCAGCTCCCTGCCAGGCAGTCCACATTTCTGCTCCCGTCCAGCTCCGTGCCAGACAGTCCACATTTCTGCTCCCGTCCAGCTCCCTGCCAGACAGTCCACATTTTGTGCTAGGGAGCAGGGAGTTAACACGGACCGTCTGTGGGTCCCCAAGGACCAGTTCGGGAAACAATGGTCTAGCGATTTCTGGCTGCCCCACAAATGCCACCGTTCTCTAATGTGTACATGGTTCCTGTAGATTAAACCCGTGACACTCTACCTTGGCTGAAAGCAATGAGATTTATCAGAATCTTCCTTTAAACTGCTGGGAGCATCAACACCTTTAATGTAATGTAAGTGTTTGGGGGTTTGTTTGCTTGTAAATATGCATCTATAGCCTGTGGTGGCTAAGATCCCTCCAGCTGTCTTCTATAAGCACATCCAGGGCAGCCAGTGCGTTACTCTGCTCCCACACATACTCCCACGGGCTCCCGCCAAGAGCCAATCAGAGCCACCGGTTCATCTTTGGGTAAAAAACAGGCGCATCTCGGAGAAACCCACGCAAATGCCGGGAAGAGCCAAGCGGGGCGGCTGCAATCGAACCCGCAGCCCCGGAACAGGCCACGGTCTCCCTGGCAAGCTGCCACGCCGTTCTCGGGAAAAAACATGCGAGACTTAAAATACGTTCAGCGAAGCAGCAGATATACGTCTCAAAATAAGCATCAGTCGCCGGGTTTCTCTGCACCTCCTGTAGAGCACCATCTACTACATCACGGCGCCCGGCGAGGAATGGCGGCTTCCGCATTCCTCGCAATTACAGCCATTATCATCCCCGGCAAAAACGCCCGGTGTACATCATAGAAGGGACAGGATAGACAGGCCCGCGGCAAAATAAATCACAAGGTATAATCAATCTGCACACGCAATAAATGGGAATTTACACATATCGCCGTAATTGCGGTACCCTGTAGAGGCCGTCGCAAAAATGCTGGGAAAAAAATTGTATTGAAGCAGAATAGTGTCGGCTAACAGTGTTTTATTGATTTTGGAGCCTCGTTTTTGAAGAAATCTTGGCCGAGGGCCATTTGCTTTTTGTTTTTTTTTTTTTTGTCGGAGGCAAAGAACAATATTGAAAAGATAACCCAATCACAGGAGTGCCACGTCGGCTCAGTTCCAGCGCACCGGGGATGGCCGGGCAATGAGCGCTGCCTAATGACATGGTGCCTTTGCATTTGCACACTTAGAGGGGCTTCAAACAGCAGGTGTAGGGGGCGCTCATGCAGCTGTTTCAAACAGCGAAATCTCAGATGGGGAAAAACACTTGCTTTAAGCATTATACTGAATTTAACATAACTTAATATTTAGTATAATATAATATGATAATGTTTAATATAACTTATAATATAATGATATAATATTTAATGTGGTCATTTAACATCAGTTTCTTGGACATTCATAAGCTTGTTCTTGTTCTTTTTTTAATATATAAATTAAACACCGACACATGGGGAATGTCCAAGAACTGAAATCTGACCTCTGGGAAACGCTACAAGGTGCATTTTTTTCACACGTTCCCATTTAATTAGGTCCCGGTCAATAGAAAGCTTGTTTGCCCTTTAAATGTGCAGCACGTGTGATGTCATACAGCACAGGGACTGTGTCAGAGGCTGCTGAAGGTGTCAGCTTCCTTTCATCCCCTCGAAAATGGCATCCAGGAGTTTGCCGATGTTGGCTGGGCTTGGACTTTGAGCTGGGGAGATCTCTTCATCATGGGTGAAGGACAGACACCACTGGCCTCATCCTGAAGCAATACAACACTGCTCCCCACAAGGGGGCGCTAGTCGAGCACCAGTTACATCTGGACCAGACGGTGTACATCTTCTATGGTGTGCAGAGCTTAGGGTGTGGAACATGGAGCCTGGCCGTGGGCGTCCGTCACCGTGTCCCTGTGTTGGCTACCCCCCCTCCCCCCAACTCCTAAATCAAGCCCCTTGAAGTCGCCCCTAGAGTCTTATCACAGAGGAGCCTGCGGCTGAGGGAATATGTATTCTGGAGAGACGTATAAGTGATGGCTTCCATCTTCCAGAACCTGACAAAGCTCCGGCTCTCAGCAGTGTTAGACGGTAGCGAACAGCCGCATAGATGAGAACATGATCTGAGTGTCTATAATATATATCTATTCCTCTTACCACCTACATAAGGGAGTGACAATGTACTTATGGCAGATTTCCTTGTGATGAAGAATATGTCAGTATCCTTGCATAAATTTGCATTGAGGTATCAGGAAGATCAGGCATCTGGTCTGATTCATAAATACGTATAAATCTCTAAAGTAATAAATTGATTGTTTCTGAATTATCCTTTTCCTGCAGCTACGATGGGCAGCTACAGTTATTATTAATTTGCCGTGATCGATGCATTTACGACAGGCCCGAAGTTTGATTGGGGAAGTGAACAAGGAGAAGACCTCGGTGGTGCCAAGAGCGCCATCCGGAGGCGGAAAATTCAGGTTCAGGAAGTAAAAATCCAGATCAAGATTTTGTTTCAACCAACCAGCTGAGGACTCTGTGACTCTTTAAACTCAACTGGCTGGTTGAAATAAAATCTTGGTCTGGATCTGCACTTCCTGAACCTGAACCTGAACCTGAACCTGAACTTTCTACTTCTGCGTCCCCTTAGTTTGAAGATGGTAATCCAGGCCGGCTGAGCTCCTCTACTACTTGCACGTCCGCCTGAAGGTCATCGTAGTAAACTTGTCTTCTCTCTACACACACACAAAAAAAAAACAAGATATGTTGTCCACTGGGACCTTGGACTCTCAGCCACCAAACACCTTGCAGTTTAATCTAACAGACAACCTGCAATTCATCAGTCTTCAGCCGCGGGTTAATCAGTGTCTCCAGGTGGGGGGGGGGGGGGGGAACTGAATGTTCTGGAATCATGATTTTAAGACATTCCGGATTTTACATCAAAGAGCACTGATTCAATATTACAACACTACTGAACAAACAGAACTCTAATTAAAAAGTAAACCAAACAGCCCTGATTTCACATAATTAGCGATAAAAAATGTATTAACAAATACGGTTAATAAATGATCATAATTAATAAATCCTACAGTTTCGTGAAAACAGCCCAATGGTTGAAGACAAATGCACTTGTGTGTATTTATATCTGTACATAGAGGTTCAAAATCTTTAAGGAAAGGGGCAGATTTTCTTTTTGCCATCTGTTTCTTCTGCTTTTTGCTCTCAAGACGACTGGCATTCCCTATCAAATTGGGTTAAACAGCCATGCACACACACGTGTATATATATATATAAAAAGCTGGAAAGCTGCTAATTTCGGAGCTCTTCTCAGATTCCCACCACGTGAAGTTGCACGCAGCAGCTATGCACATGAATATATTAACTTCGATTCGCCGCTCTCCTGCTCACTGAAGCTAGCGGCAGCTGCCCGGCACCGCGAGCCGATAAATGATAATAAGACATAAATCACTCGGGTGGCGCTGAATTAGTCATGAATCCGAAAGGGCCGGTCAAAGGGCCACGGGGCCGCGCGCAGCTCCTGTGCAGAGCAGCGCAGGCGCGCAGTCGCAGCGCCACAGAGACCTCGGCCTGCGGACGCGTCGCTCCAGATGCGCGGAATCCGGCAGAAAGCCGCCACCCGTCGGCAAATCTTGCTCCCGTCGGGCCGTCCGGAACAGACCCGGCACCTGCCAGCATCCTCACGTCGGCCCTTTAAACTCTTAGAAGCCCAGTTAAAGAGCCCAGAAGATCACGCTTATCCCGTCTCCCCTGCCACTGCATATTCTAAAAGCTGCCCTCTGGCGAAAGACTGTGGTCCATGAAGACCCGCAGCAGAAAAGTTTCTTCCTCGTGGCAGTCAAAGTCTAATATGGCGCTGACAATATAATATTACGTATTCAAGGGCCCCTGCTGGGACCCCTGAATCTGCATCCGTGTCCCTACCGCGCCCCATTCACAGTACATGAGCACTGATGGCGCTTTTCCACTGGTGTCCAGGAACCAAGCCGTACCGGAACCATACTGTACAGTTACAGTGCGGTTCCAGTTGGCTTCGGTTTTCCACTGCGGAAGGGCTGGCTCAATTGGAGAGCGATAGTCTCATGGTGTACATCATGATTTACTGTGTGCTAACTTCCTAATTTTCTATTTGTGAGAATCGCCATGTTATGTTAGCATCAAACGCCGGCGGAATTAGCATTAGCTTGAGTAGATTTGCACCACGAATCTATTCTGTTCAACTGTTCCATCTAACTTTTTCAAGTAAACGTTTGGAAATTGTTATTGAGAATGCACCGGCACATAATGAATAATATATAGAAAATAAGCCACTTTTTCCTTCAGATGATCTATGTGCGAAGCACCAGCATCACTGTGCATTTCGCCCAGTTCTGTTTGGCCCTTTCTTGTGAGCAGGGCTGTGTCAGCACAGATACGGCTTGATTTTTGGTGGCAGTGGAAAAGCGCCATAATTCACCAAACGTCTAAACTATTCATTAATATATAGTTTCTTCGCCATCAGGCTATTGTTTGTTTCTCTATTGTCTTGTTTTAATTGTTCTTTTGCACAATTTCAGCCTGTAATTCTGCTCTCTGTTGTATTTAGTGTTTCGATATTGTTTTCTTGTTTAGTGTCATTATTTTTGTTCTATATTCTGATTGGATTCTGATTCTAAACAGATACATGGTAGAGATTAAAAAAAAAGGAGAAAGGAGTTTTTAAGAACGAGGGAGCGTGTAGATTTACACGGTGTGGTCACGGTAAATTATGTATATGGACATGCGTGTCGGTAGTTTAACATTCAGCGGGCCTCACTGGAGGGGATAATGCAGTGAGGACACGGGATTTAGCTGAAGAAACTTTTAGCCATGAATTATGAGTTCCTGCTTCAGATGGTGCCTCGCAGTCCAAGCTGGCACAAGCTTTTTATCCTTTTGTCATTTACTGGAAACTTAAATCCACTCGCTGCATTCATGTCCCTATGGCAACCATGCAGGATTTATACGTGAGAAGGGCCGCCACTGGTATTTTTTACCTAGCCTGTCCTGGCATGATTTCCCAGGAATACAGATGACTGTGTTATTGTTAAAAGAAAAAAACAGGTAACCACCATAGAGACGCATCATTGCAGGAGAGATATTTAAAGTGGAATTGGGCAATAATTTGTTAAAGAACACAAAACAAGGAGAGAAAGAGAGAGAAAGAGAGAGAGAGAGAGAAAGAGAGAGAGAGAGAATACCATACCTGCTCATTTAAATTTACAAGGCTGTCTGCAAAAAATGTGCAGGCTGATGAGTTTAAAGAGGGCTGAGCATTTCAAAACAAACCCAGAGGACAGGAAACATCATCGTGGGGGCCTGAAGCGTGCGGAGAAGGGGATGGGGGCGAGGAACATTTCCACCTAACTGGAGTGTTGATCTGATGTGCCCTCTACGGGTTTGGAGATGGGAAATTTATAAAAGCCTGACTGCCACACGCTACATCCAGAACCTTCTCATGATTTCTGTTTCTTTAACAGTGGTTTAAGAAAGGAGGCTGTGACTAAACACTGAGTAAATCTAAAAACGGTCTAATCAATTTTTACAAATGACACTCCTGTTGATGCTCTGAAGCTATAATTCCGGTTAGCGGATGTGTACGCGGTAGTACAACAAGCCTGAGAAAACAAAGAATATCATCTATTCCGTTCAATGTTGGTCATCTCCTGTCAGGTAATTACTGGAACCAGTTGGACTGCCTGTCTAGCACAGACTAATTACACATTTACATCAAATTATACCCCAGAAACATCAATATAATAACCGATAAACGGCATGCAGCAACATTAATAGTGAAGCACAACACCTTTTAAACTTCTTGGGGCTGCGCTAGGACATTTATAGAAGTTTCTAGAATACATTTGTCACACAATATGAATGTATTAGCGGATGTCAGACCTAATAAGATGTGGCTGAAGGTGAAGAAATTAAAATAGATTATGCGCCGTTTTTTCCTTTCATGAACGGCGTGGACCCTCGCTGCTTGCGCGCAATAACGGGAAGGCTGCGACACGGCATCGATCTCCCGATAAATCCGCCTCTCGACCGTCGACGGGGTGCCGACGTGTTCGGCCGTATGCATAGGAGCATGGGAGGCGAATGGGGTGAATCTGAAAGCAGTTACTGTTTGCTCGAAGGAGGACGAGGGGCTTGGCGGAGTCTTTTTTGCATTCGTCAGGCTGGCCGGTGGCGGTAAACAGAACAAGCTCGTTGCCATTTGCCTTTGGCCCCCCAGAAAGTCGAAGAGCAACAAATATTTGTCTTGAACCCAGCCAAATGCGACAGAGGGTGTAAACGTGGACGAACCCGATCCTTCGTCCCACTGGCTTGACCTTCTCCTCCTTCCTGCTGACTGGCTCTATTCGTTACACCTCCTGTGGATCTATGACCCCCCACCCCCCCACATCCACTGACAGGCCTGACTGTTGCCTCCATGTTGCAGGCATCGACGCTTCTCCCCGAACCCGTTACCATCTTTGCCTCTTTTTTTGATCCTCTCCTCCACCTGTCCAGCTTATCCCGCCCTGTCTCTCCATGCTCAATCCCTCTTATTCCTCCCAGGTGAAACGGTGATTTCAAAACATGCTTCTCCCTTGTAAGACATCTCTTCCCAGTAAAAAAAAAAAAACATTAAAAAAATGAGAATTAATTTGGGACATTATTTATTAACCTCAGTCCTGAGTTAACACTGTGTAGTGTGTATAATGTACTGTGTTAACACTGCATGATGTATATGCTGCACTGCGTTAACACCATGTAGTGTATGCAGTGCTCTAAGTTAACACTGTGCAGTGTATGAAGTGCAATGTCAACTAACTTAGTGATGAATAAGTAAATTATGAATTAGCCCAGAATGTGCCAAGCTGATGGGAGGCAGTGGTCGTCTCAGTTCCCGTGTGTCAGCCCTCTTCCTTGGAGTACTATGCTATTTTTTCCCTTCTTAGATCCAAGATCGTAAACTAGGATGGTATTCTGCACTGCATTCAGAGGCAGCCATGCTGAGAAATGGGATCGTGAAGCACTGAGCACCTCAGAGACGGCATTATGGCATAGTAAGCCGGCCAGGAATGACTAAATCAAGGCTTCATTTGGCACGAAGGGCTCTCTGTCTTTGGGTTCACTTGAGCAATCATCCATCTGTTCGCTCGGCTGTAACGGAATGCATAAGATATGGCAAAATCCGAGACCAGAAGTTTGCATTCCGACGTGGAGGGAGGAAAGGGAGAAATCAGACACAGTAAAAGTGGAAGGAGAGGTAGTGATGTGGACATCTCCCATTGTGTCAGGCTGCGTGAAGGCCCGACCCAGCTCCAAACACCCAAAACGCGATCCAAGATGAGGCTATTCTAACGCCATGGTTTTCACGTAACAAGCATGAGGAACACCCCTGCACATTTTCACAAAGATGCCTATGAAGACATGGGGATGTCATTGTGAGGAGCTTCAGGGCACATTCACGGCCAGTCCATTGCAGTGGCCTCAAAAATCCCACAATTCACCATTAGGGGGCGCCTCATCTAAGCTAGTAATATGGTGTGGAGGATATTAGCCAGGCTGGCCTGACAGACTGCCTGCCGTCATTCTTTGGCAAAATCAGGGGCGTCATAAAAGATGAAAATGGCTGGGGACGTGTTCACCCTGACCTGAAAGCCATGCGAGGCGTGTTCCACTTCCACCTCGCGACACGCACACGTGTGTCTGACAAGCCCGACTGCGCTGGCCATTAACAACCGTAGGGCTGAATGCGTGTCCGCATTCAGCGCCGGGCTGCGGTTCGTCTCTGCCCGCGGCCAATTTAAAAGTAAATAAGCAGAGTTATGATTCATCGCTCTGTTTACATATATTACGAATTAACATTACTGTGGAAAAGTGACTTTTAAGTTAGGCAATTTAGTATAATGACACAGCGCTGAAAAATTTAAGATGAAACCGCCCCCCCCCCCCTCGCAAGGGATATGATGGTCATGAGGGGGACGTGATCAGCGTGAAGAAGAGAGACAGGCTCTATCCTTGTCCAGCTTAAAATGGCACTAAGATTATCACCTGTGGGAGCACGTTCCTGTCAAACGGACGACCTCACCGTCTTTGGCAGACACTCAGATTTACAGGAACAAGCTGTCAGGCGAACTTGTTTCTGGCTCTTTGTCGCCTAATTCTGCACTAGATGCACAGAGTGTGGGACGAGTCAGCAGAAAAACAGCCTTAAGATGTGCCACCGAGCTTCAGAGGACTTGATTTATATTCCAGCATTCGGCACGACACGAAAGGCTGATGATCGCAGTTAATTACCGTCGCATGAACAAAGCGAGTCGCTCTGTAATGGCAGCCCTCTCCCGCACATGGCATTGTTTAATTTTATGTTTTTCTTGGGAATTACTCCCTCCAAACATTTCTTCTCGGTAAAAACTCATAAATTGACGTGTCAGTTTCAAAGCTAGGCTGCTATGGAACTGATATTTGGTTCCCTGAAGGCTGATTCTAGGGGCTGGACTTGCTGAAAAGCCACTCAAGGGAGACAGCCGGCACCAAAGGCTGAAGGCCAAGCACTTTGATGTCCTCTTTCTTGTCAAGCAGAGGGTGTTCTGACTGAGGGAACATTGACCATCCCTGAACTATGAGCGCAGGAGGCCTTATCGTCATCTCCATGGTGATAACACTCCTGCTTGCCCTTCTCTCAGCTCCTCCCTTGAAGAGCCTGTCCTGGTAGCTCCTAGCTGTAGACTGTTGCCCGTCACCTTGAGATCTCCTCACCCGGGGTATTGCTGTAACACCCCTGCACATGGACTCATCACGTTCCCTGATGGCAATGACCATAACAAAACGAAGGCTCTTGTAGCTAGGGGCGTATGCAGGGGGCGGGGGCTCAGGGGCAGCTGAAAGCTGATTGGTCCCTAGCGTGCCTAATACACTGTCACTCACCTATTAAAAAAATATCATTGGTCGGCGCCTTTGTATGAAATATGGCCCCTCATATGCCAGCCACCTAAAAAAAACACCTAGCATTGACCCTGTTTGTAGTGGAACCTACTGGATCTCCAGGAGTCCATTTCGAATATACATTATATACACATATATACTGTACAATACATAATGTAGGTCTCCCTTTCAAACATTACATTACATCCAGAGAATGGCTGACATGACAGAAGTAGAATTCTCAATCACCCACTGAGCTGTTGGGTCCAGGGGCATAACTTTGGGTTGAGCATTGGGGGGCTGAGGTCTCCACCCATGTAAGGGGGCCCTGGGGGTTGTATTGGCTGGTTCTGATTATTGGGGGGTTGGAACCCTCCGTCCCCCCTATAATTCATGCCCATGGTTGGGTCCCTCGCTTAGTTGGCACATCTCGGTACCGTCCAGTCTGTGGCGCATTTAGCCCAGGAAGGGACTTCGTGACGTAGCGCTCACGGGGTCCTCTTGGTGGCGTTCAGAACCAGCAGGAAGCCCTTATACCTTCATCTCGCTGAGGGTAACCGTCAAGTAGGTGACCTGAATTCCCTATATATGCATCCATATGTATGTAGGTGTGGTAGCCTACGTTTTCTACAGTGGCGGGGAAAAAAAAAAAACGTAAAAAATGGAGGCAATTAGCTGGAAAAAAGCGAAAAATAAATCTGGAGTGTCAGACAGACCACAGACCTCGGTGAAAACTGTGGATTTTCAAACAAGTGAACAAGTTGCTGCTTCATTAGCTTCTATTTATCTGAGTATATGTGCGACTGAACAGCCATATGAAAAACAGCACGGTTCATATAAGGCATTTCTGTTATTCCAGTCACATATGACAAAGCATTATGTCTTTTATATGTTCTTTTTCTTGTCTGATTATGGCCACATTTATACCAAAAACACAGGCGCTAAAGGGAAAAGCCTGCAGGAAAATATACAATTTTTACATTAACTATACATTTTACCATATGGTGTAACATATGGCTCTAGTAGGAAATACATGTTTATTGCTTGTTGTTATTTAATAAAATATTAAATATTAATATTGCTTTTATATTATTCTTATGAAAGACGTATATTTCCATGTATGATCTCTCTACGTTCAGTTGGTTTAATTAGACATGAGAAAATTCATGTTATGCTCTCAGAACACAAAGTGAATGCATCAACTGAAAAGGGACGTTCCCTTCTCAAAATACGCATTTTAGTGCGGAACTACTGTCCATGATTCAACTGAGTTCATTCAAAGAATTATGCATGAAATTTTAATATGGATTGTACATCAACGTAGGACTTATATGTTGGATGGAACATTATTTCATATGTATTTTACACGAATAAAGGACATATATGACTAGTGACTTTTAATATGGATTGTATATTTATTTGGAGTGGCATATAAAGAGCTTACATGATTTGGGTAAAATGCGCAAGAATCAGATGTTATTTTAAAAAAACTTTTCCATATAGGCACAAAGTTATGGCTTTGAATATTACGGTCACAGTCTGGTCTTAAAAATTGATGAATATACGACTTGCTGAAGCAGGCAGACTTACTTCCTGCTCCTTGTCAGGCTGTGACCCTGCTTCCTGAGGTGTGCTTTGAGACCAGCACACCTATATTCTGTTTTATTTTAAGTCCTGAAAAATAACAGTGTCTGAAAGTTTGGCAGAACTGACTTTCGTGGAAGCCTGGATGAGAACAACAGCTTCATCTTAATGGCAGAAAAATATAAAGAATATGTGATTTGGGTAATTAAACAGGCGGTGAGTATAGTTAATGTGCATTTACATGCATGGTGCGAGTCTCGGATTTTTGACATTGAAATGCATGGTGGCTTTTTCAGATGCTGATGTTGAATTTCTTTGCAGGCTTCCATGGTCTGCCTGCTCATCTCCCAGATGAAGGTCACGGGCTCCTCACTGGGCGCATGCACTGTGAGTGAGTGAGCGTGTGCGCAGGTGACCATGTGCACACTGCACTGGGCACGCCTGTCTGTAGCATGTGACCCTGATGTTCACTCATGCGACTGGCTGATAAACTAATGTGTCCAAAACTGGCTGAATTACAAAATGTGAAATTGCATAAGTGCACAGCAGTTATTTGCGCATAAAGTAGTTTTTCTCAATTCTATATTCTAAACTGCATATATTTTCAAATTTAAGATATTTTGACAGATTGCAGCCCGCAGCAAACAAAGCAGATGCTACAAAGTAACACAAATTAGAAAATGCAACATCAAAAGACAAAGAAGCGTGATTTATTTTAGCTTAGAAAGACAGACCAATACCAGGTCATCCCCAATTCCCACAGAGACATTCTAGTTATACCGTTAATGATCCTCTAACGGGGGGGTGAAGTGTCTGCCCCCCACCCCAGTTAAGCTCAGGGACAATGATTTACACAATCCTGTCACATCACTTATCCTCCTGCAAAGACGGCCATTATTATGATGAAATTAAATCCATTGTGCGACGATTGCTCACATGGTCAAAGGTAAACGTTTACTCAGTTAGATGTAAATGACAGGAAAAACCAAAATGGTGTTGGCATATGTTCGGGCCCAGTGACGGGAAAATGCCCTGGGGTGTGTTTAGCCAGAACAGGGCCTCTCCTCCTGCCAGTGCCAGATCGCTGGACGCCCTTCCACCTGAGCCATCGTTTGTTTGACACTCGTACTCCCTCTGATACCAATTTGCTCGCCGGTGATCTGGGACCCCTCTCGAGTGACTGCTGGCAGATGGCAGGACCCACTGAAGAGTGTTTTATTCTCCGCCGGTTATTTACGCACAGGACATCCTGCTGACAAGGGAGCGGCACTCGCTCTGTGTGTGTGAGCTTCCCGGCGTTTGGGAGGCGGAGCCAGACGGTGACCGCGGGAGCGTGCCGCAGCAGCCGCGCACTTGGCTCAGCCAGTGTCCGTGCTGCTCGTTTGTTCTGGCTGAGCAGCTAATTACTCACATTCGACTGAGCCCTTGTTTGCTCACATGACCCAAATTGCTTGACTCGCATTGGACCACAATGAATTGATGAAAAAAATGGAATAGAATTGTCGTTAATGGATACAAGACTGTAATAGTGCAAAATTGTTACAAAAGATTTTATTATTATTATTGTTATTATGATATTATTTATTTTTAGATATTAGTTCACATAATTTCAGTTAATTATTAGTTATAATAAATTATTATTTGACTATTTTCGTTAACGTAATTAAGTTCATTATTGCTTCAAACATGATGAACATATTTTATTGTGGCATATTCATCTGATAAATTTTCCAGTCTTAGAAGTTTTTTTTAAACATAATTACCATAGCTCAGCTAGAGAAAAAAACAAGCAAATTCCATATAGCTTTGTATCAGGGCACTTTCAAAAGACCATTTGATTTTTTTAAATTTAAAAGATTTCAGACGTTCCTCCTGACATCACCTTGGATTTAATTAATTCTGATTAACCTCAAATACAGAATTCTGTGTTCCAAAGGGCATCTGAAATTGCAATCTGAACTGAAAACTCTGTGATGTTGTACCGTTTGACCCACAGGGGGCACTCTTTGCTCTAACAAGATTTACAGCGGCGGTTAGCACACTCGTGTACTTGGACACAGGCTGTGGTTGGTGTCCCGTCATGGGTCATACGACTGCCGTGGAGGGAGACAAGGCAGAACAACAGAGATGGGGGACGCAGGCATCGCTGTTGCGAGCTGGCTTTACCTTCCCATCAGCACATGCTTTTGTAAAATTCAGCTATTTGCTCCTGAACGAAACCTACTTTTGCTCAAAAAAAATGTAGGATTGGTTTTAATGGAGTCGGAAGAAAGAGCAAAGTCTTGTGGGCGGAATCAAGAGCGTATCGCTGAAGGAAGGAGGGGTAGAGATGGAGCAGCTGCTGGAAGCGCCGATTCTGGGCCTCCCCTCGTCCTTGATAATCCCTCCTTTGAGCAGGAGGGAAAATCCAGCAAACAGCATTCTACCATCCGAATCTAACATTCTGCGGTGATAAGCCAACATCGACATGATAACGACACTTAAGCAATGACCACGGCATGAAAACTGGATAAGCTAGAATAAAACGATGCATCCCCAGTCCTGTTCTGGGCTTGGGTGCTTCTCCTTGGGTCCAGAAGCAGACATCAGATGACCGACGTTCTTGAATTCAGCCGTGTGCCCAGACGGTGCGTCGCCTGTTCTGGGCCGGGGGATTCTCTGTGGAGTTCTTTGGGCCTTAGAGGTGGAGAGAAGGTTTAATGCTGAGCTGCTTTTTTAAGCATCTCTCTTTGTTCAGGAGGCCTGCACTGCCACCTTGACTGCCGTCCTGGGAAGGGGGGGGGGGCGTGTCCCTGGAGACAGTTACCACGAGGTCTGGTTGGCCGGTTGGAGCATAAGCCAGACTCAAGGACATCGTGACCAACCAGTCCCGGCGTCAGCTGAGAGTCAACGCGGCGCCGAGCGGACGGTTCTCTGCTTCTCCTGGGTCACCCAGGGGTGCCCCGTCCCGTCCCATTGAAATATCCCACGCTCATGCATAATTTTAGACGGGATGCTTGAATCAGGTCGCGCCCGAGAGGACTCCGATTTGTCTTTGAACGGTATGTGCAATGCTGGATCGTTAATTATAGACTAGGGCATGGAGGGAGGGACAGAAGGAGGGAGAAAAAAAGGCATGCGATGTATGGCACCCGCTTCCCGCGATCTTAATCCGACAATCTATTCTCACCTTTTAATTTATGGAGTGCAAGCCCTGCAGTTTAGTGAGACTATTTGCAATTAGCAGGAAGGCGGTCACATGATCAATTCAGCCATATACTGGTGCCTCTTGTTCAATGTGACATTCCTTATCACCCCCCCCCCCCACCGCCTTCCATGTGACCCTAACACCAGAAGCACGATGACCCATTTGGTAACGCATTTCCCAGTGTGGTCCTGTGCTAAACCCACCACAGGATTGTGGGAGAGCCGGATGAGAAGGCACCCGAAATCTGAACCCAATGCCAAAGGGATTTTACACAGGGCCAAGAGAAATCGATGCTACCCTCGGAGGGTTCTGGTGAAAAAAGTGACTCACTGCGGGAGAAAAAATGAAGATTTGCTTCATCAAATCTCCCGGAGAAGAAGGGTTTTTGCACGCGGATTAATAGCTTTCAAAAATTGAGAAAGAGAATCTGGATTAAAGGCGACAGACTCTAAATCCGTTAATCGTCTTTGCAGAATTAGCGTAACATCCGTCGCTTTGGGATGAGGTGTGGCTTTGGTCAGTGTGTGCGGAGTTTATGGGTTTACCTGTGCATATGATTCAGCTAATCAGGGGAGATGAATTCAACTGATTAGTTGAATTAGGAATGCTGTTTGGGAGGGTAACTGAAATACTCTCTGAGAATAAAAGTCAATTCTGAGGCAGTAGGGGGCGCTCTTCCCTCCAGAAAAACAATGAAGTAGCAAAATGCCAGCAGAGGGTTAGGGTATGCGGGTAATTCATAGCGTAGGTTGGATGAGATGCCCCCCCCCCCAACCCCAATCAAGTCTGGAAAATCAAAGGTATCCCATCACCCTTATATTCATTGGCTGGATAAGGCCTTAGCTCAGCGTCTAAAAAGCTGACGTGTTTGAGTGTTCTGCCGCATCACGGCCTGCAGGATGCCAGACTGGCGGGGAGGGGTGTATAGTGAAATAGTCTCAAAATTTGCAAGGGCAAATTTTGAAAGAAATTTATAAATATAATCTCATTTATAAATGAGATTCATAGTATCTTATTATTATTATTATTATTATTATTATTATTATTATTATTATTACTCAGGAGAAAATCTCAGTAAGGAGCCTTGGCGTTCCTGCTTGGTGGGAACACTGGGATTCAAAGCGGATTTGCTATCCCAGGTACGTCTCCAACCGGACAACTGCATCCCTGCAGGGGACCGAAAATGCCAGTGGAGCTAAGCGGCTTCAGAAGAGTCAGTCCCGCTGGCCGTGGCCCCCAAAGGCGGCGTCAGGGCCAAGGTGAAGTGCGTAGGCTGGGCCGAGCCGCTGGCGCAAAACAAGGAGAGTGATTTATTTGTCCTGTCATCTCTGGGCCGGGGGTTGAAGGCTGGGGTTGTGTTGGCGTTGGGCTCTCGTGGGTTTATGACGTCCTGCCCAGGGGCGAGTCTTTGCTTTTTTTAAGGTGGATGGCATAGCAGCGGCCACAATTTTAACAGAGGGACCAATCGTAACATCAGCGGATGTGTTTTTAATCGGTGAGTGACACTGGATGGGAACTCGGAGGGCCAATCAGCTTTCAGTTGGAGCCGGTGTCCCTGTGACCCCGCCCCTGGTCCTGGTCAGGTTTTCCTCTCATATAAACAAAGGTAATACTGATTGAATAAATCTCTTGGCAAGGGTATATGCTTTTAGATGCACATTACATTACTTGGCAGCTTAAAAAGAAGAATAGATGAACTTCCTAAAATCCCTTTGGACTCTTGGTCCAGAATGTAACCCCACTATGTTTGTGTGGGAAGATCAGATATGCCCTTCATCATTTGATTTACAGCGCCTTCTCAGGGAACAGCACCCAGCACTGGTTGTAGCAGAAATTAAAGAGACAGAGCGTACGGTTGGTACAGTGAGACAACTAGTCTTGGCTAATCAATCACTTGTGAAGTCACTGCTGTAACTAATGATCCAGGGGCAGGTGACAGTGTTGACTGATCACCAATGCAAGGCCATAACAAACAGGAAGTGTCAAAGCGAAGGGTGGGAATTAAACGCTCTTATGGGGTGGGACCACATCTGTGCTGAGCTTGGGGGCGTGATACTATCTGGAGGACCTCTTGAGTCCAGCAATTCTAATTCACACTGCGCAGTATTCCCAAGCAGCTATACCTCCCTCGTTATTATCTCCATATATCTTTAATATCTGGGAGGGAGCAGAAACATGGACTGTCTTCGGGTCCTCGAGGACTGGATTGGGAAACACTGCCTTAAAGTATTTTGAGGATCTTGTCAGCGTTCCGCCTGATGTCTAATGTAGCCTTTCTAGAACATGCCTCTCCCCCGCCCTCCCCCGGTCTAAGGCCACTTAGACGCCCTACTCGGGATACTGTCCTGGAATTTTCTGGGCCCTCCCTCCTGCACCCGTCCTATTTCAGTCTTCTGAGGGTCAGGCGAGTCTGCCGTGAGAAAAAGGATGATTTATAGACCCTGCAATCTCCTAGAAATTATACAGACCCATGTAAAAAAAAAAAACAACAGCGTGATGGAATGGTGATTCCCACAACCGGAATCCATTATTAATGGTTCCATCACCACGGTGACGTTTCGGGGGGGGGGGAGGTATGAAGCAGTGGGACGGGGTGACACTCGGGATGAAACCTGCTGGGTATTTCACGGAAGGCCTGGGCTTACAGTCATAAATATCAGCGGTTGCTGTACGTCATTGCCAGTAGTTGTAAGGAATTACATATTATATAAACATAAAGCTGCCAGCAAGTTTTCTGTAGGTGAAAGGGAAAGAAAGTGAAGCATCTGGAGGAACACAGGTAAATACAAGAGATTGCACAAAGCCAGAATAAGCATGTCATGGGAAAGGAATGATCATGAAGGTAAAACGCAGTGTGTTTGCATTACTCAGAGGAGTAGAAGACAGATCCCTTATGAACAGGATGATAACCCAGCCTAAAATAAAAAAAACGATTATCTTATTGCAAAACATGTAGGCTTCGTTTCAGAGATCCGTTTGTTTTGTTATTGACTAATTCCACAATATGCCCACTCATGAATACACAGCCGTCCATTACGTCAAGGTCCATCCTACACAGGAACTCTCAAGCATCCAAAAAGATTCCGCACAGGATGTTGCTCTCAGTCCCTGTTCCGCTGGTCGCATTTCTCGACGTGGTACGTTGAAATCTGCGGGACGACAGCCGGGCCCTGCCAGCCCGACACCAAGATGGACGACTGTAATTTTTCCATGCCTCTGATCGGGGCTCTGATCTCGGGGGGTGGAGGAGATTGTCGGCCGACAGATTCCATGATATGACAACTTATTCACAAGCTTATATGCTAACAAAAATACACCATGACTGTGATAAAAATGTGACACTACAGTTTTGAGGTCATTTCTATTTAAGGATGAGACTTGGGGGTCTGATCCTGTCCTGGGTTATTTGCTGACTTGCATCCGTAGCTCCTGGGACAGACTTCAGACCTCCGTGATTCTGCATAAAATAACAGAGTATGGAAAATGGCTGGATGGATGGAAAGACTTAGTAATCCTAAATGGCCCCCAAATGCGGCTTAAAATGCAATTTTGGTGTTTCCAGGAAGTTTTAAATTGTGCTAAAATTCTGGGTTTCATCGACAGTTTCAAGTCTTCTAGGAAAGCAGGTGGATATTTTGGTTGAGTCAGGTGTACGGGAGTCCCGTGATGAGAGTCCCTGTCACTCGGGCCGTCACTTATAGGACTTCAGTGGCGGTGACTCCTTTCTTGATTAATGACAGAGAGTAACCTTTCCCATCAGGCCCGAGGTGTTTTTGGTGAAGAATTAATATGCCTTCGGGGCTCCCTGCCGATTGATATGCTGGCCCGAGCTGAGGATGACACGATGCATTATGGATGAGTACAGCTCAATAAAACATTTTGGCTCTGGTTTTAAAGCTCAGAAATGATCAGCATGCTACGGTTTGAGACACGGCGTCGGCCTCCATGAAGCCCCGGAAGGTGGAGTGAGCATTTGGGGCTCTAGGGCCAGTTGCCACTGTCTGCCCTGTGCTTCAAAGAAGCCGCCATTATTAAAGGCCTCTCTGGTCTGGTTCAGCATCTTGCACGGTTTCTCTAGCTTTGGACCAAGGCGGAATCCACCCATTTTCCATGCTCTGGCCGAACCTTGGACATGAATCACACCTCAATGTGTCTCCAAGCCTGATATCCACACTGCATGGGTCCTACCATGATTGTGGAGTTTTTGTTCAGATGTGGAAGCTCTCAGAGGTCCCCTTCCAAATTGATGTCTTGGAGTTGATGTCTCGGTGTTGATGCCTCGGAGTTGATGTCTCGGAGTTGATGTCATAGTGTTGATATCATGGTGTTGATGTCATAGTGTTCATGTCTTGCTGCTGACCTCTATGTTACCTTTAGTTATGTCTCCCAATTTCATCCCTCAAGAGGCTGTGCAATAATATGAATTCCAATAGGACACCAGTGGACACCAACGTCAACTCTAGTCTCAAGCTGATTTCCATTTCCTTCACTCGTCCAGGGTTGCTGCATGAGATTTTTCACATTCCATGCAACAGTACAGTTCAATCAGCTAGTAGATAAAGGGGACGCCCCGCCTTTACCCTGGAACCACCTCGTAACTGTCTCGTGTGGTGACAGTCATGTGACATTGGGGTGAATCATGACTGAGGCTTCTTTCTTATGGTGTCTCCACCTGGCCTTGTGATTTCTGGGCCACCATGACCTGCCCTGTGAGACCTAGAAGTCACTGCATACATGCCGGTACCCTCACTGTCAAAATAAATTGATGCTGCCCTCAGGAAGGGATTAAAAATGCCGCAACATGCTCTTAAAAAATACACTTTCTGTAGGAATGCGGCGGCACTGTAAATCAGTTTCACAAATGAAAGAGGGCGCGACGCGGTTTAAAATAGCATGTCAGGGTGTCATGGTGGCTCATTAAAAATGGCCATGACTGCAAGAAAAACCATATTTACTTTTTAAGTTTTCGGATGAATGAATAAAGATGCAGGATCCTGCGTCTGGGCCATAGCATGGACTTGCATTCAGCAGTGAGCCTGGGTCAAGCTCATAATTCATAAAGAAGGGTCAACATTATCATCAACTAATGATTTGTTTTTAACTGGTGAGTGACAGGGGAGGAGCATCCCTCTGACCCCGCCTCCTTATGCACCCCTGCTTAATAACCCCATGATTGGTCAGCCCCTTCCACAGTCCTATCAGGATCATGCAGCCTCTCTCATTGCCCCGCAGCCCTTTATTGGCTCAGGATGACCCTGTAATCCCACTCAAGGGTGTAATCAGGCCTGCCCTCTCTGTCCTCGCGGGCTACTCCCCCTCCCACCCGAAATAACCAGGCGCGCGAAGCCTCGTCTCGAGAACTCCTCATGCATTTTTAACTCCACAAAACAAAGAGCTCATAAAGAAGATGGAGGAAGTATTATTTCCCTCCCGGACTCAAGGAAGATGAAAAATAATTTATTTTCTCGAAAGTGCATTAAGAATGCGGATTATGACAAACGAGGACAGGAAATTAGTGCTTTGGAATTAGATGCAGGACGTGACTTGGGCGTTGGTGATACCATATTACGAGTCAAGGATCTGAAGTAGCACGGTCTGGACAAAGAGATGAACTGGGGACTGAACAACCATTTGAATAATCAGCCGCCAGAAATGTGAAATTCCCACCCCCCCCCCCCCCCAATACTGACCTCAAAAGATGGATAGAACTTAAGAGAATTGCAAAAATGCCAGTCTCTGCACACAGCAATGTCATTTCAGAGAGGCATAATATTAGGCAGATGGAAGAATACTCGTTTTGTTACTGTGGAGAACGTGCATCCAGATTTATGACAGAACTACAAAGGGGTTTAGGACTTTGAGAAGCCTCTTGTGCTGTTCTGCTTGAGGCCTTGATGTCTGCGCTGATGTCTGAATTTAGGGCTGATCTTCACGCTTGCTGGAATACAGCATGTGGGGCGGCTTGCCTCCCTCACGGACAGACAACGCAAGCCCCAGGCTTGGCTTGCTTCCTTGATTCATTTCACAAATTTATTTCCCACTGTTTCATCTGTTGCCTCTGTTTCCTGTCTCTCTTTTCTTATTTTTTTCTGAGATCATGCAAGCTGAATTTCCAAAGCTAGACACAAAAAACTAATTGATTTGCTTCCACTGCTCATTTCTGCTCAGTTCATATCCCCCGATTACCCGGCCATCGGCAAAGCAGTAACCTGGGTCAGCCAATCAGAGCACAGGAGGGGAAAAGGGTGACATATGCTGGCCAATCAGGCTAAGGTAGGGAGAAGCATTCAGGGTTAAAGCTAGGCTTAGGGGTACCTCACAAGTTAGAGCCACCCCACGGTCTGAACTGTCTCTAGAGGAACTGATGCTTTCGCAGCCACCCTGCTAACACTTCGACAGCTCTTTGCATCTGTTGATGCAGTGACTGTGGTAGCATGGTTGCTCTTTTGGACCTTTCCAGTTGGAACAATCGTTGCTGTGTTGTTCCAAGACATTGGCGTTCATGAGCAGTACGGAGCACGCATTAATGCATGCGTGAATTTCACTGCTAATTAAATGCAGTGTTTTGCTTGAGTCACGATACCAGATATTAAACTCGACTATGAGACCATCTCAGAAAGCCATAAATCGGGAACCAAGAAAACTATAGCAACATAATCGTGTTTAAATCACTGCGTGCAACACTGCATCTGTTTCATAAACAACTTTGGCCCATTTAAACCCCAACTGGCTCGACACAAAAAACTGGTTCATTTAGCACCTCAAACCTGCACCAGCAGTAATGTACGTTAGTTTGTTGTTTATTTGTGTTGTAAAACATTTTAATTGCGTTGATAAATCAAAAAAAAAAAACATTTTAATTATAAATTGGGAATTTGTACACTTTGACAATAAAGTAAACAGCCTTGCAGTCTGGTGCAGAATAATTCTCCGAAGACAGTGATTTAGACCGTGGATCGCTTTCTCACACATAATGATTAATATCTGCTGAAAAAATAAAACGTGTGTCTGCAAATGAGCAAAACAATCTGTAAATGGCAAACATTTGCATAGAGAACCCAAATGTTGTAAGCCTTTATATTGAATTGGAGGATCATAGCGTTGTATATTACATTACATTATAAACAGAGAATGTTTGTGAAGGAGAATAAAATGTGGTTTAAAAGGGTTTGGTTTTTTGCTAGGGGCCTTTCACTTTGTGAAACATCTGTGTGGATGGGATGAAGGCAGTGTTTCCCAATGCAGTCCATGTTTTTGCTCCCTTCCAGCTCTGTGCCAGACAGTCCATGTTTTTGCTCCCTACCAGCTCTGTGCCAGACAGTCCACTTTTTGCTCCTTTTCAGCTCTGTGCCAGACAGTCCATGTTTTTGCCCCCTTCCAGCTGTGTGCCAGACAGTCCACGTTTTTGCTCCCTTCCAGCTCTGTGCCAGACAGTCCACATTTTTGCTCCCTTCCAGCTCTGTGCCAGACAGTCCACGTTTTTGCTCCCTTTCAGCTCTGTGCCAGACAGTCCACATTTTTGCTCCCTTCCAGCTCTGTGCCAGACAGTCCACATTTTTGCTCCCTTCCAGCTCTGTGCCAGACAGTCCACATTTTTGCTCCCTCTGGGAGGCAGCACAAATGTGGAATGTTTGCGAGTCCCGAAGGACTGGGTTTGAATTAAGGCAGTTCTTGCTCCTCAGAAAGATATTTGTCAGGGGTCAAGGACTTGCTGGAGTTGAGGGCCTGTTTTTCCTGTCACCTCTCATGGCACATGGCCCAGGGTCATACTGGACGTCACTGGAGGGTACCCAAGTCCCTGTCCAGGGGGCCTTACTTGGCCATTCCATGTCCATGTCATTCCATGTGGTTCCACTGCTGAAACAAAAGCAGCCGGAGATTACACATGTGTCTTTTATGCTGACTAACTCCCACCCCCCTGTGAGGAAAACCATTTGGTACGTTCCACAACACTCCCACTATTCTTTAAAAAACGACGTACAAATATCGACACACACGTCGCAAATTAAAATGGGAGCCACTGCCAGCCATGTTTTTGGCCATTACCCTTTTCACCATACCCCCCCCCCCCCGCCCTTG
>JAODLC010000030.1:50855-63114 GCA_026781145.1 Hippopotamyrus pictus | reverse complement strand
GTACGCTGTACTTTGTACATATGACAATAAACAACCCCCCGCCCACCGCGCCAAGTTCCATGAAGCTGGCTTCAAAGCATGGGCCCCATGAAAAGAATCTGTCTGTGCCGATAGTGGGGAAACGTGGCTGATTAAACTATCTGAAGCGGCACTTGAATGCACCCAACCACAAGTCATATCGAGCAATTAGCCTCGGAACATTCCAGAACTTCTTGGGACTATGCAGAAAGAAAGCAGCCTTTGACCTCTGACCCCCACGGCCGATATCCAAGTATGGGAATGGCGGTCTTTGTCAGTGAGTACGGCAGTGTGGAAATGAGGACCTTCTGCCCCTGCAACTTGAACCTTTTTGTGAAAAAAGTGAATGAAGTAGTTAATCTTCAGTCGTCACGGAGAGGGTATGACTGACTCCAGGGCACTGGGAGGCACAGGTAGCAGTCTGGGGGCCGGGTTATTCCTGTCGTCGATCTGTGTAGTGTGTTCGATGTACTGGTTAGTGTCCTTTGGGCAACTTTCAGGTACCGCAGACAGCGTCCACAAGGTCACAAGCCAAACGAACCAGACGTTAACGACCTTTAATCAATTCCGCAATCACACAAAGCTGAAACGAGAGGGAAATTAGTACCGTCGATACTGTGCCACCATGGAAACAGTATGAAAGAGCAACAGACTCTGAAGAAGCTGCTGACAACATAAGCAAAGGTCTTAAATATGTCTCCGAGTTCCCTGTCCTCACTAAATCAATAACTGCAGGACTTTAAGGATATGAATTGTCCTACAGCAGTCATAAATTTGCCCCTATAAAGGGATGAAATTTCTTCTATGCTGGATTGCTTGGCATAGGGCCCACGGTGATCCGTCTGACCAGGATTACAAAGAAAAAGCCTCACAGAGGAATCTGCAACGGCTGGCCCCTGAGACAGAATTATCTCAAATAAAGCTTTCAAAAAACAATGTCCTATGGCGGGATTCTCCTCAGCAGCAGTAAAGCATGCTGCATACTTGATTAACTTCCCATGTCTGGGAGATAATGGTCTCACGGGCAGGCTCAGCCATGCCTGTTAATTTAAGAAAGTCCTGCACTATACCGACCTTCGACACAAAAGCTGACGTTCTGACACCCTGATGTAGTTCTGCACCGGCGGCGGCCCATAAGGGAAAGATTACACCACTCACGTACTCATGAGGAAAAGCTGCAGCTATTCCAAGCTATGTCAGGTCACATTCTGTAACCGTCTGGGTCACATTCTATAATGATCTGGGTCACATTCCATAATGGTCTGGGTCACATTCCATAATGCTCTGGGTCACATTCCGTAACAGTCTGGATCACATTCCATAATGCCCAAGTCACATTCCTGATGTTTCCTTCCACACAGTCTCTTGTGGAATTACGGGACAACTTAAATAGAGGCCAGGTGTGATCATACGTGTGGAGCGTTTCATCTAAATGAAAGCACAAAATAAAAGATAAACAGACATTTGGAATTTAGTATGGACTAATTATGATTTCTCTGGTTTTCATAATAAGCTACTTAGGTGTAAATGAAGTTCCTGGTTAAGTAAAGGATTTTTCTTTTGGCCCTGGATGTGGGGGTGGGGGGGATTTTCTTGTTGTTCTTGTGCAGAGGCACAGGACAGAATGTAAGGCAAAACCAAAGGTCCAACTGAGATGCTCTGCAGACTCTTGCCTCGTCGTTTGACAGCTGTTAGCTTTTCCAGTTATAAACAGTTTAAGGTTACATCACTGTCAGCCTCCCTGTTTACACCCACCATCAAATAAAAAGAAAAAAATGCGTGGCCCCACCTGACCTAATCGTCAAATCAGTAATAAAGCAGCGGAATGAAGGAAAAATAGGGGGCGGCTAAAATGGGGACCTGGGGGCAGCTTCCAGTATTTCCCTGCCAGAAAAGCTTTTCATTTTTCATGAAATGCTCTCCAGGGCTCATAGACCCTCTCTGCTATTTGCTATGACACTGCTGGTTTGCAGACTCGCTGGTAAATTTCAGCACACCCCTACAACCCCCCCCCCCCCCACCCCTTCCCCATGAATTACGTGCAAGATGCGAGCGAGCCTGTTACTCTTACAAAATGGCTGCCCCCTGTGTGGCTGCAGTACCAACGACATGGGGGCATGTTTACAAGCTTGGCAACACCTTTCTGCCATCCGCATATCAGCCTTCGGAGATTGTCTGTGGAGAGTAATAAACCAAACAGCAGAAATGCTTACAGCCTCCCCTCCCTCCTCTGCAGTTTCCAAAATTGCAAAAACTGTTTTTCCATCTTGGGGTTGAAGTTTTACCCCCCCTGTACAGGGAAGGACACATAAACCATTACAGTGCATGATAAAACAAAAACAGGGTCCAATGTTAACAGGCACATCCTGTCATGAAGATTGTGTTCTCCTCTTTTTTTTTAACTGCCTGCTTTTAAGCGCTCTGATTACCGGCCCCCGGACGACACGGTGATGCTTCTCTCCCTCCATTAATGTCACTTCTGACATCCCCATGTCACCCCAGAACGCCGAGAGCCACTGGACACCCAGCTGCCCGTCTTTATTTACAGAGATGAACTTTTGTCTTCTGTATTTTATTTCACGTTTGTGGATCCAAACAAAATAACATTTGAAATCTAGACAGAAATCGGCGGTTTCATCCACTTCCCGGACAGCCCTAGCTGTCTGGTATCAGTTTCCCAGATGGATACAATGCCCAGGTCGGAGCTCTGGGGCCCGCTGTTCCATGGTCTGACTGTCCCATCGTCCCCGCTAATTCCAGTAGTGATTCTTTTTCAGCCAGAGTTAGTGGTGGTGGAGAAGGGTTGGGGAATTGGGTTCAATAAGCGTTTATCTTGTTCATCAGGTCCTGCTTCTGTCCTTTCACCAGGAATTGTGTGTGGTGGTAGTGGTGGGGGGGGGGGCAAACCCTCCGTTCCGTCTTGGAGATAAAATCGTAGGAATTTCGATACCTCGGACAAGGAGCAGACCCGAGATTGATCTTTAAATGGTCGACGCGAGATGCCGGGAACGGCATTTGGCACGTCGATGGAAATGCGATCTCAGGAAGGCCGCGATAAACGGGGGGCCTAAATGTGTTTGGCTGCAGCAGGACTGTCCTGCGAATCAATGACGGGGGGGACGGGGACTTAATTACTAATAAATAAATAAATAAATAAATAAACAAACAAACAAAGATATTGAGGTCAGATACAGGATGATCTTTCAACCTGAGAGCCTGAGCTGAGCGGGAAGGTCAGCCGCCTGTCACACGGAGACGGTCAAAGTCAATCTCCTTCCTCCTGGAGGAGACGGGATGAAGTTTTTTTAAGCATGTTTCCATTTCCAGCCTCTCACCTTTTCATTCACCTTCTAGAGGTTTGTCTAGCTATAGGCAGAATGAACACTTACCTGCAGTGCAGAGGAACTGAAATTATTAATTTTCTTGGTAGGGGGCCTTTCCAAGTAAAGCTTTGCCTAGGGACGCTGAAACATAGAGCTGGCCATGGTCATGGGTTCAAATCCCCTGGCAGCCCCTGCTGTTCCACAGACTCAGGCTGACCCTGCTGTTTGACCCAAAACCTGCTCTCATCTGTGTATATACATAGGTGTCTATGTCTCTCATTTACAGCAAGACGGAATATGCAAAAACTACACTATTTACCCAAGGGGATGGCTAAAGTACCCCTATCCTCTTCTATTTAGTTGAAATAGTAAATTGTACTTTTCTTTTTGTATTTAAGGTACAGTTAAACACTATGTTCAGATATGCACATTTCATGCAACCACGTGACTTACTGCGTACAACCCACAAAAACGGAAAACAAAGCACATGTAACTGTTTTCTCTTGTATGGTTCATAATTTCACATTCATTCATATCCTCCATCTTAAGAGGTGCATGAAATCGAGTTTCTTATGGCTTTTGAGATTGCTGATGTAAAAATGCAATCCATTCAATGATAATAAGTACATTTTAGCCAAATTGATTCCGGTAATAGGCTTTTGTTTCTATGTGCTTTAACAATTCATCTCAGAAAATATACACAATTGGCAAATTCAAAGGTTACTGGGCTTAAATACTGGAGCATAAAATTTAATTAAATCCCTCAGCCTTTCCTAACCACTAAATAGCATAACAATTGACTAGGCTACATGAACAATGTCAGCGTCCTTATAATTGGATTTAAATTTCAACACATATTTTAATTTGCATGACATCCAGAGTCAAGAGAAACTCTTCACAGACACAAAACCAGCATCTTGCCCTTGTTCTCAGTAAAATATATAGAAAATTAAGAAACAACTCAATGACTATGTCAAGAGATTGCTCGATAAGTACATAAGCAAACAAAAATTTATGGTAACAATATTGTCCAGTTTTTCTGAGTCCTTGTGCTGTCAAAATACAGTACTGTGAATTTGTGAGGTCATAGTGTGAAAAAAGGAATTCTGTGAGAGAAGAGACTCTATGAGGGAGGGAATTCTGTCAAAGGAGATTGTATGAAAGTAGGAATTCTGTGAGGGGGCATTGTGTGAGAGAGGGAATTCTGTGTGGGGACATTGTGTGAGGGAAGGAATTCTGTGAAGACACACATTCTCAAGCACCCAAAAGCCAAACATCACACTTTCTCACACCTAAACTCGTCACCAGCATGATCAGCTACTTGATCCCCCCACTCTTAGAATTTGCATATACTTTAGACTCAGCTATAAGATGAGTTAAAAACCTGGCAATATATTTTTATATGAATGATTTTCATTGGTTTTCATTGAGCGCTCCATGGTCACCTTGAGTTACTGTACAGTCATACATGAATCTAGAGTATGATGTATTCCATTTCAGTACAAAAAAACCTGTGAGTGTAACCCAGGAATGCACAGACAGCGAATCACCCTGCCGGTACGAGCCGCGGGGTGGGAATCGAACACAGCAGAGCATCGCGAATTACAGCTATATCGAGATAGAAGGCAGGTGAACTGGAAAACCCGTTAATCACGATCATCTGGCAGCACCTCCAAGATCCCCACAGTCACACGTGGGTAGGAAATATTCAGCTCTGCTCCCCCCCCCTCCGCCCCACGGACTCCCACCTCCCATCCCGGCTGATGTTCATCTGATGAGCTCTCCAGTTTCCATCTTGGTGCGGTGTGTTTGATCGACTGGGTGGCTGGCAATTTCGGCCAGTGTTTCCCGCTACTTACGCCTCTAAAGATACCTTTTTGGCCGCGACAGTAAGAGGAAGTGAGCTCCCGTGTGCCTCCTAAACTGGCCACAGCTCTGATATGTGGGAACATTATCGCGCTGATGACATCTTCTCAGGGTCTCCTCCTCAGTGACATCCAGCCTGAATAAACTCTCTAAACTTAACCCGTTTCCTGTTTGTGCGGCTAGTTTCTGATCCACGTCCTGTTTGCAGGTTTACAGAATCAGAATCCTTTTATTCGCCATATACAAAAAGTGCAAGGAATTTATTTTCATGGTGGCACAAGTATGGAACTGTGGTATAGTTCATGCCTGTTTGAGGTTTGGCACGGTGCTGATTTAGGGTTTTAGCAGGCATTGCAGCCCCTCGTCCATCATTCTCACAAAGGACAGTAGTACATTTTAAAATACAGAATCCATTTGAGGCAGAGTCCTTTAATTTAAACGTGTTGATATTATGAGACGCAGCAAGAGAGCCGCTGGTGCAGCCCAGCACGCCAATCAAATGTGCTCTCGGGAGCCAGCGATAAGTGTGTAACCATAGTAACTGATGTGCTTGTTCCTTCCCGATTTAAACTCGGTTAACCTGTCACTCTGGATGGGGTCTGAAGACGTGCGTAAGTGCCATTTATTGAGCAAAAGAGTCTGCCGGAAAAACTCGTCTTTTCCGCCGCGTGCCGGGCACGGCGCTGAGCAGCAGGGGGCGATATCCGCGGAGCGCCTCATCAAACCGCCGACGGCCACCTGATGGCAAACTGCTATCGTGACCTTTTCAGCTTTCATCTAGGCAATTACTCTTATCCCCTTTATCCTTTTTTAATTCTTAAAAAAAAGAATTGGCAAGGAACAAAAAAAATTAAACTGCTTCATCCCCTTCAATGACTTTACCAGCCAACCTCAGAGATGTTTGAAATTGGGAATGGGGAAATCTGCTTATATAACTGCTAATGAAGTGAACAAATCAAGTATATGATGACAAAAATGCAGTTTTGGTCATTGGCACCAATTCCCTTTGGTGTAATTACCCAGGACCCATCCATTTAAGGTACAGACTCGACCCCTGGTCCCAAAGGCAACAGTGCTAACCTCTGCCCCACAGTACTGCCTTTATCCCAGACCCAAAATAAGTAAGTTATACCTGCTTCATTGAGTGCGACACCTAATTTTAATGACTTTGTTTAAATTCTTCTCCTGTTATGGGTGGAGATGCCGGCTAGAGTCCCCAGAAAACTGACATGTCATTAATCGATTCCAGTGGGAGGGTGGTGAATGTAGCTGGTAATTACAGTCAAAAAAATGAAAACACGCTTGTTAAATCATTTAAACACAGTGATCAAATCCAGCCAATTTTCTTCTGTCAGAATTTGATCGGATTCATCCCTCCTTTTTGCTAATTGAAGGCGCCTCTTTTAAATTTTCAATTTCAGAGCATGCCTTTCTCATTAATAATGAACGGATATTCTAATTAAAATCTGCCGCAACCATTTTACAGTGTAAACACAATTGATCTTGTGCTAATTAAGTTTTAAGCATCATTGACGGAACGCAATATTGGGGTCGAACACAGAAATATTCATCAATGCCGCAGTGCACAAATAAAGCATCACGCTAATTAATTTGTCCATTTTCCATTTTGAATTTCACTTCCAATCAAATACACACCATTCTGCAGATGCGTATTTTGGGAGCACATGGGTCTGTTTCATTACAAACCTCAGGTGTACGTACTAACCTCAAGCAAAAGCTATACAGTGCTCAAAAAGAGAAACAGCCCCGCCCCCAAATAAATAAAAAACAAACAAACAAAATAAAATAAGAAAAGAATACCAGTCCTGCCTGGGCTCGGGCCAAACACGTTTTGGTACAAGTGTTAATATGAGTCTGCCTGATAAATGGCTGGTGTGTAAAGCTATCAGTGTCCTGCTGTGAAAATATTGCATGCTTCTAGATACAGATGGGGATCTGTGTTTTTGTAAGGGTGGCCAAAGGGTGTGAATTGGGGGGGCGCTGTTAAGTATGTTTTTGCACTTGAATTGTGTTTGGGAAAGTGTGTGTGTGTGTGTGTGTGTGAGAGCACTTATTTGGGAATTTCCTCATATGATAACGAACCAACACGTAACCAGCGGCAGCACCATAGAAGCGATGATGTCAACCAGTCACCCCCACCCCCCTCCCCAGGCACCACCCCTCCCAATCTAAGGCCCCAGCAGGCGGATTCCTGGCCCTGGCTCAGGTGTGTCGGGTTTGGGGGCTGGGGTGGGGGGTATATGGGAGACCATCTGCACATGCCTGTTGGCTATTCATTAACAGCACCCCCCCCCCCCACCCCCCACTACGCACTTGTTGTGCAGCCAACATGCCTCATTTGCACAGCGAAGTGACTGAGCAAGACCAAGATTCGCGAGATGAAAAGGTCAACAGACCCCCCCCCCTCACGAAGCACACACATGCCGACCTCGTTAAAGCACACGCTTCCCCCTTTAAGCTACCGGGCAGCTGCGTGGCACGCGACACGGATGGCTCTGGAAGGCAGCGAAGGCAGATCATGTGCTCTGTGGGTTCATCCATATTCATGAGAAGTGGTATCATGCAGGTTGCCTCTTAAGCCAGTTATGAGAGAGAACGGTGATAATCCCCTCTCACCTTCGCTTCAGCCACCCTCCTCACGGTTATATATAAAGAGGAGGTATATTTATGTTCCCTGCTGGGGGCTGTGATGCACTGAATTATTCATGCGGGGGCCATATTTATCAGTTGATTCCCGCCTCCCATAGCTCTGATTCCGCTTCAGCTAGCCCGAAACAGGCTCGTTTTAGCGAACATGTCGACGCTGAGCCCCCCAAATAAGAGAGAGGTTCTACAGACAGCACCCTGTGCTGAAATAGATTTTCTTGAAGCTGCTGTATACAGTTCGTTAATGTATATCCTTTTAACATTTACACAGCAGATATCTTCCCCCCCCCCCAAGCATTTTATCAAGAAGACACTTGGGAAATTGGGAGGGGGGGTTAAAGACCTTACTTAAGGGCCCTCAGCTAACCTTGGGATTGGAACTAGCAACTTTCCGCGGTACAGCATCCCAGCCTGCTGAGCCAAACGCCATTCTCATTTCCACCGAGGTTTTGGACTCATAGAAAATGAGCCGGCCTCACAGTGTTAATATCACACCAGATTATACACTCATCGGCTCTCCGCATTCATGTTTACCTGTCAGCCAGAATACGCTTCGTCGTTCTGTATCGTCCTTGTTATCTTTGTTTTCCGCCGTTTCCTCATCCCTCCTTCTCACCCGATTCCCTTGAACCATCAGAACGGCTTCAAAGGGAGAAGCCTCTGTCCCGTTTAGCGTTGCGGCGAATCAGAAAAGCGGGTCTACCTGCGTTTCAAAGGCTCTCAGCTCCATGCTGAGCTTCAATTAATCCGACGGCCATGAGGTCTAACCCCACAGCCCAAACAAAGGAAGAGGCGGGGAGAGAGAGTGACCTGATTCATTCCCGTCTAATTCGTATGATAATTAACACTCTGCTTTTCTGTTCTGCCTAATTGTTCTCCCACAGGGAGGCTGATTGGACTTTTCCCTGTCCTCCTGCAGGGCTCGTACCCGCTGAAATGTGGCTATGGATATCGGCCGAACCACACAAGACAGTTTTCAAACGAATGGAACAGAACGGTTTTGCCCGAAAGCAACGAATATAGCCAAATAAAACTACAACAGGCCTTTATTTTTATTATATAGAGTGCACATGAATTAATATAAATGTCCTGGATAAACATTGGAAGAAGGAAGGATTGATGGATTAATATAAATGCAAAGACTTCAATGTCACAAACTGTTTTTTTATGATGCAAGCATTCACTAGTTCCAAATTCCAACTAGTAAATTTAAGATAAAACTAGCTTTTTAATTTGCATTTACAAGAATACATTTTAGCTTTGGGTTTTTTTATTGTACCATTACAATCTCTGCATTGAAACCAGCGATGCAGTAAGCCTCCTGGCCAGCAGGGGCTGCTCTTGCAGTGCTCACTACCTCGGATGTCACACTGAACAAACTTGCTTTGTCTGCTGATCTTGGGTTGTCCTGTATAATGAAGTCAAACAGTTTGGTCTCTGTGCAAAGATTTTCTCCAGCCTGTCTTTCCAATTGTCTAAGTCATGTTTGAATTCCGTTGTCATACTCCTAAGAAGTAGGCTCAATATTTGATTATATTGACACAACTAAGCAAATAAACAATGACTGTTATTCTGTGTGAGTGGGACTGAATACATTATTCTAGTTAATAAACTGCTTGAAGGACAAGTCAGCACAGAATCATAAAGCTGTATTGTAGATTTAACCTTGTAATGTACAAATGGAAAGTACTTGGGAAAAGGAAATTGTTTGGTTTCTTATTATGTAACCGGTTAATTGGAGAATTAAACTGCCTCACATACAGTTATTTGTGTTTAGTCAGCAGCCCTTGTTACATTCAGAGATGTTAAAATGAAAACACAGTATCACAGCCAAAGTCTATTTTCAATCGTCAATGAATACGGAAGTTGTTGGTTTCTGGTAGATTCTGATTTCCTTCCCACGTCGCGAGCAGGACACTTGCTATTCTGCTCTACATGCGAATGGCTGGTTTGTAACTGAGGATGGACTTCACTGGTACCCCACTGACCAGACGCTGCGCCACAACGCTGGTGACGGAAATTTGGAGCGTGCAGTAAAAATGTTTGGGTTGCAATAAAGCTTGCCAAATTGCAAACAGGTTGCGGAGGGGCTGAATCTCGGGCTAATGCACTCCATATGTGAACAAGCGGCGAAGAAGAATGAAGCACTGGCAACGTCACACGATGGGGCTGTCCCCCACAGGTCTGCCATTGGGAGCAGGCTCGTGGAGCGATGTCCATCAGGGAAATTAGTATGTAGCCATGTCTGAAAGATGGGGGAAATTAGTGAAGCGCCACCTAGTGGTGAGAATGAGAAGAAACAATAGCAACACATCCGTAGAACTCTTATTTAACTTACAGCTGAGCCGGGGAGAGTGCAGATGGTCAGAGAACAGGCTGGAAAACAAGGCCACGCCCCCTGAGCCCCTCTGAGGTCAAAGGTGATGTGTTAACCAGAAGGGTAAATGTTACAAATGAGCCGTTATGTGGAGGAGAGCAGAGACAGGATTGTGGTTCTGCTGGCGTTTCCGTCGGGGACCATCGACAGCGAAGGTGGTTGAACGACATCTGAAGGGACTCTCCAATGGATTAGACCGGGCTCAATAACCCCGAGGTGATACATCGGTAACAAATGTTCCCGTCCTGAGCGACCACCGCCCGAGTCATTACTCCTACCGACCGGGTGTCTCTCTGAGATCGCCTCGTCGATTCGGTCCAGCGACTCCCAGCATGCCTAGCAGCTCCCAGGGCATGGCATGGAGGTAGCCCCCCCGCCCTTATCACAGACTCTCCCCCCATAGCGGAACCTCAGCTCTCCAGGACCTGCCCATTGTGTAACCAAGGTCAGCGCCGCATGCACGGCTGAACGAGGCCGACTGATTTCCAAGTGGAAACGGGTCAGGTTTTTAGCTGGAGTCCATCGCCAACGATCGCGGTCCCTGCTGGTCCAGCCGCGACGCAGGTTCAAAGGCTTTCGGGGCCGTTCAGGTCTGCCTTTCCTGACGCTGGGTCACGCGCATTTTGGAAACACCTTGATTACTTTATAGAATTTCATTTAATGTAATTAACGGCTGCATTTACTTTCTTTCATTTTCCTCTAAACCCTCATTGCGGCTCTGGGTTTACCTTACATCCGGGGTCAGACCCTATGCTGATAGAGGGTTACTGATTTCTACACAACATGGGGGCTTTTTAATATCTGTCCTATGATGGTCACGGAAGATCCAAATACGGCGTCGTAATGGAGCACGGTTCATTGGAGATAGTTCTGTACAACTTTTGAGGCTGGAGTTGCGTTTCTTTTTTAAGAAGCGGGAAAGGCTATAGGGAGGTGGTTTCCTTGATGCGATGGAGCTGGTCTGGATGGGAAAATCACCAGCGTGCTACTAGGGAGGGTCCTGAGAAGAGCCGTGATCATAACAGCGAGTAGGACTGTGTGACATTGGGACCAGGCCGGCCGGTGGGTGGAGGGGGAAGTTTACTAGGGCTCAGGGGCGGGAAGCGGTCAGCCCCAACAAGGAGTAAAAAAATGGAGGGACCATTTCTGCTGATGTACAAATAAAAATAAACCAAATGTCATAGCAAGCTTCTGGGACGAGAGTCTGGGTCAGAGACCACGACTGGGGAGGCGAAACAAAACAGCACAGTGATTTATACATAATCTGGGGAACAAGATCACGCCCCACCCTCAAAGGAACACGCACCCCTCCATCCATTTTCCACGGCGGTCTATGTGTCCCTGTATCGCTTTTGAGGCAGGTCACTCTCTTCAAGTCGGCCCCTTGCAAATAAGACCATGAATATTTCATTTGCCATTTTTAAAATACTTTGCTCCCGTTTCCTTTTGGTTCGTAGTCAGTTCCCGGTGGGGGGGGGCATGAGAAAAATCTAGCTTATGAATACAGAATAGGGCGTCAGCGGCTGTGCAATGGTAGGCGCTTTATTAACAATGAGGGACGGTAATTTGGTTCGGAAGATTAATGGGTCATTTTACCGCTCTGCGGCTCACGACCTTTTTGCATTGATGAACGGCGGCATTTTACCCCAGAGGCTGTTGCTCCGCCCACAAGAGAGGAAGAGTACACTACACTCGATATCATCATCATCATTTGGCTTCCCATACCCCCCGCTGAACCCTCATCACAACGCGTGCACCATTCAACAAAGATGGGTCCCGGCAAGCCCCCCCCCCCCCCCCCCCCCTTTTGGGGGGGGCTTCTGTTTACAAAAAAGTCCAAAGACACTGAGTGCGCCGTGGCCTGAGATAATTAAGCTCCGTTCCAGGTACTCGCAGGAAAACTGCGGAGTGACAAAACTAAATATTTTAAGAGGTGATTTTCCAGGTCAGCAGTTAGAGCCATCGTTGCTTAGGGGACCTGCCAAGTCCAAAAAAAGCTGTATTTTTC
>JAODLC010000030.1:34110-45487 GCA_026781145.1 Hippopotamyrus pictus | reverse complement strand
CTCCCCCCCCCCCCCCCCCCCCCGCTCCCCTCGATGCATTGCATGGGACAGGTAGGCTGAAAAGAATCAATTTTTATTAACTCATAAGTAGAGTTTGAGAAAAGCAATTTCACGCTTGAGGGCGCTGCCCTGGAGTTGGACGGTGTGCCGTTGATTACCGTTGTTTTCCCAGGTACAGAAGAGGAACAGGTAAGAAATTAATTATCTACCAAATATGCAAAAGCGGCCCCTGTGGGCCCCTCGCTCTCCCCGCACCTGTTTATGCCCACAGAGTGTTTTCGGAAATATATACGACAAAGGAACTTAAAGCAGTCTCCGATGGACAGAATGCACGAATGCAAATGGGGTACGACGCCAGATTCCATGTCAGTGTGATTTTATCTGTTCATTACTGCCGTTTGTTATTTACCACTTAGGGAATTTGATTCTCTTTTTAATTGCCGTTCCTGATAAATTGAGCCACAAATGGTGTCTCCCCCCACGTCCCCCCGAAACTCTCAGACGGGAACCTCAGACCTTGCTTTGCTATCATCAGCCACACTCCCATATCTGGACGTCTCATGGGGTTATGTGACCTAGTGACCCCAAAGGGACAGGCTCCCACTGGAGGGAAATCAGCAAAATGGCATGCTGGGAAAGCCCTGCCCCAGCGACATTAAATAAATACAAATTTTAGCTTTTTTGGCCCCATGGTGAGAGTATGGTTGTTCCTGCCCCTACACTGAACACCCCCAAAATGGGCATCTCGGACAATCTTTGTGAGCACATGCTGGCAGGACCTGTTCTGTCCATCTAATAGCCTGCGGCAAGTTGGGCGCCCTGATCGATGAGCTTTAATTACTCTGTCTTTTTGCTTGCGGAGCACAAACATCAAGAGGCCTTGCGGGGAGTGGGGTGGTGACTGAGGAATGCAAGGTGCTGCAGACCCGTCGAAGCTGAACTTCTCCATCGGTCATGGGACTGTGGGTTTGTCATAGTTAATATTCCCGGAATACCTGCATAAACTGGGGTAATTTACCTTTGACGGGTGTATGCATTGGTTAGCACTGCTGCCTCACACCCCTGGGACCAGGGTTCTCCACCATGTTCTCCCCGTGTCGTTGTGGGGTTTCTTCCAAATATTCCGGTTTCCTCCGACAGTCCAAAAACATGCTGAGGTTAATTGGAGTGACCAAAATGCCCGTAGGTGCGCATGTGTAAGCGAGTGGTGTGTCTGTGTGCCCTGCGATTGGTTGGTGCCCCATCCTGGGTTGTTCCCTGCGGGATAGGCTCTGGACCCCCTGCAAAGCTGAATAGAGCAAGCAGTTACAGAACACGGATGGGTTTGTGTGACTTCAGATGGTTTCGTTTGACGGCTCACAGCGGCTCCGTGACCGCCTCCTGGTCCTGGCCAATAGCCAGCCTGCTTATGATAGAGCGTTTTTAAGAGAGGTGTCCTCTCCGCTGAGGAGAGTAATCGCTTTAAGCTCTTAGTGCATTTATTCAATTAATATATATATATATATATATATTTTTTTTTTTTTTCCTCAGGACCTTGTTTGAGATCATGGCTTCTGTCCTGCACTGTTCTGCCATATTTATTATCATAATATGCAGTGATATTATGCTATATATTATTGTTTTTGTTAATTTCTGTCTAGTGTAGAAAAAAGGTGGACCAAACTGTACTCTGTTACTTAGAACAGAATATCTCCTTAAATCGCTCTCTCATATTTTTTTTTGCAAACTCTCAGAGTGGGACTTGGCCTCGCAGTGATGAAATGTCATCCTTTCTCCCTCCGAACGTCCAGGGTCTATTCAGCCTAAGACAGGGCCGGAATATTTAAGACCTGGGGGAGTCACGTGTGTTAAATCCTGCGAGCTGGCTGGGGGGCTCCTGTTCCAGCAGAATGCCTCTTTCTGTAAGGGGTTACCGCCCCCGTCTGACAAGCGGGACGGCACTGCTCCTCCAGCTGTATGGAAATATGCACCCCTCCCTTGATAACTTCCATACCCCTGGCATTTTATTAGGGCTGCTGTCAGATGAGTGGTATTTGGCGCCTGAGAAGGTCCCCGGGGTGTCCTCGCCGAAGGCCGTCCCTCAGTGTCACCAAGCCAAAAGGGTGAGTGGAACCGGGGGGAGGGGGGACGACCCAGCCAAGGTGTGGCCCCGCTCGCTCTCTCCCTGTGGAGTCCAAGGAGGTCCCTGTCTGTTACCTGGCTGTCATCCTGCTCCCTCCAGCTTTCACTTTCCCTGCAGACATTCTGTACCATAATAGATTTTACTTATTTATCCGGGGCGTCATAATGTTTTTTTTTTTTTTGGAAAAAAACAGGGTTAGACATTCCCTGGAACAGCTGTGAGTTAGTGGCCTTGCTGCGGTACCCAACTGTGAAACTACTCTACAGTGCCAACCCTGGGATTTGAACCAACAAACTTCCTATTGTAACACACAGTGACTAATCATGTGGAGTCGCACATCACCTCACAGACAGCTGATCGGTCAGATTCTCCATAACATAGCATATGTGTGAGTTTATCACAAGGGACTTAGCAGAGACTGACAGTAATTTTTCGAAGGGAATGAAAATCCAAAAATGACAATACTGGGAAAACGATCCTGCTGACTGTCCATGATGGAGGCTGGGATCAGACCCACCTCCCTCTGTTCTCGGTGCCAAGGGGAGGGCAGCATGTACGCTGGCTAGGGACAAGCGCCGCCTGTGTGTTACCTCAGCGGCAGGGTTGGGGCCATTCCGGAATGCATTCATCGATTCCAATCCAAATCAGGAAATGGAACTGGAGTTGGGATTGGAAAAAGAAACTATGAGGAACAGAACTGGAACTGAATTCAATTTTCAGGGAGATTTAAATTCTAACTCCAGTTCCCATTTCCTGATTTGGATTGGAATTGATGATTGCATTCCGGAATGACCCCAACCCTGCTCAGCGGGGTTCGGTTAAGGGGGTGGGCGAGATGCCACCTAAACACTGCCTTTGGGGTTCATATTTCCCCAGTGACCGGCACGTCCCACAGTCTCACTCAGTGTCACATTTACGTCACTCGGCCTCTACTATCACTATTACTAACATCTCGTGCTTAAAGTGTTTAAACGTGACAGACGGCCTTATAAATGAGACAGGCACGATGTGGGCACCAAGGTCACCTTTCGGGACCCGCTGTGGCTGGGAGCTCAATAACCCGTCTCGCGCTCAGTGTATTTGCCGGCTGACGCCATTTTCCTTTTTGCGCCGAGCGCAAATTCGCACAACTCGCCTTGTTCTCTGGTGCCCCGACCTTGCTGTGCCCAATAGCATAACGCCCACCCCTGGCAGCTCCCCCCGGTGGTGGGAAAGGAGCAGTGGGACTGGTGGTGATGGTGGGGGGTGGTCTTCAATGTAAATGATGATGTTTTAAAGGAACTGCTCTTAATCCCGCCCTCTTATGTAACAGCGGCCTCCACTCGATTTGGTGGGCTCTGATTGGACCAACTTTGATTGGGGTCATGGGCCAGCTGGCAAGGGCCCCCCCCCATTTATGGAAATGAGGTGAAGAGGTTTACATAAGGCTGTTAACTTATGTGGGTCCGCATGCATTTAATGTACACTTAGCGAGCTGGTGCAGGGGCCTTCAAGGCCACAGACGGGGGGGAGGGGGGGCTGGCGCACTGCTCCGGTCCATTAGTCAAGCTATAGGTTTTCCCAGCAGCCCTCATTACTTCAATCCCACCTGTGAAAAGTGCCCCCCCCTCCCCCACTGCCGTTTGGTACACGCCCCCGGCTCCTGTAAAAGCAGGCATGGGCTTTAGCACGAGAAATCCCAGCGATGCCAAAGAGGATAACCACGAAAAAAAAAAAACAAAGCGGGTCTGTGCTGGGTGGGATATTACATTGGGGGGGTGGGGGAGGTAATAGGGGGCTTTGGGAGGGGATAGAATGAAAAATGGCAACCTGAAATAAGGCGGCTGGGGCTGAGCAGTCTGCCTTTAACGGCCCAATCGTAAGCCGCTTCGCTCGTAAACAACGCGTTCCATTGAAAGCTCCAAAGCTCAGCCCTGAGATCTTTTAAGGAACATTCCAGAACTGTCCACCCTCCCCGCCAGCTTTCCAGAAGGAAGATGTCATGGGTCTCAAGACCTGCCCTGGTACTTGGTGTACTAGGGTGGGGGGGGGGGGCTTGGGTACTCTTGATTGCATTTCCCCTTTCCTGTGTCCGCCTGGTGGGCTCTGGTCAAATTACTGACCCAGAAGAGGCTGTTATTCATCACAGACAGGGCGGAAATCACACCAGCCTCACTCATTGGCTGCTGTCAGCGAGGAAGGGTAACCGAAGGCCAGGCGTGGATTTTCTGAGAAAAGGACCGTCAAGAAAACAAAATTATTTTTATTTTCAGGATTTCCCGCATATTTTGGGTGTTCGCCAAATGCCAAATATCCAGTGAATTTGCTGGATCCTGGGAGGAGGTTGAGGTCACGTCGGACACAATCAGATAAAAAAAAAAAACGACAGAAACCAGCACTTCAGCTGAACAAAAGCCTCCATTTCCTTACAGCAACACACAACAAAAAATAAAAACCCACAAGGGCCATCCTTCAATGCAATCCTTTTTTTTCTGAAAATGCGGCTCCTCCGAAAACAGCCTTAAGAGACGCGTATTTCAATGGAATAAAGCGGTACGATCCTGCCTCGTTGTTTATCGACGGAAAGATGAGATGCCGTATCGGCGGATTGATTTCGGAGGAAAGTCAAGCGAACATCTCTGCACGTCCTGGTCTACAGGAAACCCTGCAGTATACCATTCCGACACAAAGCGATGAATTATATGGATCTGGATGGCATTCTGCCTGCTTAGCAGGGTGCGTGTCTAACAAGGGCATGTAGGTAGGAATATACAGAAATCAAGCAGCTCTGGACACACTTTATTCATTACTTGGAGTATTTTTCTTTCTTAGGCTAGAAGCTTCACTACACGGCAGTGAAAAAGGTACAGCCTTGGTACAGTTTTGTACTCCAAGGTACAAACACTATTAATGTACCCCAATGGTGCAAATGTTCATTTCTGTACCTTAAATTAGACTAATTCACAGACCATTGAGGGTACAGCCCCAGTGACCAGTAATTGTACCCTCAAAGGTACAAATAGGTACTTTTGTTCTGGCAGTGTATACAATGGTGGGAGTCATAGGGGCACTGGATTCAGCTGAATGCTGATTGGCCCTTAGAGAGCCCCCTCACGTGTCACTCATCCATTCAAAACATATAATTAACTAGAGAGAAGTTTGGCCCATCTTCATGAATAATAGCCCTAATTATGCCCTGCCCCCTTAAAATTGCCGGAGAATTGGCCCTGCTGGAGGGATGTACACGTGTGGGGGCTCTGTGGCCCCCCCTAGTGGTAAGACAGCTTAAATCCCACCCTTCCTCCATTGCTGAGGGATGCTGGGAGGGACAGAAAAGGCTGCACAGTGTGCTGGTGTGTTTGGGAGAGGGAGAGGGAGAGGGGGCAGTGGGGGGCACTCTCTGTAGAGCAGATCTCATTACCCTGCTGCCCTTTTCAAGCCAAGACAGATCACAGCTCGCCAATTAGGAGATCTTTAAGATGTTTAATGTGCACCATTAAAATTTTAAAACCGGTCCAGGGGGAGCGAGGAACATGTGATGCAAATTCGGGGGATGGAGGGGGCACCATAGCCTTTTATCATGACCTCGGAGTGTCATCGGCCAGCTCGTCCGGAATAACATTGACCCACGTGATATCCCAGCAAGCACTTCAAACCTGCCGAATGTCTGTGGGGTGGGGGGGGGGTTCCTTAGGTTTAATACCTGTGCGCAAGATGCCTAAACTGTATGGCTCATCTGAAAACAACCAGCGCTCTAAATGCTAAATGTATGGAATGTACCAATAATACCCACAATGCTTTGCAAATGTAATGTTTCTGATTCAGCATGTGATAACACAGGCCTGGGGTCCCTGTGCTTCCGAAGCCGTCCCATGAAGTTGCCCTTCTCCCTTCCACGGCTGTTCCTCTTTTCTAACCCAGAGAGTACTTCACCTCCGTCACTCCTGTGGAAAATGGAAAGGTGAGGGGCACCGACTCTAATCTATGTAAATTAACACAAATGCCCTTACTAGGCAAACAGGCACCCCAGCCCACGCTCACCTATTAGTAGGCAGTGATTATACATACTCACACTGGCACATGAAACCGAGGGGCAGTTTACTCTTCAAGTCTTCCATAGCGTCACTTTTAAAAATGTAAACACCGGGCTCATAAATCAAGCCTGCCACGTGCAGCCCATCGATTTCTGCTCGCACGATCAGCGTCACGGCGCCCTCCAGCCTGGGGGCTTATGTCAGGATACAGCCCTGGTGGGACGCCAGTCAATCGCATGCCCCGGCTGGCATCTTTAGTCACTAGTCCGTGACAACTGCGTGCTGTACCGGCCGCGAGAGCAAACCGGAGAATGTGGAAGAAACCTTGTGCTGCCTTTCTGCCCCCCCCCCCCCACCATAAGCTTTGAAAACAGAGAATGACTGCAAAATGTTTCCCAGAAGTCCTTTGTTTACATGTCCGTTACTCTGGCTGATTCGAAGTACAGATGTCAAGGAAATCAGAGCCTCCTGTGTCCTTCACTTGAGCGCCGACTCCATGAAGAGTCACGGATTTTACGTCCTTATCTCCGTGGGTAAACTCGCTGAGCATACGAGTCCCGCATGGCCTTAAACCTGGACGGTTCACAACATCCAAGGCCTATGCTGGGTGGACGTGTTGAAACCGTAAACGTGATATCGTTCCTGCGGTGCCTTATCCAACACGCAGGGGAAAATACAATGCAGTGGAAGAAAAATAATACACATGATAAGGAGGTACGTTTGTGTATTTGTAGCCCACTGTCGTGTTATTGTAGCTAAGCAAACTACAAGATAATTCAGCTTTCCTAAGCAGCGGCCTGCAGGATGGTTTGAGGAGGCTTTAGTCACGCCTTTGGGGCTCCAGACCTTTAATGCAGAGCACTAACTGTATAAATCTCCCAGCAGATTCGATTATTCAGTGAGCGATTTGGCAGAGGCGTTTACTGGCACAAATATTCCTGTTGGGAAAAAGCGGAACGGCTGGAGACACGTGCCGCTTTCCTTCAGTGGGTGTGTGACGAGCAGGGGGGAGAGTCCTGAGCTGAGTCGAGAGCAAGAAAATAAGGGGCCGTTTACCCCGATCTTGGGCTTCTGCGGATGCAAAGAAGCAGGCCGTGCGCTTCTACAGCGATCGCCCCGGGGTTAGGTTATGTTTTCGCGGACAGACGTCGATCAGTGAAAAAAACAAACCGCCACAAAACTGAATTTGCAGCACAAAAAATTTTACTTTCATCTATGTTTCTTAAACCTACATTTTTTTTTCTAAAAAAGTATAAAATGTCAAGACTTAACTAAGGATGATTCTCCTTCTGCATTCAGATGGACTTTTTTGCCTCCTGTTATGGTTTCCAATGCGGCAGAGTCCGACCCAATGAGTGTCAGCGTTCATGAACGTCGCTGTCGCAGCCCTGATCGGTCTAATTGACTGAGTATTAGCGCTAATTGGATGACTAACTGCAGTGAGCGCTGGAAGTGAATCGGTGCTTTAGAAACACTGGTTGGAATAGAAACTCCATTGACTCCAAAGTGATGGATGACTATTACAAGGCCAACAGCACGAGTCAGGAAAAATAACTAAGTGTGACCTCTGATTATTATGTAAAAAAAAAAAAAGGGGCGGTCACATGACTGACATGCTGCCACTATTAGAAAAAAGTTCTTTGTGTTCTGTAATGCCAGCATGCCTGGGGGAGGGAGGTCGAGCCAGTCGATCTCGGACCCCCAGAGGATTTTGTTCTCCTTACCTGGCAGTTGTTCTTTCCTCTCCCCCCATTGTCTTCTGACATTCTTTCTTTCCCTTTTTCATGCACCATTTTGCATGAATGATGGATTGACATATACTCTTGTCAAATGCCTCAGGGGCGACTGAGGTGTGAAAGGTGCTATATAAAAAGTTGGAATTGAACATCTTCTACGACTGAAATGAAAAGTTCGGCCATCAAGGTCTGCTGGAGGCCTGAATGTTTATTTACCACTATCTGGATTTTGTTCATTTTAACATTAATACTCGTTACCATCAACCATTGTCTGCCTTCCTAACTGCTCTGCCCTGTAATTAGTCTTGTGTCCCGGAGGTCCACGTTCTGACCTCAGTATTTGACTTTGAAAAACACCTTATCTGCTTGAGTCTTGTGGCATGATGACTCGAGTGCCAACGCAGCAGATTGTATCGGCGTCTTCTCGAGATTGGATGTGTTCTCATGCTGGTATGGAGGAAGCTGTAATTTAGGTGATTCAGGTATGTGGCAGCACATGTCAGTCCTGGGAACGGGGCGGGGTCGGCACATATTTCACACCAGTGGAATGTTGAGGCTTCCAAAAGGGAACATGACTTTGAAATTCTACATGCCCTCTCTGGCTCCTCCCCCATGAGACTGACTGGGAATCCCTTGTGGAAAACCCTGTGGTCCCCAGTGTGAGTGGGCATCCATGTCAACAGGTGCCACAAGGAAAGTGTCCAGCTCATGCTCCTATTTTTTTAGAGCTCAGGACAAACAATACAGACTAGTCAATCCCAGACCTGCACGTTTTACTCTGCATGCATGAAAATGCATTAAAGCACACAGATATTCTTAATTCACTAAGTTGTCACACTTAGATTTCACCTTGCAGGTGGTGAGTCATTACACATCAAGCAACGTAGACCCTTAAACTGAATTAGGAATTATGTTTACGGCTTGTTCTCAATAACAAGGCAATCCTCCCAAACCTGTACATTCTTGTTTTTTTTTTCAGTTTAGACTCTGAAAAGTGCTGAGCGTGGCAGTGAACACCGACAGGTTCTCTGACATATAAAAACTGGACGTGCTGTAGAACGAGGCCGGGAGTTTCCCACTGCCTGGGTCTCTGGTGCTTTATACTCCGGTGTTTGTCAGGACCGGCATGATGAAATACACAAAGGCTTCTCCCGAGGCAGCTGATTGTCATATCTGCTTACCGGACCTGACACTTCCGGAAATCTCAGCCACACTCACGTCTAATGATGTTCGGTTGATCCCGTCTCTGTGGAGCAAAGTCTGTCTCCCTCATCAGCGGAGGTTGACACCTGGGAGACGGGCAAGTTTCCATGGACTCTGGATCCCGGAGTCCGTAGCTTCGGTGCTGCAGACCAGCACCTCATGCTGATGTCGACGTTCGCCCCCGTGCGGACTCCGTCTGTCGAAGGGACGGCCACCTGAGATCGCAGACTGTCACCGCTTGGTGAGCAGTATGAAAGCACCGGCGGCTGAGGAGGAGCTGAAACACCAGGAATGCTGGACAGCCCGGAAAGGTCATTACGGACAACGCTGACCGATGTGAGCTGAAAGGGGGGAATCAGTAAACCATCCACATATAGTGGCCTCTTTGCCTTAACTGGAAAAATATTTCGGTATACACAAGTGACTCAGATCCCAGAGATGTGACAACAGAACTGAAGATAATCTCAGAAGGTTGAAGATACCTAACTGCAGATTTAAATTCCTTTTTTCTGGTCTCTGAGAGGAATCTTGACCAGAACCACATCACATATTGATAGTAAGAAAGGAGAGGGACTTCATTTCCAGATTGGAAGTGAAGATGAGGATACTAGTAAGAACGGGAATTTGCATCTGGGTGCATTTACTAGGGACCAGGGGAAGCGATTTCTCTGTTTGCCCAAGGTTGCCAGCTCGTAAACGTCTCTTTAAATCTCCATCTGACCAGAACATGACACAGATGATCTTCTTGCAGTCATAAATAACCAGCAAATGAGAGGAGAGTGAGTCTAAAGATTTATTAAATTCTTCTTTTATTTGCTGGGGCTGCCTTAATGGCCTTAAAGAAAGAGGGGCCTTCACTGGCTGTAAAACATGACAGCAAATCGGAATCCCGCTGCCCCAAAAAGCAGCTCAAGGATGCTTGACAGAAACAGGCAGAAGTGCCCCCCCCCCCCCCCACACACACACACACACACACACACACACACAAAGCAAGGGTAGTAAGGACCTTGCGGAAAATGCTGGAAATGAAGAAGGAAAATTTGGCCATTTATAGGCTTTTAAAGCGTGCGTGTGGTTGGCCAGCATTTCGTTTGGGGGGTTCGTGGGAAATATGGGCCCTTTGTTTCGCCGATATAAAAAGCACCAATGTTCTGTGGTGGCTCTCTATTCCTGTAAAAGGCGCAACACTCTACAATCACCCCGTTAAGAAACAGGAGGGGGGCATGCCTCCGGTTTAGGAATGGGGAGGGCACTCCTCCCTCCCCCATTTCTTTTTCTAAAGCTAATGAGGGCTTTCAGATCGCTTGATAAGATCGGCGCGCTCAGCTATTGAAGTCCACCTTAAACCACTCGAGTCTTTTTCTCTCTTTCTGGCCAGTTTCTCCTGTCATCATGAACACAATTAATGTTTTTTTTCCCCTCCCTGTAGCGAATAATCAATCCAGCGATTTGCAATGCAAACGAGGCTCTAGGCGCGCCAGACTGCTCCGGCCGCGGGGCTCTGGTCAAGAAGCCGGCCTGCCCGTCGTGCTGGGCGCCCTGGCCGTCGTGCCCGTTGTGGCTGATCTCATCACAGCGTATTCTTCGTGCTGTGTGGTTAAATTATTCATTGCCCATTAGCCAACCACCCCCAGAATTCCAGGAACAAATAGCCCTGACCAGCTGAGGTTTCTAAGATGGAGCGTAATTGTCAGCTCCGCCCAGTAGGGGGCACTCCCATCTCTGCCAGACTGAAGCCGTTGCTTGTTTTTCTATTTTTTAGGCTTAAGCATTCCGGGTGGGGGTTGGAGTAAATTGAGCAGAATAACGACCGTGAGCTGTAGGGATCTCAGCCACTCCTCTCATCACTGAACCCAATCCCCCTCACCCCCCCCGCCCCAGCCGTGTCATTGGTTACCACCGGGCTGTTGTGGTTGGAGCCCAAACTGGGGGGGTCCACATCATCCGGTAAAGTCAATGGGAGTGTGGAAATGGCCCCAGAGAGAGAAATACACACAGAGAGTTGCTCCCCCCACCCTCAGCAAAAAGAAGGTTCTGTGTCACTCCAAACATGATGCTGGTGTCAGTCAGCCGCCCCCCAAAACCACCCAGCCCTGTTTGCTGGTTCAGTGCCCACGGCTGAAAACAATCTGCAATGCAACTTCATAAGGCCCGTTGTCGTCTCGCTCTGGGTAGGCCCTGGCCCCACCAAGTCATTTCACTCTGCTGTTCAATCAATCTGCGATGGGCTCTACTCAACCCCCCACCCCCCCCCATTTTCCCGCCGGCAGATCTCCGCATTCTCATGCAGATACCTCCCCCCC
>JAODLC010000030.1:0-14122 GCA_026781145.1 Hippopotamyrus pictus | reverse complement strand
GCCTTTCCCCTGTTTATTTTCCCCCCCCCCCCCCGCCTCCCAGCTGCCGTTTCAGTGACGCCGGTATCCCATCTCGCTGATTCGTCCAGTTCTGCGGCTGTTTTTTCCGAGTTTACACCACGGCAGACCTGACGTGGTTCTCCTTCATCTTAACTAGAACAGAGATTTAATTTCAATAGAAACAAGAAGGCAAACTGAAGGGCAGTGTAGCATTAGCATTAGCGCTGAATAAGCAGGAAGCCAGGACCTCGCCACGGCTAACCGTGGAGAAAGAGCACATCCAGCAGCTGATTACTCACGGTCACAGGGGGGTGTACACACGGCGGACCGCTCCTTCGGGCATCTGGGACCACCTCTGCCCCTCCCCAAACGCTTTGGCGTAGATGCCAGGAGCACCGGCTGGCATGTGGTGTCAGTGATGCGTGATGTTTCATCGAAGAGGAGGACAGCTTTGGGGCTTTGAAGAAAAAAAAAAAATAATGTCATCGCCATCCAGATCCTGTTCCTCAAAACATCCATCCATGGGCATCGCCACCATTAAATCTGAGGGGGACGTGTCCCCCTCCCATTTCATAATTATTCGTTTGGACCCCCCCACATTTAATATGAAATATGTTTTATGCCAGTGTGCCCCCCCCCCCACACATTCAAAATGCTTCTGACACCCCTGCATCCATCCATCCATCTTCCGTGTCTGCTTATTCAGTACTGCATCGAGGAGAGCCTGGATGCTATCCCAGAATGCACTGGGCAGAAGGCAGGGGGCACCCTGGGTGGGATGCCTGTGTCCTCAAAGTTAGTTATAAACTCTGAGACGCATGGATGAATAGCGTTATGTGGCTGTTTAATATACACAAACATGCAGCCGCTGTCCTTTAAAGCATAAATTTGTTTTTCATCAGCCAACTGTCAGCTCGCCCCCCCCCCCCCCCAAGCGTGATTTTGTTCGTTTCGTGAGGCAGGTGTAGTGACAGGGGCTCATGGCCACTCCCCCCGTGCCCTTGAGGTCCGGGCCATCACATCCCCCTCCTCCCATTGGCTGTGTCTCTTCCACACGGCACCTGCTTTGAAGCTGTTTGGGGTCTCCTATTGGAAACAGCAGGGAGCTGGAGACAGATACTCACCCCCCCACACACTCACAGGATCGTCAGGGATGGGAGTCTGACATTAATTCCACACCAAAAAAATAGTTGGTCTAATAAAATCAGTGGCTATCTTCAGAGTCAAACATAAAAGGCGCACACACACAACGCCGGCCATCTATGACAGACGGGTGGCCAGGTATCAAATGAAAAGGCTTATTAAAACCCAAGACTCAGGCCTTTGTTCCTAAAATATCCTCTTTGAGAAATGTCAGGGCTGACAGGCTAACAGTCCGGGTTAGCGGCCAGGTTCGAGTCCAAGAGGGACTGACAGGTGTAAGAATACCCTAAGAAGGCTAGCATCAGCACTACCTAAACATCAGGGCCAGGGACCTGGGGGCGGGGCTACAGGGGCACTGGGCCCAGCTGAAAGTTGACTGGCCCCTGGACTACCACTTCTGCTGTCACTCACCGATTCAAAACATATCATTGGTTAAAAATAAGTTCGCCTCCTTTGCATGAATTATGGCCCCTCTCATGCCCCCTACTTAAAAAATCCTAGAATCACTTCTGCTACCATTATTCTCCGTCCTTTTCCCTGGCGGGGGGGGGTCCATTGAACAGAGCACCGAGCTACACACAAATCACAGTATGCATCCAACTGTGAAATTAGGGGAGGGGGTGCAGCAAAGGGCTCTGTTTCCATGAGGTATACCTTTCGGCCTGAAGTCCCAAAACTTTCACCTTCTTTTTTCACTTATGTCATAGTTTTAATTGGATCCGAGTCAGGATTTAATAACACGGCAGCCTACATTAATGAGATGGGAGGTGTTTTTTTTTTTTTTTTGTTTACCCCAGAGTAATTGAAGTTTAAATTACGTCCCCCCGGTCGAGCGCAGAGACGAACGTTCTCCGGGAAAGGCCTGAGGCGAGCGAGCGGATCTGAGGACGCGGTTTGGACGGACGCCGAGGGACCGGCCACCTGGGCACGTGTCCGGGACACCTGCACGTGGGCAGATATTACAGATTGCCGCGACTTTTGGACTCCGTCCCGGAACACTCCTCAGAGTCTTTGTAAGAAATACAGAGATCTGTTTACCATTAGAGCTTCTCAGATCAGTCACGCTCGGAACAGATTGCTTAACTGGAACAAGGGATGCGAGAGGACCATCATCTTCTTATCAAATCTTTCAGTCACTGACTGGATAATCAAAACAGCAGTTTCAATACATTGACCTGTATTAAAGAGAATTACTCAGAAAACGATCTGTGAACATGTCCTGTCAGACTGTGGTTCTTAACTCTGGTTCCTTAGAAAAGCCAGTATTTGTAAACATCTCCCCTCAGCCTGTGCTCCAGGATTCAGGGCCTCGCATCGTCATTCACTCATTATCTCTGCTTCTGCTCTTGCAGCCTCTTCTGGCATTTGCTGGGTGTAACCATGTCGTACTTTGATAATCAGCATGACATGGCCGCCAATGTATCCGCATCATCTAATTTGACAGAAGCACAGCACCTTCCGCTGACAAATTTACCCCCCTCCCACCCCACCCCATGCTCACTCCATGTCATGTGAGCAGGAGAACACTGTCCAGATGCGGGACCGCCTTCCCATTTTGCTCCCTTTGGTGTCGGTCCGTTTTTTGTCAAGTCAAGACAAACAAATCATTGAGAAAACACAGTTGAGGCAAAAATGTCCTTCCCCCCCCCAAAAAAGTGCTGCTTCCTCTTTGCTTGATTTATTGCACTCTTCCTTCCCCATTAGATTTCATGGCGGAGCCCCCACTTTGCATGGGGAGTAATTAGATAAAACTAACAGCCGAAAGGCGACTGCATTCCTGCGTTTTAGGAAAACCTCGTCCCCAGCGGTTTGGGCCGCTGGAAATCGGTGAGTCATAAAAGAATTTCTTCATCAAAATGAAGAAAATTTCTTCATCAAAACTCTTGCAGTGAGTTGTGGGAGGGGCTTGGTTGTCAGGTGACCAGGGTCAGGCATGTTGATTGGCTCCACATGCAGCTTCTGTTCTTTCTTGGCACACAGTGAGCCTGGCTGAACTCTGACACCCCACCTGTTTCTACGATACATCCCGGCTCTCCGTCACTCCCCTGCACCCCCGATGCCCTCCCCCGTTAAACAGACCCATTCGCACCCCAGCCTCACTCTGAAGCAATTCCCACTTTCTACACATTAAAAGTTCTCCAGTGTTGTCACTGCCATCCTTTAAGTTTGTGTTCTCCAGCCAAGGCCCTGCCCCCTTTTTTGGTTTGTCTTTTATTTGGGGGGGAGGGGGTGAGAGACCTCCACCATTACTGAGGTCTCACTTGCAAAAATAAGATGATAGATTCTTCATCACTAGTGAGATCACACATCTAGCAAGAGATCACACTTTATAACCTGGATTGTGATGAGTGTGCTATTACATTCATGCATATGTATGTATATGTTTATCTATGCATATATATTTTTTGCATATATACACCGCGCATATGGCGGAGGGGGGTGATGCCCCCCAGTTGCTCCAGGGACACCAGATAGGTGGCCTGACACTGCACTCGGACCCCAGCCTTTACCTACAACTGTATATGAGTATAAGAGAGCAAGATGGGATATGCAAAAATAAGCAATTCCAGTGTAACTGTACCTATACAAATGGCACACAAATCATCATTTCATTGCAGGAATACACATTAGCTACCCTGAAGCTGAACACAAACTGGTCCAGCCTCTGCTGCAAGGACGAGCCCTCAGGCTGTATAATCCTTGGTCCAGTTTCACTGGCAACACAAAGGTAAGAGCTGTCAGATCGCCACGCAGCCACAGACCCACATCCGTCTGTTATAAAAAGCGTCTGCGTGTGTTTGTGCTGCAGTCCTGCGCTCGGGGGGCCTCTGCATTCCGGAAGCGTCCAATGAGAGCCGCCCTTGAGCCCCCCCTCGACAGCCCGTCACTTGCTCCCGCCTGCGTGTGACATTTCTGCTCGGCGTCACAGGACAGGCAGACGCTTATGCTCCAGCTGACTGCTCTGCATCTGTGGTCTATTACTATTACAAATACGCATAATTACACGAATCTCAAAATATGACACAAGTGTGATTTGTCCCGGGAGAAAAAAAAAACAAATGAACTTAATGAGTACTGGTTGTGAGAACATTTCAACAGAGATGTAATTTTCCATGGAAACGTAGTCATTCACCTAAAAAGCTTTAATGGTGAAATCGGGAAGAGCAGGTTGGACTTTAATTCCTCCAGAAAGGATTTTATCTATTTTCCCTCCGCTGAGCCGCCACCCTGGGAGCCGAAAGGGTGCAGGAAGATGACCCAAAGCGGGGCAGCTGTTTTGTAAACAGAGTCCTGCCCTCCAGTTCCTGCCTCGGCCGTTTCACATATACAGACTCGTCCACTCTGGCCGCCTTCCCCAGTGAACCCCGTATTTCACAAATTTGCCGCGTAGTCATTGTTTTTATACATAGATTTAGTCTACAAATACTGCGACATAATCATAATTGTTCATTTGCTAAAAGGGGTCGAGGTCTCATTTTCCCCGGAAAGACAAAAACAAAACTCTAAATAGCCCTGCCGGTTTTGTTAATCACGCTGGGAAACAGTTTTACGACAAACTCTATGAGTCGCATCTTGCTGACATGACTAAATTTACCTTCGATGAACTCGCACAAACGTTTCACAAGCGTTCAGGCAATGACGCGTTAACTATGAATAAAATGCAATTCTTACTGGTAATGTACAGTAACATGCCGCAAACGCATGACACATTTCCTAAAATTTACAGAATTAAAATTAAATGAAATTATGATTTATTTGCCATGTACAGTAGCAGTAGAGGTGCATGGGAATTTTCTTCACATCATATCTTGCTCTCCTTTGACACGATCACACGGATATGTATACGCTGAGACTGAATCTGGGGTTATCTCTACCCTGTTCATGATTGCTATCGTCTTGCTTCAAACTTTATAGATTATTACAGATTATGTGTTTTTTTTTCTTCTTCTACCACACATACACTGTGGTGTGAAAGTTCGTGCCCTACGATGCGCTGGCATACGCTTCGGGGGCGCTGCACCTCCCGTGTTTGGCTCCAGGTTCACCGTACGTGTCCCTGTGCTGAATGATTGGTTATGGAAGGTGGATGGACATCCCTCATCTCTACTGAAATTAAGTACCTAGGCCACAAGGGCAGAAAGGCTCCAAACAGGAAATTAAAATCAAGCAGCAAAAGGTACCTCACATACTGTCGTGTTCTTCAGGCTTCCCGGACCTTGAACATGAAGCCCAGGTTTCATCCTGTAAAATTCTGGCTTGCTGTGTTTTTTCTCTTTCAAGTTAGTCTCGGTTTGGGTAATTATTTATTCAGCCTGGCACTCCTGAGTACTCCCGTTGATGTTTATCTAGTGTGAGGTCACTGTGAGCCAGAGATGTGTCCCTGGAAGCACAGGGAACAAGGCAGGGACACCCTGGAGGGGACGCCTGGCAATCAAAAAGCAAGCCCACACAGTTTGGGGAATTTATAGGGACCGTTTACCGGAACTGCGTGTTTTGGACTGTGGAAGCAAACACACCCGAAAATCCGAACTCCACATACACAGCGCTATGGAATAATCACTAAGCTGTTCCATAGATTAAAAAAACAAAATCAAACGTGTAATTATACAAGTTTACTATACATAACGCTAAATGTGCTGTGCGGTACAGTTAAGGAATATATGACATCTGCATAGAGTATGTGCAAGATTTCAGTTTATAGACGTGTTTGTATTTGGTCATCGTAATATTTTGTTATTTTTTAACTGAAGGTGGTTTTCAGATTTGTGTATTTGTTCTGTATATATTGCGCTTTGCGCAAATGAAGGTTTCAGGTCACGAGGCTCCAGCGACTGTTTAATGGCCGTTGACGTCAACACTTCTGGTTGTTAGTTTGCTGCTAAAAATGCCTTTTTCGGCGTTGATTGACCTCAGCGGGCCATGCGGCAAGGAACCGCACCAGGGCCCCTAACAGCAAACTTGCATTTTATTAAATGACGGTTAAATAAATCATTCTGACACTTTAAGGGCGATGCCTTGTAATTATATATTTTTTCAAATATCTACGAGTATCTGAAGTTAAAGTCTTCAAGTTAATTAATATTATTTAATTAATTAAGCGCCCGTCCGCGCACCACGATCATTTGACTGATACCTATGTCTTTATGGCATTTAAATTGCCTGCAGAAATCGCCCGCCAGAGTGCAAATTCAAGGCTGTCTCTTCTACAAGGGATCTGGACCGAAGTCAGATGCTTTTCATTTAATTAACGCGTCTGGCCGCTGCCTTAACACCTGTTAGTTTAAATGTTCTTGGTACTTTGCGGTTTTCAATCTCTTAAATGTCTTTATGCTGTGCCTCGTATTGCCGTGGCGGTCTCGGGTGGTATTAAACGCATGTTTTGGTTATTCGTCAATGCTCAAATATTTGCGGTTAATATTGACAGGTGCTTGATGCATCCTGATCGGTCCTGGGAGTTCATCCGCAATGCCAATAGACGTGCCAGTGATAACCAGAAAAATATCAATAAAAGCGTCTAAGTTCAATTTGTTGTGAACACAAATTTCAGGCCTCTTTTCTTGGGGGATAAATGTTATTTGGTTGAAATCCGGCGTAACTGATGCATAATAATATTTATCTAGGTTAAATATCTTATACGTTCGGAAATAATTAACTAAAGCTGAATTTGCCCTTTAACAAGGGCGAAGATCTTGCGATGTACACCAATCTGTTTTTCCATTAGCGCAGGTACTTCCCGATGCTGCCCCCTAGCCACGGAAAGGTAAATTGCATCATGCGCATACCAAGCCTATCCGGCTTATCTGGCGTCGATTCTTTGTTTATCGGCTCGGTTTCGTTCCAGTATTTCTGCTTCTCAGTTTTGTCGCATTTCTTTCAGAAGATGCTCCAAATGCTGAACTAGTTTGCTCAGTATCTGAATATAATCATGTAGCATTTCTCATTTTTTAACCGTGGGTAGCCTACTTCTTTATGGTCGGTTATTGTTTTAAAAGACCCAGTATGGTTTGAGGTGCAGGACCTAATTGCAATAAACGGTTGGAAGACGGATGGATGGACGAATAAGTAGCCCAATTATCGGTTGCACGACCGTATTTGTGCTGCTATACCATTTTCTAAATAGTCTGTTTTTGTACTATCGGGTATTGTTCACTAAGTCGGCAAGCAAAACGACATTTGTGAAATGACTTAGTTTTTTTTTATATATGTGTATAAAATGAACAGCGCAGAATCAATGCAGGCGTCGATTCCAACCAAAGCATTAAAATGCGTTTCACTATATATTTTGTGCGTGTGTGAGCGAATGAGTGTGAGACCGCGCCGCGGAGAGAGGGAGAGGGGGAATGTGTGGATAGGAAAAAAAAAAAGTGGGTGTCGCTGTGCATGACGGGCTCAGAGCTCCATGATTGTAATTTAGGGAGGGATTTAAACATTACACTCCGTGTTTTCTTAAGCGAGCAGGGAGCCGCCGCATGGGACCTGCTTGGACCTGCAGCCGTTTGATCGCCCAGGGTTACTGAAGTTTAAGCCCGAGGCGTGATAGTTACGATGTATCCAAACTCTTAACTTTAAAACCCCGGTGCTCGGACTGGAGCGGGACTGATCGCAGCGTTACGGCGACCCAACAAGTCTGTTTAACTGGGAAATGATCACACATGAACAGCGGTGGAAGGAACATGGTTGAGAGGACCAGCAAATTTTTGTTGATCGTTGTCGGATCCGTCTTTTTTATGCTGATCCTGTACCAGTACGTGGCTCCGGGGATGATGAACTTCGGCTCTCCCCACGGGTACCTTTTGGAGGACGACGCGGATATCTTTCCGACTCCGGATCCACATTACGTGAAGAAATACTATTTTCCTATCAGGGAGCTGGAGCGCACGGTGGATTTCGAAATAAAAGGGGACGACGTGATCGTCTTCCTGCACATCCAGAAGACGGGGGGGACCACTTTCGGCAGGCATCTGGTGCAAAACGTGCGCCTGGAGCTGCCGTGCGATTGCAGACCCGGGCAGAAAAAGTGCACATGCTACCGGCCGAACAGGAAAGAGACCTGGCTGTTTTCGCGTTTCTCCACGGGCTGGAGCTGCGGCTTGCACGCGGACTGGACGGAGCTCACCAACTGCGTACCGGGGGTCCTAAATAAGAAGGAGAATAAGCTGAAAAAGCCAAGGTATGACGCGGGATGGCTTTCCCGCTGACATCGCCTTTCTCCAATATGCGGCGGCCTGTCACATATACGTTGTTTTATCTTTCGGGCTCGCATTAACGTGTATAAAAGGTGTCTAAGAAAGTGAAACCTTTTGGGGAGAGTGTCATACTGCGGTGCGTTTTTTTTTTCTTTTTGGGGACCGATGTCTGCTTTTGTACTGTGCTTTCAGAGGCGTTTTGTCAGCGGTCGACCTTGTTTCTGCTGATTCCACACATCGCATGATACTGGTTTATAAGTAGCCCGGAGAAAGATAAACGTGCTTGTTACCGATATGAAAATAACTTTTATGGATGGGAAGTCTAGCAAAGGGTGAGGCCGTCTGGCATATTCGCTCCCAGATGTCACTGATGTCTTCATTGGCTTCATTCATATCTCCCGCAGAAGTCGCCTAACTTTAAAAATGTGCATAACGCTTCCAGTACCTTGTCCGGTCCGTAAGTGTTTGGATTAAGTTATTAGTTGATGCGGTCGGATTTGTATTCCAACTGATGCCTTAAGTAGACCCAACTTCAGCATGAATGTCATCTCTTTTATCGCTTTGTGGTAACAATGCGACGTTTCGGAGACGAAAGCGAAAATACGATTGTGTTTAATGACAAAAAAGGTTCATATGTCCATTTAGCCGACGTAAATGCTTATGATGGTCTTTGCGGATGGCTGTATGTTCTACTGAAATGATTGTCTGCATCTGCAAACTCGACAGCATCGTTGTACGGGCGGTTTTTTAATATGATCAGATATGCTTCGTCGGTGCCAAGGGGAGATTGCTTTGCGTGCAGCAAAGGAGCATAAAGTTCACGGACACAGGTGCATATATAAACGGAGAGACTGTAAGGAACCGTGTCGTCTGGTGGTACATTGAGACTTACGGGGTAAAGCCGTGATCACTAGACATGGTAGAGGACATCTATGAACAAACATGTTGTTGCTGAAAAGTGTTTTTTTTTTTTAATGAACCTTGTGTACTCCTTGGCTGCCACACCTGCTTGGATTTCTCATGAAATCGTCTAAGAAATCCCGGGATCACGTGGCTACGGCTTTGGGGGTGCTGAATTGCCACCCGCTGGTAAACTGAAGATCCAGAACAGTTTCTGAAACTCTAAATGATTATTGGGCAGTGTTAACATCCAGAACTTTAATGACAACGCTGTTGTAACTGTCTCTGTTATTTCCAGCATGGAGATTGAGCGATGTGGTTATGAAGGCAGGATCTGTGTCCCTGGGGATTCTCTCTGCGATGTCACCTAAAGCAAGCGTTTTATCAGGGTCCTGCTCACGACTGCGATAACTGAACCTAGCACAGGATTTTCGACCATTGCACCCTGTTTGAATGATCCCTAGTGCAGTTTGCCGGCAGCTCTGTAAAGTATTCTGCACTGTGGTATTGGGGGATTACAGTCTCCAGCATTTACACTCTGTTTTCTGGTACACCTTGACGTGACAGCCCTTGTACTGCTCTGTGAAGGTTCTGGAAGGATTCTCTCATCCAGGATATGAGGAAGACCTCTAGAAGTACCCGCGTTCCCTGGGATTGCCTCATCTCGTAGCTCGTAGCACCGAATCAGTGGGATGAGCCCTTCCGCAAATCGACTCATTAAGTAACTTAACAAATTTGTCTTTTCCTTTCCGCCGCCCACAAAGACGTTTCCTTCAATAAAACGGTGGCTTGATTCACTGCCCAGTGTGAGTAAAGTAAAGTTATTTGCTGGGAATGTCCAGGACCTAATTGACCTTCTTTCTTGCCTTGAGGGCCTTGCTGTCATTTGGTTTGCTTTCATCTTAAGCCATGATTGTAGGAGCCAGCTGAGCACCATTTGGGTCTCCGGTCTTTTCCATGCCCACCCAGCACCGCTGGTGAACTTTTGGCCTTGTATCCTGTTGCGTTCTTCAGACTTACTGCCACAGAATGTGAGAATCTCTTTCCATTCCAGTGGTGCTTAAGGCATGGGTGGTACATGTGAATGCTGATGGATTGTGCAACTCGCGCTTGATTAAAAATCGCATTCATTTGATTGATTGCATTTAATGCAAGCGGGCGAGGAACATGGCTGCTGCCAGGAATATTACACATCCTTCCAGCCTGGACCTCTAAGCATGGACCAAGTGACCCGTCCCAAACTCAACACGCGTATGAGTTTGGTGACAAAGAGACGTCCCACCCCCAATGCTTATAAACAACGAGCCTGTGAGCTTTGGAGACACAAAAATGAGCAGCTCACAGATGTCCAGTGCCTTTTCCATCTCCCTCGGGGGAGTTTGGGCAAATGGGGTGTTTACCCAGCCCGACAATAAATGCCTGTCCTTGAATGGCTTTTTTTCTGGGGGTGGGGGCAGTAATGTTTAATCGAGTCGCAGCCTGGGGAGCTCGCTGGTGATGCGTCGCTTTCTGAGCACGTAGGTCTGCACGGACGGCCTCTTTCTTGCTTCCGCAGCATCTTGCGGCCGCCGCACTGCATTTGGGCCAGAAGTGTGTGACGAGTGACTTCCTTCCCTTTTCCCTCATCTTTATTCATGTATGTATGTATTTGTCTGTCTGTCTGTTCTCTACCCTTAAATGCGGAAAACACTTGGTCTTCGTCTCTTCCCCCCCCCTCCCCCTCCCGTCACCTTGGATATTTCATTTATTTAAGCAGGTTAAAGTAACTAAACTAAGAAAATTATTTATTTGTTTATTTGTTTATTTATTTATTATTTTTGATGTCTTCTGTTTGTTTATTGCTGCATTCTGGGAGTGCAGTCCTGCTGCAGTTGGTCAAGCCGCAGCCGTTAGAGTTGATTCATTATCCGAAAGCCGTTTTCCAACAACCTGCTCTCTGCAGCCCCCGTAAATCATAGACTGTGCCCCCCCCCCAGGGGGATTGGAGGTGGTTCCGTTTTACCCCCACCCACGGTAGAGTGTGAAGTTGAGAACGCCTGGCTGAAGAGGCACGATTAATTTTTAAAAATTTCATTAAGTGTGATAAACTGGCATCCTTTTTAATGTTTCATTAGTGGAAGCTCAGGGGCGTCTGCCTGTACTGAGTCCCAGTGATTCCGGCGAGTGCTTTGGTGTCCCGGCTACTGGGGGGGGGGTGTGACGTGAGCAGAAGGTTGCTGGTTCAAAATCCTGGAGTCAGAAGAGTGATTCGTTTGACCCTAATTTTTCAATAAATTGGGAAATCATTTTGGATAAAACTGCCCACTTTAAAAAAGAAAAAAAAAGGGCAATGTAAATAAAAGAAACCTGGTCTGTCTGAGCACCTCCCCCTCCCTGAATGATAGTTCCTCTTATTAATAGTCCATCAGCGAGCAAAATGCCCCTGTACTGTGGAAATTCACTCTCTGCCCAAGTGAAACTTCTGCATCAGTAGGTGTTGCCACATAGTTTTGCATCGTTCTTTACATCCCACGTTCTGCGACCCAAAATATTTAAAGAAGGACAATAATGTGAGTTAGTATCGTGCCGTTTACATTTTCCCCAACGATGTTCTGTTCTTTTCTGTGGTGGTATGTCCATTAAATGTCAAGTAGACAGGTTGTTCTCACCTCTCTTGTTATCAGTAAACTGTGATAGTTTGTGAAAAGAAAATCAGGGCCGGTTCCTTCTCTGGGAATTTTGGGAATTTTCTCCTTCACCTTGAGTGTCTTTAGGGCTTTGAATTGTCTATTGAGATGCGTGTCGCAGTGTTTGTGCCAAAGTACCGGAGTGGATAAGAAAAACAGGTTCGTTTGCCGACGGCCTTGAACGTGTTTCATCGGGCAGCTGGGGGAAGTGAGTAAATCCCCGCTGGAAATCCCAGCTAAGGTGGTGCTGCGTGACAGCCTGTGAATAAAGGCTGTCTGTGCAACCCTGTAGCCTTGAACCACGATGTGTGGCGCCCCCTTCAGGGTGGTGCAGTTAAGGCATGGGGAGGTGGTGACATCACAGCAAAGCCCCTGCTGGTCAGCCTCGTAATGTTTTGTGGTCAAATCTCATCTTGGAGAGGTAGGGTTTGTGGCTCCATTGAGCAGTCATGGATGGATTTTTATTTATTTATTTTTTTGGTGGAAGGGGGGTAGCGGTGACTTACATTTTTACATTTTATTCATTTATCCAAAGTGACTTACAGTAGAGGGGTTACAGTTTTATGCATGCACCCTGGTATGTGGTCCCACCGTCTTTGCATTGTTAGCACTGCTCTACTTGAGCTAGGGAATCGGCAAGGCTTGCTTTTCATGTGGAAGATGTCTTTAACTGATGTGGATGCGCGTCTCCTGTAGGGGGCAGTAGTGTGCAGGGGTCTGATTCTGATTGTGGTTTTGCACCCTGGTTTGAAATCCCACTTCCCCCTGGTGTGGCATTTCGAGGTCAATGTTTGGAAAAGGTGCCCCAGGGGGCAGCTCTCGGCCCGCTCTTCTCCGTGGTGGGTGCAGTGGGTTTAGATCAGTGGTGGGCAATCTTATCCGCAAAGGGCCGGTGTGTATGCGGGTTTTCGCTGCAACTCCCTAATTAGATTACTAATTAGAGGACTGATTGGCTGAAGAGTCCTCACACCTAGGTTTGAACAGCTGACCTACAGGTTATCCCAAAAACCTGCATACACACTGGCCCTTTGTGGATAAGATTGCCCATCCCTGGTTTAGATGGAGTGGAGGACTGAAGAGCGCCCCCATCTGGTATAGAAACAATCTTCATTTCTCAGACTTGTTTTTTTGCTGGAGAAACTTCATAACACCGGTCATTGGCCCTTTTTTTATCGACTGGGAGACCGTGGTAGGAGACTCATTCCTGTGACCTGGGTGGCATCCACATGCACCTCCTTGAATGCCCTAGGGGGGGGGACGCCGTGAATCCTGTACCCGTTCCAAAAGGTTGGCGGCGTCGATGGACGGCGTAGATCGTTTTTGCCGCGCCTGTCCGTGTTGATTCTGCAGCCACATCTGCTAAGGTGGTGGCAAAGTGGCTTTTCTGAGATTCCCCTCCTGTTCTGATAGAGCGGCTGCTTTGTGTCCCAGAAAACTTTGTTTAAGAAAGTCTTAGGGATGCCGCAGATAAAATTCGCCGTCGCCGCTACGCTCCGCTGGCCGGCCGGCTGCCGCTGGCTTGGGTTGGAGATCTGGGGATTAAAGTCGGGTTGTTGGGGGGGGAAATTGTGCAGGTCTGTTTGTCTTTGGAGCGGAGTGGTGCAGGCGAGGCATGGGAAGGCTTTTGTGAATGGCAGGGCGGGGGGGGGCGATATCCTCAGAAGCTCCCCGGCTGTTTGAGTTTTTTTTTTTTGTTTTGTTTTTGCTGTCTGGGAATTCGGCGACGCTGGCATGCGATCTGTTTCTCGTCTTTGTTCGCCAGACGGGTTGGGTGGGTGGAGCCTGAACCGGAGGGGTGTGGTCTCGTTACACACTTGGGTTTCCTTTGGGCTTGCGTGGGTCCCAGGTGGCGTTGTGCCCCACCCACCCGAGAGTAGCGCCGCCGGAAATGTGGTGACTTGGGTTCGAAGCGCTGTTACAAATCAAGGATTCGGAACCAGCCCACCTTCCACACACACTTATTGGATCTGTGCGCGCGTGCGTGCGGTGGGAAGGCTTCTTTCCGTCTCGCTGTGCCCAGGTTCACCGCGCCAGCAGCAGCTAACCCTAACCCTGCCAGCCCTTGGCACCGCCCTGGCCTGCTTTAATTAACATGGCGTAGCGTGGTGGCATGTGCTAATTTAAACCCCCTCACCCCCGTGTATCGCCTTTCTCGGCCACGTTGGCCGTGATTCGCGGAGACGTTGCGGGGTGAATTTGTGGGACCACCTGTGGGGGGGTTGGGGG
>JAODLC010000028.1:24422699-24435210 GCA_026781145.1 Hippopotamyrus pictus | reverse complement strand
GTGGGAGGGGGGGGGGGGGGGGGGGGGGGGGGGTGTTTACACCAAATTCACAGTTCGGTACACACCTTGGATTTGGAATCACGATTAGGGGCAATTTCGGTACAGCAGGGAAAATCATTTGCTTCGAAATTACTATTAAAACTGCAAACTCAAATACAGTTAAGGACAAGTGTAAAATAAAGGCAATGCGTCCGTAGACGTCAAAATATTATGTAAGTGATGATTGTTTGCGCAATGTAAAAAAAAAAAATATGTAAAAACAAAACGACAACATCATAACCATAATGAACTAAATTGCGTGTTCACTACCACCAAGTACGGCTGCAATTCTGCAGCCCCTACAGTCTAGTTATTTTTCAGCCCGGCCTAAACTTCCTGGCAAAAGCTTCTTACATGCGACAGGGGAGACCAACCTTGCTCCAGTGTAACAGAGTCCACACACAGTCTTGGTCTTATTAACCACCCTCTCTCCAGTGTTGCTGTAATTTATATGAAAAACGTTCCCAAACCATTGATTACGACTGACTGTGACCAGCTATAGCTGTAAGCAGCTCAAAGCCACAATGCGTGTTTGCATGTTTATCATCTACTTGTGAATTTAGGCTCCGCCCATGTGAGTGATTATGCCGTCATTCGTTTGATGGGGCCCACTGTACCATTACAGCCCAAAAAGCCAAACCACGGCAAACTGAGAAACGCATTCAGGTACCTGGAGCACTCCCCCCAAAAGCACTCTCTAAAGCTTGAGTTTATATTTTTTTATTTATCCAATGCAGGGTGAGCCGATCCCAGTAGCGATTAGGGGGTAAGAGTGTTGCTCAGGGGCCCAAAGGTGAGATCACTGTTGACCCTGGGATTTGACAGTCAGCGTCTTTACTTCCTCTGGTTGTTGGGTGGGGTCTCCCTGCACAGAACTGTGGGGAATTTCAGGCTCCGATTCCGTAATACTCGTGGACTGTGAGCAGGTTATCGGAATGTGTCCCTCCCACAGAACAAGGGAAAAAATTCCGGTGTTGGTGCACCATCCCACCATAGGGAGGGTCATAAAGCGCAAGGATTTTCCCCATCTGGGGGCCAGGAGAGGCATTCCACCCCAATCTCGAGGATAATGCTTCTCAGCTGCGTGGCAGGCTCCTCACATAAGCTGCACTTTATAGGCTCTTCTCAAACCTGACTGGGGAACAGTGGCCAAGTCTCACATGGAAACACACTCAGCAGGCTGGTATGATGAAGGACTCGAACCACCACCATCTGCAGGTGACACTGACAGCTGAAGCAAGCCCATCTGTGCAGAAGCCTGACCATGAAGATGCCTGTTAACCAGCCCCAAAGCCTTGCCCCCACAGGTCAAACCATAATGGGCTCTCCACTAAATAACCAATAAGTAATCGACTAACTACAAGATGACTGCTGGTTTCTCTCCCATAGGTTTACACCAAAGGCTATTCTGACAGAATGAAACGCCTAGCATTCTCCACCCTTGGATAATTCCCACAAACAAATAATTGTGTGCTCCCCATCAAGGGCCTAAGTAACTTATCACTGTGATTTTATTGAGCCATTTGGTCTTTGAGGGGTGAAGAGTGTAAGAGGGCATTCTGGCCCGGCCATAGCTGCTGGGGGACTCAATCTCCCAGAAGCCTTTGAGCCCAGTTGTGACCTTTGAACTTCCTGGGGCAGTGCCCGGCCTGCCAGAGCCCCTCAGGGCAGCCGGCCAAACTCACCCAGGCCGCCGGCTCTGCCAGCAAAGGTCACTAGAAATAATCAGATCCTGCTCTGTCCCAAGTGACAGAAAACACATGCTGTGTTAAACAACCATAGCAAAAAAAATGCATAAATGAAGTGGCTGAACATGGCTTCGGAAGGATGTTTGTTTGCTTGCCTGCTTGTTTACCCACACTCTGTGCTCTCAAGGACATGTAAAACAATAAGACCAGCCATAAAACAGGACCATTTGCATAATCCCTGTCCAGGGTAATGGGGTTGCTGTAATGAGGGCGATTAAGCAGGGTCTTTAAGAGGAGCTTCCTGACTCCCCCGACCCCTCCCCGACCCCTCCCCTTCAAATGTCCAGCCCGGTGACAGATCAGAGGAATAGGCCAGAGCCCACTCTCTGCTGCCGTCACTGGGGAAACAGACCCAACCTTGGCCCCGGACAGTTTCACCAACTCCGTTGGCTCGAGGACAACTATGGAGGATGACTTGACTGTCCAGACTGCAACCGCAACCCCGAGAGAACGGCAGAGGTTGTCGCGAGTTGGTCGGCTCAGGAAGCCCCGGAGAGAGCCTCAGCTCCGCATTCAGCACCGACGGTGTGAGCGGCAGCCGCGTTTAGCATCGGATGAATATTTATACACAGATGGCCAGGCCGGGGCGCTTCAGGTTCGAGCATGCGGGAGCGCCGCTCTCCTTGAGCGCCAGTGTACCAGACAGATATCCTGTCAGAAAACCCATCAGGGCGGGGAGAGAGACAGGGAGGCGGGGGCTGGACTTACCTGCTGGGGTGGGGCACGAGGGTGCCCGTAGGGGGGCTGCTGGGGCTGGCCGAAGTACGAGGGCTGTCCCTGTTGGCAGTATCCGCCCATGCCTGTCTGTCCGTACTGGGGGGGCATCTGCTGAAAGAGCCAACATCAGAGCTGAACAGAAACCCCTCCCACTCTGAACTCAGCCACCACTTACGGGTCTTCATTCTATTGGAAGAAAACACACAGATAACACTGTCCTACTGTGGCTCCTTCACACCTAAAGACAGATGAGAATAAAGCTGATGAGGCCCAGAGCACAAAAAGTTTGACAAAATTCTGGAAGGAGCCATTACGTCTAAGACGACACGATATGCCCAGACAATGACCTTCCAGGGCTTCAGGCTTAACGCCGACACCAGACACTGGCAGTCAAACGGACGCTGATGGCCTCACACGTAGGCTATGTCAGAACCAGTAGACGGTCTGGCAAACCATGACAGGGAGACAGTTTTAATGGACACTCATTTCGACATTTATTTTCATAAACATTTTTACCCAAAGTGACATTCATTTGCGCAAGGTCAGCCCGTCCCTGGAGTGATTGAGGGTTAGGGAGGCCTGACTGGCGAATTCGCTCTGCTGATGCTGGGATTCGAACCGTGGACCTTCCCATCACAGACACAGCCTCCTAATCCGCTGAGCCACAAATGACTGGAACCTGCTTAAGTTCTGAGAAATGCGATGAATCGGTCGTAAAGGCAAAGGGGCACTGGCTGGGCGAGACTCTCCAGGACGGAGGGGACTGAAACACTGCCCAGAGGTAACGAGACACACGCAGGGGACCAGGCGTCCCAGCAAGCAGCGGGACAACTGCACTCGGTCGTGGGGGCGCACGGTTTTATTTATTCCTCTGAAAAGTATTTCCGCACAACCACCCCCCACAACAGCTAGAGATATTTTCCACGTCCCAGTGAACACACAAAAAGAATTCGCCTTCAAGCTGGTTAAGGCCACTGTCAGGCCCCCCCCCCCAAAAGCACTGGCCAGTGAAGACTGCTTACCGAGTCGCCCTCACATCTCAAACAAGCTGAATCAAAGCACTCTCAGCAGCACTCCCCGCTCATGAGCGAGAGTGACAAGCGCACGCTGCGTATTGGTACTGCCACATTGCTTCAGCACTCAAGTGTTTTTCCGAAGGGGAGGGGGGGGCGCCTTCCTGAAGAAGTGACACCACGCTGACTCAGAGGGTCATCTCCGTCACTACGAAAGCTGGACGAGGAATTAGGAAGCTGGACTGTGTCCCAGGTCGGGCCCAGAGCACCGGGATTGGAGAGCTGTCTATTTACTTGGGTTTGCCTCACAGGTGCCCGCTCAGGGACAAGTCCATACTGACGGCTGTGGTGAACCCCACGACCCGGCCCTCAGATGGCACCAGGCCCCTGCCACAAGGGCGGCGCTCTCCAAGAAAATGCCCAGCAACACAAATGTGACGTCCATATTTTGTCTGATGGACAGTATCAAGTCAGCATCAGACTGACTCAGACTGATCAGGAGGGGAAAAATACAGAACTCAAAACAGCAATATTGCTTGATTAGAGACGGTTGAGTTCCATTTTCTTTTTTAAAGGAGGGGGGTGGATTTCATAATTCAACTGGACCACTGAACAAAGTGGAATTTCCATCATTTCTATGCACCATGGATGGCCTCCTATGCATGCCAAAAGAACCAGCCCCCATTTGAGTGACATATGGAGTCGACCAACCGAAGAGGAGCCGGGTCATTAAACAGCACAAGCAGACGTGACAGGAATACACACGGTTGCATTTGGCTACCCTTTCACTCACAGGCCTCTAGTCCAATTAGCATGGGCGAGTCACATGTCAAGTAGGAGGGTCTTCCTGACAGCCTAACAAATGACCAACCAGGAACTGGAGATTCCGACCAATAAGGTACGCTGCTTACCTTACCATATTTATCACACACACCACACACTTACTGACACATTTGGCTAGCTGGGTAAAATTACTCATTAGCGGACAAGGGTGTCCCTGATGAAAACTTGATAAGCTGCATAGAAACGTCACACAAACCCTCGTCGCTGAAAATACTTTGTATGATGCAGCCCAAAGCCCGCAGCCTTTAACGAGCAGTTTTTAAGTGACAGGAAGCAGGGAGCATCAATGCCAAGTTGTGGGGCTTCAATGAGACGCAGGCACAGGAATTGGCAGACAGCACCTCCTCGTGACCGAATGAAGGCCGGCAGAATACGCCGGCGCCCCCCCAAGGCGAGCAGCCCTGACCTTGGGGCCGATGAACACGACGGTTTGTGACGGGCGTCTGAGGGAAGCAGACAAGCGATGCCGGGGTGGCTGAAATCAAAAGCATAATGACTTTGGTCTTTGACAAGACCTCCAACTGGTACCCCCACCATCTCAAATCAAACCCAAACATCCTGGTTATTTCAACAGTTTTAACAAAAATTTCAAAAGTTTCAACTCTAATGATATACTGGCTGGTATGGCATCACACGCTTCAAAACACAGAGGACAGATGTCTTTATAGCGTGGACCTCATGATGGCTTATATGGGATTTCACCCTCGACACTTGATACACTATTAGGTCATTTAGGCCACATGCTTTGTTTTGGAAGTGCTAATATCCAAGGGTGTAATGAAGAACCATCTGGAATTGGAAATCCTGTCTAAGCGTCTGCAATACAGCTGCGTCGATTCCGAACCCACGATGCAGGTCAGATTCTGACAGAAATCAGCCAAGAGTCGATACAGCCGCCAGGCGTCTGCAGGTCTGTCGTGCCGCTCTTTCTGGGTGTTACTGTAGTATTTTTTCATTTTGAGATCTTACGATCAACTTCAGTTACCTGGAGTCTCGGATGGTTTTTGCAGCGCTGAAGAAATACTGCGATTTCTTTTGAAAAGATTTCCACAAGCCCCATCCTTTGTATTGTACGATTTTGTATAATGCAGGATTTTACAAGAACGGATGAGTTCCGCCGTAGCAGAAACTCGTGTAACAGGTAAGCAATCAAAGAAAACATGCCTGACACTGTATAAACGGATACTGCAGTCCTTTCTAAGTGCGTTAGCGGAGAATGGGGATGTGGTGACCTGTGCTCATCTGCCACAATGGAAATGGCAGGACTTCCGTGAGCCCTGGCTCTGACCTTAACCACATCCCTTTCACAGAAATGTACAAAGGTGATGTGAGAACCTCCTGCCACAAGGGCGGAGCTAGTGGCTGGGCATTTCATGGAAATGTTCTGCGTTGTGGGGGCATGTTTTCGGTGCATGTCTGTGTGTGTGTGTGTGTGTGTGTGTAGGGCGGGGGAAGGGGGTTGCAGGGGCATTGAGGGCAACCTGGCTCCGGTGACAGCGACCATGCCCTTACCGCGGGGATTAGCTTGCTGAGCCTCTCATTACGCCGGAGAGAGCTGGATTCATCAAAAAGCCCGGGAGGGAAGTCACAGGCACATTACTGATGCAAGACAAAGCGGCTCAGCTGAGATCGGCGTGCCAAATCAGCCGGTAATTTACTGACTGGAAATCACCTTCTGAGAATTGCCCATCGCTAATCGCTCGCAAAAAGGTTTTCCATTTTTCATGCCGCTCTTTTCGCCCTGCTCCCCTCGTCCACGTGCAGAAATTTCCGGTTCACGCGTGCTTATTCACCCGCAGTGGGTCCGGCTGCACGGGAAGTGACGGCGAGCTCCGAAACCACAAAAATATATAAATCAAATCGGCAGCCCGGACTCTGACACGTACCCCCGCTTTAAAGGGACGGCGAGGAAATTAAAAGCGTTTGGCCCACTTCCTTCGAGAACACGGCACATGCCGGGTTGTGCAGGCCAGAAAATGCTAACGGCCAGATAGCACGACTTAATGTTAGCGCTCACCCCCACCCCGTAAAATCCGGATGGCAACTTCAGCATAGCCGGGACATCAGACTGGCCTGTGATCAGATCAACAGATCAAATCCTGTACTTGGCAGACTGATGTCACCATTGGGCCCCTGAGCAAGGCCCTTAACCCCATTTGCTCCAGGGACTCCCTGGACCCGCCTCAACTGTCCCTTGCGTTAGATAGTGGCGCCTGCTTAATAAATGTCAAAAAATGGTTTCCGGTTGGTTTTGGGCAGTATTTCATACCTAGACACACTGAGAAGTTGCACATACTGAGAATTCCAGCTCAGTGATGGAAACTCTGTCTATTTCAGTTGCGTTGAGATGAATTTTAATCAAACATAGTCTTTATAACACCGCAACTGCACAGAGAACCCCTACTGCTGCTGTACACTGCCTTCCCCCATCGTCTACATCGCAGTCATTGTATCTGGATTGCTGGTTTTATTATTCTATTTAGTTATCTTTTCATACCATATCGTCTTCCTTTCCATTGCAGACTTCCTTCCACAAAATCTAGGTAGCAGGTGGGAGAGCATTTCACTACACAGCAGAACAGCGTATGATTGAGTATGTGACTAAACCTGAAGCTCCTTTTCAGGAAAGCCTACCATGGCTCGTCTTCGGTGATGCGAGACGCGCCGACACGCTGCGGGGAGGGGCTTCGTGCCCCCAAACCAGCCCTCAGAATAACACCGTGTTGGGTTTATTCGACAAAAGGAACCAGGCGGTGGCGGGTTCCACTTCTGCAACTGGACCAGTTCTCCCAACAAAACAGGAAGAACTAGTCTGGCACGCACACGCTGACACTCGCCCAGCCCTTTGCTGAATCGACGCACACCTGCTTGCTTTTTCACCGCGCACAAGCGAGCCACAGCATGAAAAATGTGAATCGGGTCTCCGGCTACAGTCAGAACCAAAGACCAGAAATTTCAGTAGGACTTTTGTTCTGGGGGGGGTGGTTTCAGTGGGTTAGGACACTGTGCCTCATCAGAAGGTCGCTGGTTCAAATCCTGATTTCACCGCCAGGCCCCCTTAGCAAGGCCCTTAACCCCAACGGGCTCCAGGGTCTGTGTAGCGTCACTAAACAAATAAAATGCAACGCAACTTGTTACTCTGCAGCAATTCATGAGCAAAACAAAAAAAAAAAAAGCCTCCAACTCCGACAATATAACCAGCTGGGTCGGAGCGGGAAGGGGCTGCATCCCAGCAGCAGCGGTACCCGGGTCCGTGGCTTCGCTGCCACATTTAATGACTACTTTCTATTAACTTAAGTAAGCGCCGGGGACGGCAAGCGGGCCGGTAATGGCTTCTCACGCCTTGTTGACACGTCTCCCCCCTTTCATTTCACAGGCAATCACTCTCCCTTCCGCACATCACACGCTAATGGCTCCCTCAAATTCTCCCCCTCTCCGTCTGCCAACTTTGACATCACAGGAAATTACGGTGGAATTGGCAGACTTTTACTTTCGAGTTCGTTACACTTTTGGGCCGGAGGGGGCACGACACAACCAAAATCCTGTCATCTGGTCCTTTCGCTTCTTTCATTCTATTCGTTCTCGTCAGCTGGCGCGCGAGACATTTATCCAGGTGATGGAGGCTGAGAAGCTGCTAGCAGGGGGTCCCTTCTGGAGAAACGGATTCGCCGCAGGCGGTGCAACTTAACGACAGACAGGCCGACCCCGTCCGGAGGTCACGTCCCGCCAAGTCGCCCCCCCCCCCCCCGGCAAACAAACCCTCACTGCACGTACATGTCCTTGTTAAAGCGAGGTCCCCGACCCTTAACTAAAAACTAGGACCTTTTTAAATTAAAAACCGAGGCAGAAGCGAGCTATGGATTCCATGCTGAGGAATCTGAATTTTCCATTTCCTCATCTTCCCCAGAAATAAACGAGGGCTAATGGTCGAGGTCATTTCCTGTGTGCAGGACAGGGGGAGCGGGACACGGGACCGCTTCCCTCCGTGCTCGTATGTCTCGATCACAGACACGTGGCAGATGATGCCGATTGGATGATCGGGTGAGGGGGCAGGGTCGGTCAGCGGACACCCATGACGTCACAATTCCAACCATCGCATTCCCAAACATCCTCTGGAAGATAATGTGCAGGATTAGCATTTAGGGCCCTTACTTTCTCTTGTTCCGTCTCCAAGGGAGCGACGAGTAAATCGACTCATTTCCATTTGTCCGCCTCATTATGTAGCGCATCATATCCAAGCACGTCAAACCACAGTACACATGCCATCGTTCTTATTATGAACTTATTACTTTTAGTTAGTTCACAATTATGGCGGCGTGCGTTCGCTTTAATGTCAGTGGCAGATAACGTCGAGGGTTATAATTATCTCCCCTGGCCGCATAGGGGAAGAACAACTAATTTCTTTAATTTTTTTATGGCAGCTGTTTGGTGACTGCGGAATCTGTGACCGTTTTCCAATGGTTTCAGACATTTCTCTCCAATCTCCCCAATGTCTCAGGAAGCGCTGACGTCACGACCGGCTCGGGGTCCTCAGAAAGAGCCCACGTGGACCCGCCCAGGAAAACCCAAGTTTCACTTTAACCGAGCAGAACCATGTAAACGAGAGGCTCGTATTAAAGGCAGGGAGCAGAAAGGTACATTATGACATTATAATGCAGAGGAGGAGCTGCCAATCATAAGGAGAGGGCGGGGCATAGACAGGCTGCATTAAGCTTGTGTTATCGAAGTATCGTCTGCCGCCGGTATACAGAGGGCGGTTATGTGGCTCAGTGGGCTAAGCCTCCATGCCTGTGATCAGAAGGTTGCTGGTTCGAGTCTTGGCAGAATAGTCAAATGTATGTGGGCCCTTAAGCATGGTTCTTAAACCCCCCCACTGCAGGGGCGCTGCATGCTGGCTGTGACCCCCTAGCTTGCTCTCAACGGTCCATGTCATCTCATGGAAGGCTGTACTTGTTCAGATGGTAAACAGTGGATCGTTTCAGCCGAGGTTTTCCTCCTTTACCACGCAGCCAGATACTTCACTAGAGCGATTTCAGCTACATCCGGCATACAAACAGCCCACTGCCCAGCACTTGCCGGAACTTGAAATGGCAATTTTAATGTCACACAGCCTCAGCTCCCATCAACTCCGCTAGCTGCCGCCGCAAACGTTACTCACGTTTTTTTTTTTGCCAGCCCTCTCACCAAACTGCCCCCCCCCCGCATGCCCTCGTAATGTCGGCGGCCTTGCCATGCCAGCGTCTCTTGGGAGACTCACCAAGCTCAAACAAACAGCCCCTGGCCTAAAAATAGAGAACCGGCATAAGGACGTTTCACGCCGGGAATGGCGAGTTCCGATTGGGCCAGCGGCGGCGGCGGCGAATGTGGGAGAACTGGCAGGAGGGCCTGGCTGAAAGCGATTCCCTCACGCTTACCCAACAGCAGACAGAACCTGAAGAGGACTCCGCCCTCCGTCCGCTTCAGACATTACAGCGATGCCGCACTAAAAAACCCAAGAGGGGCTCGTCGCCGATTTGTTATGATTCCGAACCGCGAGGCGCACGGAGCACGGCGATTCCACCGGATAAATATTTACTGCCGAAAGCACCTCAAATCCCATCTCTAATGAAACATGAAACATCAGAAAGTGCGAGTTCCGGCGGAGAGCCGCATACACCACGTCGATGCGCTCAACTGACACTTTCAGACGCCGAGGCAGATGTATAAACCTTTATACCGGCTGCGCTAAAAAAAAAAAAAAAAAAATCAAACGCACAGCACTTCAAGGGAGGGCTCGAGCATCCAGAGAGAAGTAGCTCTCCCCTTCAGCGAAGTCATTAATTTTTACTTCCACGAGCCACGGCGAATCCGAAAAGCCTCACGACGGCCAGCTGCAGGATACCGGCGGGGCCAAACGCCGACCGCTGGAAAGGAGCCAGACCAGCCTGTCGCCAAGGTGACACGTCGCGATGGGGCGCCCGACGCAAAGGGGGCATACATACCTGCTGCTGGGGGTACTGCATGCCAACCATGCCCACCTGGCCCCGCCCCTGCATTCCCATTGGGTAGCGTGGGCCAGGTGTTCCGTATGACTGGCTGGGATAGGGCCCGCCCTGCTGCTGCTGCTGCTGCGAATAGGGGCTGCCGCCCATCCCGTAGAGCTGCGAGCGCTTCATCGCCATGAAGTCCATGGAAGCCACCTGATGGAAACAGGAAGGGGAAACAAACAAAAAAGATTTTAAAAAAAGAATACCAAGCAAGCGGGCGGCACTCGAGCCGCAAGGCGGCACCTGGGGTGGCCGAGTCCTCCTAAGCGCCGCGATGGCCGTCTGGAGGGAGGGGGGTAACGTTCCAGGAGAAACACGGGCTGGGACCGCGACTTGGCGAACGAAAACCGTACACGAGCACCACATGAAAGACGCACCTGAGCAGACTGCACCGGCATGAACGCACGATTGCGGCTATTTCATTCAACATTCTCTCAGCCCAGAAATACCCCACGATTTATTTAATCTGCCTGAGAGATAGGCCTCCATATCATACTCCACCCCCCCCCCCCACCACAGACCCCCTGAAAAAAGATGGAGATCCTGGGTCCTGGCAAGGGGCACGGAATTCCCAGGTGCCGCGCGACAGGCTGCACTTTCCATTTTAACGCCGGGAAATATTAAGGAAGATAAAAGTGATTGCGGGCGGCACAGGGACACAAACCTTTACGTCTCACTGGATGGGGTGGGCTGTTAAAGTCATGGAAATGCAGGGATTAAAAAGCCCCGGAGCGGGGGGGCACTCGTCTTCCAGCAGCCGACTCCAAGACAAACGCCCCCCCCCCCCGCCAACACCACCTGGGACTGAGCTGGGCTCAGGTGTGCCTGGCAGTCTACGGATCAGCAGGTTTTAAGGGCCACCTGTAGAGATAGGGTGTGTGTGTGTGTGGTGCCACAGTAGAAAGGCGGGACTAAAATGAGTACAAAGCATGACATGACCCTATTGTTTACACACAAGATATTAAACCAGTCTTCGACTCCCGAACTGCCCATCACCCGCTGGTTCCTTGCCTAATTGGCCAGGCCTCCAGTTGGTCCCGCCTTCACTAGGCAGTCATGTGGGGTCTGGAGAATTGGGGGGTGGGGGGGGGGGGGGAACAGCTGTTTTGGCTTCACCCCTCGGTACCTTGGAGGAGATCCAGACGAGGATCTGCTCCCGCTGACGCCGCAGCTCTGGAATCCAGGATAATTATTATCATCATCATCGCACTCACCCCCCCCCTCCCCTGCCCCCCTGCCAAAAATCTGTTACTGAACCCCAGTCAGCCAGGCCCAGCCAGTGGGAGCCAGGCCCGGCACCGATCCAAGCCCGGCATTACTTAAGCGCTACCTGGCGTGCTCATGCCGGCACAACTGCTACCAAGACACCCGTCCCCCGCCCCCGCCACCACCGCCCCCCCCCACATCCGTGTCCTCTGCCTGTCCAACGATGTAGGGACACGTGGAAAGGAACTGGCCGAGGGGGCATGGATAACTGGGGCGGCCATCTTGCCGGAGCACGCCACTGAGAAAGAGGCTGCGTGGATCAATCGAAAGCGGAGAGGAAGCCGGAGCCCACGTTCACCGAGCCCGGATAGTTCAGGGGTCAGAGGTCAGGGGTCACGCTGGCACAGTGCCCCGCCCTATTGCCATTAATTGGAGCACTCATGAATTAAACGTCACAGTCATGAATTTAAAATAAAAAAAAAAACAGGGCAGCGTGCCACCCACAATGTGTGCCACAGCTCAGGTTGGGGGGGGGGGCTGCCAAAAAGGCACGCGGGGAAAAAAATGACTAAGAATTTGTAATAGGCTGAGCTATAATTCAGGCGGATCTCCCAGAGCCTCACAATCGCTAAAGATCACTGGAAGCATGCCGGCGAAAGGAAGGGGGGGCAGAAGCTGCATCACCCCCCCCCAGGCCTGACGAGAGGCCGGCAGCTAGCGCAGCACTTAAAACAAGCGAACAGATGGACGGGGCTCCGACGTCAGCGTGCGGCGATCTCCTGACCGCAGCGGTCATGTTCATGTTATGGTCAGCGGAGGTGTATGGGAATGGAGGGGGGCGGGGGGAGGAGGAGGTCATTCCCCAGGGTCACGATGTGGATGTGGGCTGTGAAGTTCACTGTCAAGATGATACAAGCCA
>JAODLC010000028.1:24404172-24422663 GCA_026781145.1 Hippopotamyrus pictus | reverse complement strand
GGTATCGGGCGGGGCGGACACCAGAACGGGCACGACCTGAAGGAGAGATGCGTAGAGAGCAGAGGGGACAGCTCCTCAGAAATGCAGGGTGTCTGGGGTGGGGGGGGCATGCGGCCTGTTAGCGAGGCAGCACGACGCCACGCATGCCAATAAGCCAACCGCTTACACGCTTGGGGGGGGGTTTGCGACTATTACCATGATCTGGGACTCTCATGGAGGGCGAGCATGCATGTCACGTGACGTCTTGAGTTCAGCTGCTGGTTTGAGGAAGCTGCCAAGACGATGGTATAAAGAATTATATAATATAAAATAATAAGGATCCAGCCCCCACTGGTGCTTGGACCCCTAATAATAATATTCTTGTGAGAAAACAATGAGACTGAGGCCCCCCCTTCCATCCACGCCCTGATCACCCAGCTTCCCTGCAGACTTGGTCCCAGTGCGTCCAGGTAGCCAGTGCCTCCAGGTAGCCAGTGCCTCCAGGTAGCCAGTGCCTCCAGGTAGCTAGTGCTCCTCCGCAGTGACAGGTTGCGGGTCCCTTCACTGAGCCCTCATGTCCAAGCAGCGCGCAAGACGCCGCGACCCCTCGTGACTAAAAGCCAGGACACTCTGGCCCGCCAATCTTGCGCCTATTGACAGCGGCCTTTTAACTCCCCCCCCCCCCCCAACGTGGACAAAGGAGTTATCTGTGGCTCCGCGCCATTTAGGCCGCTTCTCTGAGCCGCTCCTCTGAGCCGGCTTCACCGCCAGCCATTCCGCAGAAAGCAGTTTCACGCTTTATCGCGCGGTACAGGAGCGTTAGATTCACAGAAGGTGCAGGACGAACGATATTCTTTCATGCAAAGCGTGAAAAAACGGAGCAGAAATATTTTAACGTGATACCGTGACACCCCTCTGGGCTGATAAACGGTCGACAAATGGTCACTGCTCATTATTAAAAATCCTGCATTTCATAATACAATGGAGACTCCGCGGTACACCAGGGGCCGGAGTGAAGGGGGAACCGCAGGATCTATTCAGAACCCTTTATGCCAGAACGTGACTGTGAGAGTGAGAGAGTGTGAGTGTGAAAGTGTGTCCCCAACTGTAGACCAGAGCGAGATCAGCGGCCTCTCACCACAGAGGACACTGGGTTGGGGACAACAGGTAAAATCAAGAACAGGATTTGGCTGTAAAGTATCAGAAACACCAAACTGCATCCCTAACTCTTCCAGATTCCCCGGATTACTACACACCCACTGCAACAGAAGCCCCCACCCCCTCCCAGGGTGGAGACCGATAGCATATAGCAGGTGGAAAGAGCGGCTCATCCATCAGGAATCAGACATGACCAGCATGTCGATAGAGGCTCGCTGTGTGAATGCATCCCTCAGATTCATTCCCATGAATACGGCAGAACCCTACGATCCCAGAGCTGAAAGCCAGGCCCGGCCCAGTTTCTGATGAGCCCACCCAGCCACCCTCGATCCAGCTCGGCTACAATCCCATCACGACAGTTAATCCCGCCATTTCCGCACGCGGTCGCCGCGCTCTGATGCAGCTTCTGTTTGCTACGGAAAATGACATCACACCTGAACAAACAGCCCGCGCGCTCTGGATGGCCGGCAGATTGGGCGGTAGGAGGCTCCCCAGCTATGTTGGGCAGCCCGCCACCAAAGCTCTGAGTCAGCCAGAAGGCCAGCCGGCTGACTGTCACGTGCGTACATGCCTGTCCATCACCTCGCCCGGGCCCGTCACTGCCACGCGGCGCCCTCTCTCAGACGCTACAGCGGCGGTACAAAGACGCGGCCAGCTCCCTCTCATCTCTGATGATGACCAGGCCCCGTCTAACGTTCAATCTGGAGGGAATTGGAGCCTCCGCACAAGGACACGCGCCGTGCAGCCGGAACGGGCGAGCGAGGAGGCGTCTGGGCGCTGATACGGCGACGTCTCTCTACGCCGAGCGCTGCTCCGCTGCACCCGCAAGATCTGCCACTCTTGCTGACTCAGGTCAGCAAAACTCATCTCACTGACGCGGAGACAATATCGATGTCAACAACAGGAATGAGGCAGCAGGCGTTTCTGCTTACAGGCCAGCGCAACACGCAGGATAAATCACAAAAAAGATAATAAAAGGCGTGATGCGTACAGAATCGGGCTTGCGTGACCGCTGCAGATGTGTTAGAGACTGCATTCTCATCAAACAAACAAACATTATTAAAAGCCAGTCTGAACTTCCAACATAAAAGCTGTGTTTTAACTCCCAGAACCACCAGATACCCAGGGAGTCCGGTGAAACCAGTACAGGCCCATAATCAAAGAGAAGCAACGACCCACTTGGTTTTTGAGTCTGCATGTAAGGAATATCAGCGACTCTTTAAATTAATCTTTTTGTTGTCATTTAATGTTTTTAAGCACCTCCATAAGCACCTCCATAAGCACCTCCATGGAGTCCTTGCACGTGAAAGCCGTTACACCGGATGGAGGGTTGTTGCTCCCGGAGCTTTCAGTCCTTGAAGCGGTGGACAGCGCGTGCTGAGAGTCAGTCTGAATGCTGGCTGATGATAGCTGGGCCGGCGTGTTAGATTTACACCCCAGGAGGGGAGGACAAATGGGCACGAAGGCAGCGCGGCCCCAGCCTCTGCCAGTACCGGGTAGCCACGGCGACCGCGTCAAGAATACACGGTGATAGCCCACATGGTAACCAGCACACGGTAACAAGTCACGAGAGGACCAAGGCAGAGTGAGGCGAAGTCTCCCACCCACCACACACACACACACACACACACACACACACACACACACACACACACCCCAGTTGCATGAAGAATACTTAGAAACACAATAACTCCCTGGCATGGGGGAGTGTCTGTTAAAGAAAATTTGCACCATTTCACTGCTTCACAGAAAGACCAGTGTAAACACAGATTAAATATGCATTCAATTTTACCCATTCCTGGAAATTACCGCAGTAATAGCAAGTCGGCACGCGCTGGCCACGTATAAATGAAGCCGTATTACTAAGTATTTATAAATTATCAATGTCTGTTTTCTGTAATGAATTCAGAGAGTGTGCCAGTGGAGGGGGGGATAAAATGTTTACACCCATTAATAAAGGGAACAAAGAATTAACACTAACGGCTCCTCTGGGCTTACAAAGGCCCACGCCATCCGTCAGCCAGTGCTGTGATGCAATGCGAGCATAGCGGCGTGGACAACCGGCCTATCACCCTATCACCCTAACATGAACGCAAAGACCTGCTGTCCTTCAATATTTCACACACACTTATTAAAAGTCACCCGAAACTATTTTAATGGGACTGATTTCATTATCAGACTTGTATTGACCACCCATTTTTCCTCAGGGAGATGTGTTGAGGACTTTTTGTGGGGATTTTATTTGGTTCATGCTGATTGACTGGTGGTCGGTGCCTCATCACTGGGGAGCCCTGACAGGTAGTGGCTATAACCGGCAGGGGGGGTGGGAGGCAGGCGGTGGGGGAGTCCTTAGGGTCAGCTCTCCACATTATGAGTGACAACATAATATGCTCCTCGGCCCACTCAACCCAGAGAAAAAAAAATCAGCAGCTTTTGCCCCCCAGTTTACTGAGATTTTAAAACATACAGGGACGTAAATAGAGTGTGATGTGGATTGAGTCGGTATTCTTTATATCGAGTTAAACGAAGCTAAATTTTGTAAATAAATTTGTTTCAATCTCGCGCAAAGCCTTTTTTCTTCCCCATTGTTTGCTAGCATCCACGCCCCCATCCGAGTGCACGAATGCAATAAAGGGGTTAAACCCCGCCCCCACCTACACTGTGAGGGGGTTAAACCCCGCCCCCCACCCGCACGCACTCGCGCCGTGACAGAGCTAACCCCATTGCATGAGCAATTTATGGGATTAGCACACGGATACTTGTAGATGACTAAAAATAAATAAGTAAAATATATTATTTTATTGATTGGCTAATATTAATTAATGAGTTACTGAGCCTCGGTATGAAAAGAAGAGCTGTAATTAGTGATTGCATTTCAGTGGCCCGCTCACAAAGCATGATATTCTTTTAAAAGTGCTACTGCAAGTATTGCAAGTTATCACATCAAAACTTCAACCTAGGACATAGCGGATGGCAGGTAAGTAGTTACCAAAATATTCAGACTTGGATAAGACCACCTCAGTAAGAGATACTTTACAAGCTGTTGTTTGTACAGTTGAAAACAATACTTTAAGAAAAAAATAAAGGCACTTGTTATAGGCTACAGATTAACTTGTTTGTTAAAACAATGGAGAGCACATAACAGGTCATTTTCCTATTTTCTAACATTTTTATTTGTGCTTCATACAATTTCAAATGCATTTGCAGAATATGCCAGTTCTGTTTGCATTAAAATATTCTGATCTGTTCTTAACCTGTAGTCTAATTGCAATATGTTACTGGAAGCACTTTCAGATACTGGAGGCCTGTTAATTATAAGTTAATTTGTCTTAGACTTCAACCTCTGTTAGTTTTTGTGACAACTCACATTGATTTAACTTGCAGCTGATTTTCTTCCCCGCAGCCCTACAGAAAACAAACCCATGACCCCCACCCAGGATCATAGAAGAGTCTCTAGCCCCATATAGCTGCCAGTCCCATATACATCATGACAGTGCAGCAGTGTAATAGGCTTATATATAAGCAGCAGATCTCTTGTTCACCCCGCGACCCAATAAGGATACAGCGGGTTGGAAAATGGATGGATGGATGGATGGATCTCTCGTTCATCATAACACACTCCTCCATTTCTCTGCTTTCAGGGGCTCTGAGATGCGTTTGGTCTTTGGGATAATCTTTTTTCGTTTTATTATTCTCTAAACTGCAAATACAGGCATGAAAGACGCAAGTTAAACTAGGAATCTACTTAATTATAGCAAAAATGGCTCTGCTGTGACGTTGCCATGACAGCACGGTGATGTCACAGACAGGGGACGGAGGCCAGCGCTAACGGCAGCTGGCACACGTGACCGACCAAGCTGCCTTAATACCGGCACAATTAACCTAAATTAGCGCAGTGCGGGTCTGGGCTCACAGTGAACTGGGTCAGTGAGTCTCACCCGAGGTGCGCTGGTGCCAGAATCGCGGCCACGTGGCCAGCCTCTGCACCTGGGTGCCATGCGGCAAGTGGAAGGCGCTCCCCGACGCATTTCAGCAGGTCACACTACGGTTACCTTCTTAGGGTACCTGCGACATAGGTAAGCACGAACTGCGTGTGTGTGTCTGTAAGCATAGCATGAGTGGGGGGTGTTCAATCAGCCAATGACAGCCAGCAGATACCAAGCACAGCACAAACAGCCTGCCCTCAAGCAAACAGTGAAATCACTGCCCATGCCTGCTTACTGTAGTAGACATTTAAATAAAAAATAATATAAAACCTATTTATGTCTTATTTTTAAATAAATAATTTTATTATTTTTTAAGACCAAAGCCTTTACAATCAACACCATAGGGAGAGCAAGGCCTATTTGGGGGGGGGGGCGGGGGGGGGGTATCTCCGATTCAAGCATACGGCGATAGGCTCCCTGTTATAGCCATCCACTCCCTATGACACACTCCAGGGGGTGAGAGAGAGAGAGAGAGAGAGAGAGAGCGACATAAGCTTGTACTATGGGCCTTTGCAGTCGGATGGAACGACGCATCTGAGCTGCAACAAATTCCAAACAGAACCTTCAAAAGCCTACTTTAACCAGTGAACGTGGACAGAGAACAAATACACACACATGAGAATGAGGCAGCAAGATGACAAGCTGCAGGTTAAACTCCTGAAACGACTCGTTAACAAGGCAGCAGAACAAAAGCACAATATTGACAGAATCGGCCCTTTAACAAACGACTAAAGGGCTGTGATGCGCGGTCGCGGCGCTCACACTCAAAGGAGGGGAAATCTGAAACACAAACACAGGCGGCGCAAGATAAATCAGACGGACGCCTGTTTAATATGCGCCCCCCCCCCCGGCCCCCGGCAGCCGCGCTTCCGCCGTGCCGGAACGGGAGCGAGCTAATAGCGAAACAGGACGTGTCCTCTTTCCCAGGCCTAATTTAGGATTCAATTACAATACTCTTTAAAACCGTCGACTTCACAATTAATTATTTCGAGATTAGCCTGACAGTAATGGGCCTCCCACCATAGCTCTCGCCGAAGACCTTGTCACACGCTCTTGAGAAAAACGCACAGGGACTCTGCTCCCCCCGCCCCCACCTCCATGTCGCTTTTGTTTTTCCGCTGCTAATCCTCGCCTCGATACTCCTCGGTACACAGCTGATGTTAGCGGCTCACACCGGGGCCAAGCTGTACCTCTGCTCTTTTTTTTTTTTTTTTTTGATATTTGTGTTCCTCTCCCTTTATGAGCCATTTGGGCCCTTCCTCGCCGGCTTGGGAGAGACGCTGACGGATGGCAGGGCAGCGGGACGCGAGCAAGAAACCCATCCTCACCGCTCTGATGGAGGGCGAGAGAAGCCACCTTCTCTTCCCTGAATACCCAAAAGGGAAAAAAAAAAAAAAAAAGACACAAAAAATTACCCTCACTGCCACACCAAGTCGAGTCCGGCACCCGTCCTCGGTTTTATTTAAATATCCGAAAGGCGAGGGGTCGTAAAGCGGGGGGGATCATAACACTCAGGAAATGAGGCGGGGGCAGGCTGTTACGCCTAATGGCCTCTGAGGCGCGAGGACCATGGTTTTGCCTGAGCTAATATGCAAAAGCGCTTAGCGACAAGCGGCAGGGAGGAGGTGCGGGCAGAAACAGCCGTGTGATAACGGCGAGGCACAAACAAGGCCGCTCGCTCGCGGCAGAACGGACCACGTCGGCATCACCAACGCTGAAATAAGAGCACGGCCTTCGTCCCTGGCGTGCCACGTCCTTTCTGGATTGTTCTGCATTACTTGCTCTGCCTTTTCCGCAATTTAAGGACAGCTCACCCCGCTGAAGGCCAGAGCCACTCATTGCCTAACAGCCGCGGTTCTCGGTAGCGGCCATCAAGTCCCCGGCGTGAGTCTGACCTGTGAAGCAGTGCGTCGTTCCTCTCTCAGCTTGACAGGCGCCACCGGCCTAATTCCCCTGTGTTGGGTGCCGTAAGGGGCAACGAAGCTCCCCAGCAAGGGCAGGGAGGCAGATATTCCTTGCAAAGATCTTCCATCACCCCTCACACGCTCACTCTCTCCAGGTGCTTTCACACCAGAGTCCCAGAACCTGGTTCCTGGTTAAAAGTTCCTGGGCTTCTCAACCTGGAACTATGGTAGCATCACTCTGACACCACACAACAGGAACTGGGCCCTTTATGCTAAATAAGCATAGGAGACGCAAGAAATTTGTAGCTTAAAACTTAATATATTATTTCATAGATTTCATACAAAACCACGGCACGCCAAAACAATGGAAGACAAATGGTTTTGTTATTTACTGGGGGGGGGACTGATCACGATCAAAACAGGACATAACCTTTTATTTGTATTTTACTCATATGACCCGCAATATGTTCATAATTCTTATTAAATCCGGCCAACAGATTGATCTTTTGTTTTCCACAGAGTAAAAAACGATACGATTATCCCGCTAATAACTGCTGGGTAAGTTTCCACGCAGGCACTGGTAATTAGACAGAAGTATATTGATTAGTGGTGGAATTTTCCGATGCAGAAATATGGAGACATGAGCAAAAAAACGTATTAATTGATGCATTAAATGTAATTGGGGGACAAGAATAATTTCATCTGCTCAATTTTTGCTCCGTCTCTTTTTCTGCACCGTCACGTGACTTCAGAGTTGGCGCCACTGCTTATGGTCAACCAATTAGCTTGAGCAGTCCCTGGTTGCAGAAAAAGGTTCTAGTTTCAGATAAAAGTTCCATGGGTGTGAAAGCACCTTCTCTCACACACACACACACACACACACACACACACACACACACGACCTGCCCCAGTGTCAGTGTAAAGTCTTTTTGGCACCATGTGCACAGGAGAAGAGCTGCTGAATGTTTGACATGCGTAACTGTCGTAATGTGACCAAGCGAAACATCCAGTTACCCCACGCTGACCAGCCCTACCAAACCCCCAAAAGAGCTTACTGCCCACATTCGGCCGCCACTCAATGCTCAAATTCAGTATTACTACATATTAGGTGCCTTCTTGCACCGAAGAGGTCATTTTTAAGAGGATTCACTTCAAAATCTGGCAGTTTCATTGCTAAAGCCAGTAACAACACGCTAAACTATTAACTGCACCTCTAATGAAATTTTAAAAGCCATCCTGACAGTTTTAACGGCGACGAGGTCATCGTACCAAAAGCCACAATGGCTACAAATGCGTGATTGTCACCGCAAGGCAGATTATGTCTGTACTGGCCCGTCTATTGATTATAATAACGCAAGCTGGGGAGCAGTGATCAGGACACCCCGTGACACGGGGCTGACGTCACTGTTTCCAGCAAGGGGGGGGGGGGATGTTCACGAAGGGGCACAAAGTGTACAGGCCGCCTGACAGCAGTGGACAGGTATGACCAGAGCTGCAAACGGCCAGCAGGCTGCACGGCCTTAAAGGTCACCCACCGCGACCGGACTTACATATGGAAAAGCCGGTCAGTGATTTCATTTGACGCCAGTAAAAGGAGCCCTTTGCTAAGCTTGAAGTGACAGCAGTAGATGATCCACACGGGCTACACCAAAACTTGTTTTAACAAATCTAAAATAGCTGCATTTACCTATCGAACAGAAAACTGAAAAATAATGATCAATGACTGATCTTAAATCCTGGACTTAACCCCAAGAAAGGGAGCGATGTAGAGGGGAATCCCTGCCTGCCCCCTCCCCTCCCCTCACCCCCCACCCACAGAGCCCATGCTTCCATTCAAAGGCCTGCACATGGCTAATTTACATATGTGAAGGTCACGTCTCTGCTGTCAAAGAGGCAAGGCCACCCAAGGGCTTACCCCGCTGGCTGGCTGCCCAATAAGCACGATCGCCAAGGAGAAATAAGATAGCCTGAGGCAATAAGGGGAGGGAAAGGTAGAGGCGTGGGGGGAGAGAGAGAGAGATATCAAGATCAATAGCCCAGCTATAAACAAAGCGAGGGGTTTACGGCACGCCGTAGGACACAGATGAGGGAATCTTCCCAAAAAGGCATGCGCTTCAGCTTGGGCTGCATTCAAACAACGCTTTATTCCCATCCCTTCTCGGCATCCTGCTAAGGAACACAAACGGTTCTCTGGCTCTTCGCAATGAGCACTGCTGAGTCATACAACTGAGGGATCAGGCACTGTGTCACCAAGCCGGGCATCTAGGCCCAATGTGTGAGACTTTGCCCACTTAAGACAGTTTATTTTATGGAGAAATCACACAACCTCACATTCGGCACTAATCCCCCTGCCGGCAGACTTATGGCACCTTGGTTGGGCGAGCAAAACTGTCCCTAAGGCAGGGTGCTGCAGAGTTTCTGGGAACCATAGAGAATGCAAAGAACACACGGTGAGCACCAACGGACGAAGCACAACCACCAACAATCATTACGGCCAAAGAGCAAACATGTGCTCAAATGCTATGGATCTGCTTAAAACCACAGGAGCATGCAATGAATTTAAAAAATTCCTTGAAATTAACCATTTATCAATGTGTAGAGGCACCTAAATTACTGACTACATTTGAGAAGGATGCACACAATAACAGTCAGGTTGGATATAAACAGCACCTCCTCCATGTCGAGCTGACCTAAATCATCACAGCCATTTTCCAGCCGCCTTATGCCAAATTAAAGAAAAAAAAGCAGACCTTTTGCTTTGGTGGTCCGCATTTCATAAACACATGCGCACACATTTAAAAAATCTGCTTTATCAACTCCAAACCAGCAATCCGTGTTGTAACCTTTGACTCCAATTGTTCTTTATACATCACAGAAGAAAAACACTCCATTAGCGTATTAATAAGCTAATTACATGTCTAGCGCACAAACCCGACTGGTCCATTTTTATGGCAAATTTGGATTAATTGACATTTTAACAAAACCACGGGCAATCCGGGGATAACCCAGCTGCCAATTACACTCCCATGCGGAGCATTTCATCCCGGATGATGAGGAAGACGCCTGGCCACATTCATCAATAACAATAGAGCGTACTCTTTTTTTTTTATTCACCGGGTTGCTACTAACCAACGCAGCAGGTGTAAATGAAACTTAACCGGCCAGGATAATCACTCAAAGGGGTCAGGCGACAAACATTTAAATGATAAATACTGATTGGTATTATGAGACGTCACCCTCCCTCTGACCCCAAGTACTAAAATTATGTTTGTACTGTAGCACTCAATGTCTTTGCAAATAGCCCACCATAACCAAAAGGCATGGAGGCTACTATTTTGATAAGAGGGAGCAGGCCCAGCATCGGCACATTTTCTCCACGTTGGAATAGAGAGAGAGACTTCACTGAAGCCATCCAACTGCAAGTCAACGGAATATTTACACAGATCTTTGACCACCAAGAGCTACATATTTGCTGGTTGTGACTGGTCGGTGAGCCAATAAAATTCACTCAACAGTTCAGCGAATAACCAAACATTTCAGCAGAAAGGGGTTTCTCCTTAAGACACCAAGACTGATGCAGTTAATCCAGGTAGATACTGTAGATCAAGGCAAAGTAAATGATAAAATATTGAATGTTTCATATGATGGCCTGGAATTGTTCACTGCTTTTCATGAATGGTAAACACCACACAACTCCCCTTCACTGTCGTTCCACCCAAGGTCAATGTCGCTTACCACACTGCATGTGTAACGCAGTAGATGACATCAATGTTTTGACATTAAAAAATTTTGATTTTCAGCTATTATTACAGCTGAGCATGCTATTTTTTCTACAAACAGCAGTCTGCAGTAAACCATGATAGTAACTTTTCTATGCGAGGCCTGTTATTTGCATTTACTGTCTACAGGGAGATAAAGTTAAGGAATGGCGTGGGAAATGATAGACTGCTCACATGACCATCCTCTATTCACTCACACACACACACACACACACACCTAAATTAATTTCCATCGAGGATCTTCAGTGCATCTCCAGAATTACTCTAAGTCACCAATAAAATAAATTCACTCATCTTTCTAACTAGTCTGAATTATCTGAATCAAACAAACTAAGACCGTGAATATAAAAACGGCTTATCAAGTCTGGACTGAAAATAAGTCAGCTGACACACCATTTTTAATACATTTCCCCTCCAAAAACAGACAACCAACATCCAAAAAGGATATACTTCTAAATCCAGGACCATTACATGGATCAAGTCCGCACATCTTACAAGAGAGAAAATATTTGTGTAAAATAAACTGCAAGTTAACCAAACCACAAATACCAAAGCTAATATGTTCAATGCCTTAAAAATTAGTTTTTAACCTCAAAATCCATAATCAAAAAGACGACACAAACTCGCTCGTTTTAAATGGGAGATCTGACACATTCATCCACGTACTCAAACCACACAACCGTTACAAAGTCTCATTTCAGTCCTTGATGCAGAGAGACAGCTTGTTGGCAATAACATAGCTTTCATAGTACGTTTCCTTCAGCAAAACACTTTCATTGCACTGTATTCATCAGTGAAAACAAACCAAAGCCATTTGTCTTTATTAATGAAAAATAACAATAAACCAGCACTGAGCCAGTAGTTATGTTTATATTTTGAGTGCCAACTCAGAGGAAATTTAAAAACAAATTAAAGAAAACATTTTTTTTTTTTTTTTTTTAAATATTAGCACTGTTGGAAGCAACATGAGTCGGGTTAAACAGCTGCAATCAATCCAAAATTATTTCTGTGGAGACCCTACCTTGGTTAAATTACTACATAATTAGTGCCCCCCTGCACATACACACAGAGCAATCACTGTGGTCGATCAGATAGTTTGTTAGTCAAATACTCTTAGTTTTTTTTTTTTTTTAATATCATTATCATACCGACACTGCCTTAATTGCAAAAACGTACATTAATAATACGTATTCAGGTTAATAATAATAATAATAATAATAATAATAATAATAATAATAACAACAACAACAACAACAACAACAACAACAACGTTTCAGGAACAGCTATAGAGCCTGATATATTCATGCGTTTTCATGCAATGTTTTGGGGGACTGCTCCAAAATAATAAAAAAAAGATGCCTAGACAAAAAGCCACTAGTGCACGGGCCACGCGAGCGCCAGTCAATCAAGCGCGAGATCAATCTCACCCTCCGAGCTCGCGGACGAGCGGCATCTATTTACGTCCGCCGAGTTAAGTCGCCCGGCGGGGAGAGGGAGAGCCAATCAGATGGCGGGTAACATGTCAACTAGGAGGCAGCTGTCTGGAGACGGTTACTGCCGCTTTACCTCCACAATTCAAATTCCAAACTCTCGCGAAGGGGATCGAGTCACTTTCCCAGCTTAGGCAGCCGGGGGCCAAAGCCGGCACGCCTTCGGCGCGCAGCGCTCCAGCTCCCCAGCCTCACCTAGCCGTCACGGTACCGGCTATCGGTACCACGTACCCTCAGTGTCCGATACTTGTCCGAAGACAAGATCTATTAAAATATTTCGGATCTACCCAGCGCACATGAGTGATGAATTAACCACACGCCCCGGCCAAAACGTGTCCACAATCACGTCGACACTAAAGCGAGCCTCCCTCCGTTCTGAAAAACACTTTTCATACACGTTTTAAAAAGTACAAACGAGCCCAGTTCGGTACATTTCCAACAAATAAACATTTTAAAAGGAGAAGGTAGAAACGAGACGCGATGAATATTCATTACGTCGCGTTTTACCGCCGCAGCTATAGTTCACTGCAGTCGAGATGCGAGAATGTTCCACAGCTAAGAGGGCGAACATTAATAAGGGACACGAAGGCAGATGAATCCAAATCGGCCTGAACTAGCAAAACTGGAGACATATTGGCACAATTACGCGACATGTCGGGCTTCTCCTTTTCCACTCTGCAAGTCACCTTGAGAAGAACTCGAAGTCCCGTAGTTAGCAACTTCACCTTCGACAGAAACGACACTCAAAGAAAAAAAAAAGGCAACGTGACTTAACAAAAATAAAACTAGCTGGCCCTTATTTTCAACCAAAATCATCATTTAACCCAAACTCCAGAGAAGTTAGGTCCGGTACGCGGACACACGCTCGGACAGGGACCTTCAGCGGAGCTAGCTTCCCCGCTAACTACCTTCGCCTATCCGGTCGCTAAAAATACATTTTAATAACGGCCAACTTGGGCCGGAGTTACTCACTTGGGGTCTGCTGATGCCTTGCCCGCTGCTTCCCGGACTCATGGCGGGGTGATTTCTTTGTTGTCCCCCCCAGCCGTGCGCTGTGGACCCGTACTGGGAGCCCATGTCTTTGCTCAGCCCCATGCCCGACTGCTGCTGCGCCGTGGGACTGCCGTAGTCCTGATAGCCGCTGCCATAGCCGCGCATCATGGGACTGGGGGACGTCAAGAGCTGGTTGAGAGTCGGGGTGGCGCCGGAGGGGTGCTGATTCTGCCCGGGGAACCTCTGGAAGCCCCCGACGTTGCTGCCAGAAACAGGGGCCATGGAAGCCTTACCGTGGCCGGCAGCGGCAGCAGCGCCGCTACCCGGGCCCATCAGCATGTTGTTGCCCTGTCTGGAGGAGCTCATCATACCATAGCCTCCGCCGCCGTAGCCCGCTCGATAGCTGGCATAGTGGTTGTACTGGTTGTTGTGGTAGCCGTCGTGGGAGTTTTGCGCCGGATCCATGCTGCTGGGGGCCGACGAATGCATTATCCCCAACCCGGGGCTTTGTTGTCCGCCATGTTGATCAAAGCAGGGCCCTACTCTAGCATTGCCGTAATAATGATTAAACTCCGAAGCAGTGCCGTTCCCCCTGGCACTCTGGGGCGGATTGCTTATGCTGTTGCTGCCGCTCGTTGCTCCAAGGCTGTCGTGCTCGTACCGGCTGCCCATCTGGTCCCCCGCTTTGAACGGATGGTCCTCCTCACTTTTATTCAGCATCTGCTGCTCGACCTGGTTTCCCAAAACGGTCTCCTTACCACCATGTTGCCGACTGTCAGCGTCCCCCTGAGCCGGCGCCAGGCTGCCGCCGCCGCCGTTGTTGTTGATGTTGTTACTTTGTATCTGACGCTGGTGCTGCTGCTGCTGAAATTGATTAAATTGTTGCTGCTGCGGCGGCGGCTGCGGCGGCGTGTGATGGTGAGACGGAGGAGGAGGATCTCCGCCACCAACAATTTTCAGTTTATGATTCGATATCAAACCCGTCTCCATGGCCGGAGACGTGGTCGGATTCGAGGACGGTGCGGATGAGGGGCTGTTTCCATCCTCTTTCTCTCGGGTATCGGAGTTGCCGCCGGCAGAAGAGGCGCAAGTCGCGTTGGCCATGTTCAGTTCATTATGGTGATGGTGATCTACATTATTCATAGCGTGAGTCCCATCTCCTGCTCCAAGCATGGCTCCGGATCCCTGTGCCGTTCCTCCTACGGGCTTCCCGGAGTTTAAATCTTGATTCAAAGTACTCGATAAATTTGGTTTTTTATTACTGGTCGTTGCCGGAGCCGATGCCACTTGCGCGGCCATTATCGCTTCAACATTTCAGGGTAGTACCATAAGCCCACCAGCTAACCTCAGAAAGCCGACAAAACTGAGAACGACGGGGAAAAAACTCAGAACGAGTAAAAACACCTATAAAAAAATAATAAACCGATCCGCCGTAACCATTAAACAGGCTAACGACCGCAGTCCGAGGTGGAAAGCCTCGCCGACAACGACGGCCGTGATAGCGTTAATTTGATTTCATATTGAAAGTTTTACTCCAGGTTTAAATGAAACTTTTTTCCCCCTTTCCTCTCTAACCCGGATATTGGTAAATGCATGTCTCCCGGAGCCTCTCTGGCCGAGCATGGCATGCGAGAGACGGAGCTCCAAAAGCTATTATCCGCTTCTTCTGCGCTGCTGACGGAAAACGTGGACCGGAGTATCGGCGCGGATCAGCCAGTACTGGAGCCGTAGCACGTAGAGCCCCGTTAAAAGTCAATGTTGCGAGAATCATAATTTTGAGTCTCTGCCAGCCACGTGGCCCTAACCTGAGTGATCCTTAGACACAGGCAACACGTCTGGGTAGATGCTACCCTATAATCAGGCAGGGAGAGTAGAAGTTATTTTTAAAATTAATCTTTTGCAAAGTGATCATCTTTTCTGCATGTCATTAGTACCGGTCGGTGTCACATGGGCTTTCTTGAGACACACACAAGTCTGTGAATAAATTAATTCAGCAGACGCTTAAAGCACGATCAGAGTTAATAGGAATATAGAAAATATTTTATATCGGCGTGTTTATTTTCGTGGGCAGTCGCCTTTAATGAAACATGGGCAATATTTTGGTTAGTATGTAAAATGGGTATCATCCGATTCTTCCATGAAAAGTGTAGTCCGGGAATCTACATCGGGATTTCGTTTTTGCCGTCCCCCGAGGCTCAGTCCAGTTTTCTGCTGCTCTGCGAGTCAGACAGATTCACACGCAATCACAGGATATTCGCCTAATATGTAGCTAGCTGCACAAAATAAGTACCTAGTAACCTCAGTAATCTGCAGTTCTCCAGTCGAGAGGAATTTGTCTGTGGGAATTTCTTGTTTTTTCCAGCGGGTACAGGGTAGGGGAATGACAGTGAACGTCCGCCGCGGCCCCTTTTTAATCAGCAGCTTTCCCAGTTAAAGGCACATTCTCCGTTTGCTGCCTATTCGCCGTTCCGCCCACGCCCCTCTGTTTGCGCTCAGAACTCCCACTTAAAGAGACACATTGCAGGAAAAAAAAAAAAAACGGCAAATTAATATTACCCCTCCCTGGTTTGCTCTGCCGACTTGTAAGATGCATGCCAGGCTCCAAAATGAGCTTAATTTCGACTTCCATTTTACTTATTAAGTTAACCACAAAAATATTGCAAGGAAGAGGCAAAGCGCATTAGTGACGTCATTCTGAAGTAAAACATTTCTTTTGTTCTTGTATTTTTTTACCTTTAGTACCCTACGATGTCCAATGAATTCGACAAATGTAGCCCACAGTCGGATTATTCTGATATACGGGATTTTGCTACAATTTCGTGCAAAAGCGCCATCTGAACAGCTTTCTTTGAGATTTCTTTGCGCAGACGAGATAATCTGCAAATCATAGTTGACGTAAAATTTGATCAGCACTAGGGGGCAACCAATAAAAATCAACCCGAGATAGGCCGTATGTGTGAATTACTGACACCGATACGATGTTATAATTATTGACATGTGAACGGTCTTTTTGTATCTATAGTTTACACGAATAATTTCCTACCATGTTTATATCTGTTCAGACATCAGTCGCTTAGGTGGGTATACAAAAGAAATCCGTAAAAAGAGAACAAGGTCACCGAAAGTTCCAGGTGGCGCAATGTTTGATTGTGAATTGAAAGTTAAATATCTGAAGTTAAAATTGACATCGTTCGATGTTTATTTATTGAAAATGTGTTGTGAGAAAATATAAGGAATTGGGATTGAATTAAAGTATGAGGAAAAGACGTCAAGAAACTTCATGAAAATGCAGTTGACAAATGCTGAGAGCGAAAATTTCTAAACTTCTTGGTTGTCAGCTGTCATTAAGATCAGGAGGGGTGAAAAAGGACCCCTGGTGGACAAAATGTGAATTACACAGAACAAAAATAGGTGTTCTCTTGCAGGCAAAATGCAGCAAATTACAATTTATATTGTGTAAAATATTAGTACTGTCTTTTGGTATGCGAGAAAACAATATTTAAAAAATAACGTTTTGTACAGAGTACAATCGGAAATAAAAATGCTTATATTTACTTACAGATATATGAATTACGGAAGACTATGTTTGCACAAAAATAATGCACAGAATTTACCAGCCTGAATTACGTGCAGTTCAGATATTTCTTTTGTGAATCACCATATGCCCAATTCTGTCGATCCGAGAAGTTCCGCAAATCTGTTTTAATCATATCTTTCATGACTGGAGACTGGGTTGAAGTGTTTTGTTTTCGTAATTCTTCTACATTGCCAAGTGGACCAGGGATTCCAGGCTGTGTGCGGTGACTGACAGGGAAGCGAGTGCCCACACCCCTCCCTCTCAGATCTAGGATCTGCTTGACGCGCCCGAGGAGAGACAACAGAGCCCAAGGCCCCTGCGCTGCAACAGGAACCCTCAGAGGAAAGCCAGTTTAGCGGCCGCACGCTAAGTCGTCGGTCTCTCCTCTCAGCAGGTGCCACAGAAGAGGTACTTTATGTCAGAAATATTTTACATAAACATGGTTCATTCTCCCGTGGGTCTCCGTCGAACAAATTCAGAATAACAAACCATTCCCAAAAATATAGTGATAAATCTGATATTTATTTCAAACAGAATTCACACGCACATGCCTCTCCTTCTGAGCTGCCCCGGGAAGAATGGCACAGTTGGCGAGCGACGGAAATGCGCGGCATTCAGATGCAGAGAATGTGAGACATTGGAAGAAAAAAAAAAAAAAACAGAACAGAAATAACAGTCAACGGATACTTCCTCTGTAGACGAATCTGGTGGACGAGCGTAAATACAAGAACAACGGCTGCAATCCAAGCCGGCACGGCCGCTGTCGGCCAGCTGACGTTCCCCGCAGGCACGGGAGATACGGCGATCCTTTGATTCCCTGGTGTTCAAAGGGAAACGTGAGACAGGTGAAGATGCCCAGGAATAATATCCATTATTCCTCATTGAAACCAGGAGCACGTGGCCTCGCGTGATAGAGCGCAGGTCGTTATCTCAGCAGTAAAGCCAACGAAATATCTGTTTTGTCATTATTGTTCTCCTTAAGTGCCTCATTTGAGCAGCCTAGTACTAACAGCAGATGGACTTGAAAGACGTCGGACTCTGTGACGGGGAAACACCTTGCCAAGGGTTCTGATTTATAGCTAAATTCTTTTATTTTCTTTTTTTTTTAATTGTGACTCATCAGAATACATATGGAAGCAATACTCAAGTGATTACAGTTAAGTGCTTAGCAATGGCGGCCTTGCCGAGGTATGGTTCACGTAGCTCAAATCTGGGCTTTGCTCTAATGGGGACGTCCCAGCTTGGGTCTTGAACGCTCTCATCACAGCGCCCCAGACAAATGAACGTGCTTCCCTGGGTGCGACTCAGTGACCCAGTGACTCTCATTTCCACGCCACTCATCAATAAACTTCAGTGTCCTTGACTTAATCCCCAAAAGCTCGGCTCTGTTTGAACTGGAGGGAAGAACAATGTTGAGGCGTATTTGCATTTATGTTTAATTTATAACTTTCCGAGCCGCCTGATGCAGGCGAGATTGAGACAGCGGCTCAGAGACGAACCAGGGGGGAGGGGCGAGAGAAGAAGGGGACTGTACTGCGGATGCGGGGTGCGCGCTAGTTGGGGACCTATTCTGAGGCGGGTTTCTTGCCAATGTTGTGCGGCTTCCGGGCTGTGTGGTCTGCAGG
>JAODLC010000028.1:24382270-24394167 GCA_026781145.1 Hippopotamyrus pictus | reverse complement strand
GTGTGTCCAAATGTCCCCAGGATGTGATCAAATGCCTTCTGCACTGTGTGTGTCCAAATGTCCCCAGGATGTGATCAGATGCCTTCTGCACTGTGTGTGTCCAAATGTTCCCAGGATGTGATCAAATGCCTTCTGCACTGTGTGTGTCCAAATGTCCCCAGGATGTGATCAAATGCCTTCTGCACTGTGTGTGTCCAAATGTCCCCAGGATGTGATCAAATGCCTTCTACACTGTGTGTGTGTCAAAATGTCCTCAGTATGTGATCAAATGCCTTCTGCACTGTGTGTGTCCAAATGTCCCCAGAATATGATAAAAACCTGTTATTTTTACGATATGGGGACCATTTTTTCGGTCCTCATGAGGGAGAACTCTGTGACTGCAATCAAAAAAACTAAAAACTCCAAAGGACTTGTATTCTGTTTGGTGGGGAAACTCAATTTTATAAAAATCTGTGACCACAATCAAACATCTAAAATTTAATTTTGCTTGGTTACTTATGGTTAAGGTTAGGGCTAGGTAGGGCTTAAGGGTGTCATTGTTGGGATTAGAGTTTTTCCCCATAGAAATGAATGGATGGTCCCCAGAAAAATATTAATACAAACATCTGCGTATATGTGTGTGTGTGTGTGTTGCATAGATCACATCTGAGGACCAAATTGTCCCCAAAGTGTAGTAAAATCTGGAATTTCCCTACTTTTGAGGACATCTTTTGAGGTCTCCATTTGGATAACCTCAGTTTTATAAAAATCTGTGAATGCAATAAAAAAAAACTAAAACTGCCAAAAGGCTTGTATTTGGGCTGGTTACTTATGGTTAAGGTTTGGGATGGGTTGAGGTTAAGGGTGTTGTGATTGGGATTAGGAATTTTCCCATAAAAATGAATGCACGGTCCCCATTTAGATAGGAGGACCAACTTGGGTGTGTGTCTGTGTGTGTATGTGTGTGTGTCTGAGTGTGTATGTGTGTGTGTCTAGTAACGCACTCACAAAACTCAAGGCCAGACCGGTAACCTGAACCAGCCATAAGAGACAAACTTAAGAGTTATAATTACTGCAACCGATAAAGTCTAACTGGCTCAAGGATATTATTGTGCTGGATAATGAAATACACACAAAAAACAAGCGATTTCACCACATGTGACCAGCACATAATTTCTCTATATCCGTATAATAAAAATCTCTAAATCTCTATAAAAACAAAATCCCAGCTAAATAAACAGGCAATCCTCCTGTGACATTTAGATTTCTCTAATAAATCTGGAATTAATTTCACTTTCAAAACCTTGCATAACAAAAAAGATCCCCCCCCTCCACAGGTTATATTTAAAAGGTCTCAGCCAGTCACAAAGTCCCTGTGGGCTGAGCCACGATTCTTGCGACCCGAGCAGCAAATGAGCTCATCTGAAATTCTGAAGGCCTCTGCTGTGACAGTGGTACTGCGATTCCGAAAAATTCATAGAAATTCGCCATTTCTGAAAGTGCTTCTCAATTTTCCTATTCTTGTTGAGCTTCCTGATACAGATCTGCGCGTTCCAGTAAAGCCAGTTTCTAGGTCCTGGCTATGATGATGAGTCGCCGCTGGTCTAGCGGGCCTGACAAATCAGTGCAGACAGCATCACATGACCAGGCATTTTAAACCAATCAGCTGTCCACCTGCTCTTCCATGTCCATCTTCCGGGCTCCAATCACATCATGGGAGAACGTTAGCGTGTTTGTGGCAGGTGTCACCAAACTCGAGGTGGGATCTTCGGATCCTGAAGCTGATAGGCCAGTCTCTGTAAAACCTGCAACTGTGGGATGGCGACGATGGAAACTGTGGCCGGCAAGCAGTGCCCTTCATTAGGAGTCTGTGAAGAATCAAGCTCAAGGGGCTGGAGCCAATCGAAATCAATCCGACGCGATGGATTTTCCTCATCGGGCCAATGATTTACAAGACCCAGCAGGTCTAGCGAGCGTAAATAAAACATGGAAAGTCTGCAGATTATTAAGTTAAATGAGAGGCTATCTATTTTCCCCTTAATGTTGTTGTTTTTTTCTTATTACACAGGAAAAGGGGCGATTGTGGTGCATCCAATTTGAGGAGCCAAACCAAAATGCAATTCAGCTTGGTGGTGAATTAATGAATTAATCAAAGGCTTCAATTTGAAGAGGGAATTACCCAAACGGTACACAGTGACAATCTAACAGCTTTAAAAAAAAAAAAAAAGAATTACAGTCCAGTTGCCCTGTTCCATTTCACACTGTCTCTACAAAGGCCTTGCCACTCATAGACCAGAGCAGGGTTTGACTTGACCCCAATCAGAGAGGCTCCTATCTCGCTGACCCCTGAAACCTGTCTGTGCGCTCAGCTCACGGGCGATATGGAGCAGACAAGATGACGCTTCTCCTGCCTGCTCTTTCATCTGGGTTGCTAGCCTCATGTGCACTTGCCAAATTCCAAGCAGAAATAGGGGACGGCAGTGAGCAGGCCCCAATCCTGAGAGAGCGCGCTCTAATTATTTTGTTAATTATATATTGACAGGTCTTAATTGATGTTCCAATGCACTAATTAAATAATCAAGGCTACCGGTCTCCATCATCTGACCCCGTCGTTGCCTTTTCAAGTTTCCTTTCACTCTGAGCTGCATACTGAAGGAATATTCTGGAATATACACAATTGCCAGTTAGACTGGGTGATTCTTTGCCTCTGCTGCCTTTAAAAGCATACAGTATGTGACATTAACCTGTTTATACCACAGTTTCTACACTTACATGTTTACACATTTGTACCTGAAGTCATTTAATTCAAGTTTACGATCCGAATACTCATTTGTCAGTAGAATGACTTTCTTCCATCATTAATTTAAAAATTCTAAGTTTCCGTTTTTGTTTTAAATGTGTTCTACGTCATTTTATGTATTTATGTATTGTATGTCATTTTAAATAATGTTAGTTAGAATTAAATATTATAAAACTGCATTGATTTACTAATGTGATTCCCCTGGCTGTCACCGTGTGTGTGATTATAGGAACAAAAAAAATCTATACCTTTCTGACCAATCAGATTTGAGAAATCAACATCGTCACAGTATAATGCGACTGAACACTGCTGTTATCAGCTGTGACATCATGCCTGCAAATGTTTTTTTAATGCCTGGTATTGGCGAGCAGATAGTGACCTCATAACGACGACACCCACTGCACGCACTCTCCACTTGGTCTCACACTAATTAGCACTCGAATCTCCACTGGAAAAGTTAACACATGTGGTTTCGGGCGATAATTTGACGTTAGCGGTTTAACTCTTTTCCAAGATGGCCCCGCTTCCTTTGATAATTCGTGCTTTTTTTCCCCCCCTCCTCTTTCAAGCCAATTCAGCGAGACACGCTTGAGGTTGCTGTTGGCACGGGCCCAGGCAGCATTGTGCGAGAGGTGACACTAATTGTGTTTCTCCTAATTAAACCCCATCTGACCTTGGTGTTGGGAAATCATTACTTTCAAGCTGCAATCATCGCACCGCAGCAACTCTGTCCACTTCAATTCGCCCGGTCCGCGCGTGAAGCCTAACCCCCACCAAGACGCGGGTGGAACAAAGGGGTCAGAAATAAATAAATAAAAGTCGCCTGTTCCCAGGAAAACAATGACTTCCTGTGGAAAGGGCACACAGATGTGGGCACGCAAGCCTCAAAATCTGCCACGGGGGAGAATGAGTGCGTGAGGGGGGGGTTCTTTATAAAATAACACCATAAAAAAAAAAAATACAAGGCTTTGAAAAGCAATGCCATTCAGAGAACAATCTCAATGCTCTCTCCAGCTGCCTGCTAAGATCAAGCCCAGCTTTAAAAACAAAAGGAAACAGGCCACACAGCCAGAGTAGAACTGCAGCTCGCGGTAAAGGGGCCGGTTCTGACCGGAAACACGAGCGGCTGGGTTCACCCGAGCGTCGCGCGGGATCACAGAGACGGGAAGGGAGCTCACTGCAGCTCCAGCTCTGATCTGAATGGAAAGGCTGTGAGGTTGCACCTCAGACGGGCCTTCAGAGGTGTAAATCCGGCGAGCAGAGAGAGACGTCCTGCGGCCGAACCAAGCAGGAGCTATTGCCGTTCAGAAAGTGACTGGCACATTACAGACGATCCCAGTTCACTCCAGAGTAAATGAAGATCCTTGTAAAACCTCGACAAACCCTACTTACATATTAACGTCGGCGATTCCTTGTTGAGGGACCATTTTTAAACGGCAGAATTGCGGTATGTGGACGATTGTGGTATGTAGACGATAAGCACAAAAATAAATTTCTTTTAATAATGTGTACTGGAAAATTCCCGGAGTGTAGCGCGATTCACATTCCCCTCTTCATTAAACCCCTCCCTCCAGCAGCTCAGCACAAACTACAGTCCTACTGTAACTACATCTGACAAGAATAACAGCGTAAGGTCACTGTGTTAAAACATAATTAGGCACATTCAGATCTGCAAAAAACCCAGAGGTGCCAGCTGTTTGTCTCTTATAAAGCACTTTGCATACCATTTACTTCCAGCAACGTCGTTTTCTCCACGTATACCTGCTACTGGAATCCTGCTGGAACATTTTACCCTGCTGGTTAAGTTAACGTTATGGTAAAACAAACCTGAATGCAGCATTCGATACATTTACACGAGCAAGCTTTTGAAGGTATCTGAAGGAACGTGTGAAAACTGCCACACCCACCCGGGGCTGGTTACAGCAGCTACGGAATCAGCCACAGTTTTTCAGCACAAACGGACCTCCCATCAAGATGCACTCCAGCGCACCCCTTTGTAGTAGAGTCAAATCATACCTGCCGTAATCTTAATTGTAATACGAACACACAATTGTCAAAGCTAATATTCAGCCCACTCAATGGTAGGAGCAGCATACCAGGCATATCGTAATTGAATTATATGTATCATTAGCAATTCAGTGATTGTTAATAACCTCCTTTATTGGCAGCCGCCTTATTCACCTAATGAGCTGTTGCTTAGCAATCAGTCTAGCACACCATAAGCCATCAAGCATGCCAGTTTTAATCCCGATCCACAACACAATAAAAAAGACAGACCATGTTTTCCCCCGAGCAAAAAAAAACCCCCCCCCCCCCCCCCCGCAGCCTTACAGTGCAATACACACATATGCATATTCATCCGCTGCAGCAAAATGCCCGATGCGGTGACTTGTGAGACCCCGCACTGTATTATTTAGGGAACATGTCATCAGGATCAATAATGGATGAACAGTCTGCAGAGGAGAAGCTAACAGGCTAACGCCTTCCTGTCGGGCCTTTGCACCTCTACGCACCGTCTGTCCCTCGTTCATCGGGTCTCCACGAAACCTCTCCTTCACACGCGCAAAGCGTACGAGTACGAAAAACATAAGACGGGCGCTTAAAATGCTAAGCGGGCATCTCGGGTGATAATGAGCCAGAGCCTAGCCTGGGGGGTTCTCTCCTCCATTCTGGGGCGTGTCGTTTCCATGCCGCAGAAATAGAAAGAATGGACGTACCTAAAAAAACACCAGCACCCATAAAAGATTACACACAAATCCTACTCAGCATTCTGGATACTGCTGAAGTGTTCAAACCCCAGTTATCATCATTATTAAATCATGCTAATACTCCTCACATCTACAGTTAAAGGTGAGGAACTGTACCTATTGTGTGCTACCATCCAAACTGACATCTTACTTCTAGATCTCAAAGGCATAAGCTTCAGTATCTGGGCTTTTCCTTCACCACACGACAAACTGTGTCTCTGAGCACTTGTAGGTTTGTCGTGTTAGCACTGAGGTAGCCAAGAAGAGACGCTACGTATATTACGGCTCGATCCTCCAGGGTGCATTAAAGATCCTATTGCTATGCACTCGAACCCCAACACCTTGACACATCCGTAGAAGATGTCAGGTTCAACCGATACTCTGAGGGGAATTGTGACAAGCCTAAGCAGGAGGCAAGGAGAGACCTCGCGTCAGAAAACATCACCGACACGTATTTCTGAGGTTGATTACAGCCAGCGATTTTGAAGGTGCACGTCTATAGTGCAGAACTTCCTGTGGAGTGACTTCCAAACAACAGCTCAGCACCACAGAGATTAATAATCTAACCTTCCGTCCTCGTGGGCTGCCTTTTGAAGATGCTGGCAGAGCTAATGAGCGAAGCTTCATCATTTTTAATAAGGTGATAATGTGTGCCATTTACAGTGATTCTGTTTGAACACCATTTTGTTTGTGTGTGTGTGTGTGTGTGTGTACTTGTGCAACCTCTCCAAACAAGCATCTGGCCCAGTCCCCACAGCTCGGGTCCAACGGGCCGGCTGCCAAGACGGAACTGCCGAGAGGGGCGTCCAAAGCCCAGATGTGTCCAATAGGTCCCACATTGATGAGGAATCTCCGGAATGTCTGGCGGACACAGAGCATGCTGTGTAGTGGCCTGTTATTACTGTGCTGTCATTTTTCACGGCGCCACAAGGGGGGCGCTGTTTACAATCCACTATCATGCAGACAGTTGTTTCTATGATTTAGTGTCAGTGTAACACTACCCAGTATAGAGAAGAAGAAAAAAAAACATTCATTTAAAAACAGGAATTTCAAACTTAACAATGAAACATTTAGAATAACAATCTGAAAGGAAATTTTCCCCATTCTGAAATACGTGAGGAGCATTCTACGTTTGCCCATAATCCATTTCTGCATATTTTCATACTACTTACTGTCAGACCCATGTATTTTCAAAATACAAGCTTTACAAGTTGGAACATGGATGTGCGGATCTCAGCTCTGTTTCATTAACCCTGCGCCAAATGTTAACCCTGGATATGTACTTAGCACTCGCCTAACTCTAAAAGCCACGCTTTTTGTTTTCATTTACGTATATAAATGAAATAATCCTGGCCTTCTTAAAAACATATTTTGTAGGGAAATTAATTACATCAAGCAGCAGCCGTGATAAGGGCTAATAACGGCTTATTACGGCTTTTACTCTTTTCATTGCTGTTAAAACTTCTCTTGTTTTATCACAAAAGAACAAAGTGCATTCCGGAAGCAGATTCTGCATTAAAGCAATTTGGAATTTTCCAGAATGCCTAATACAGGGTCTGGCTTCTCCTAAGCCTAATTTGACAAGATTAATTATACAATTAATTTAAAACTCCTCTCAATTATGTAAAAAAGGACTGGCTGACTCCTTAAAGAGATCTTTCACCTTTGGAGAGGTGAGGTGCCTGATAAGCGTGATTTCAACTGAAAGAGGAGGAAATACAGCATATTTTGCCTCCATTTAAATCTGTGAAGGACGTTCCTTAGCATTTTATTCTCATTAACCGAAGCTGAAGTTGATCTTAGCTTGTATGCAAAGCTGACTAAGAAAGAAAGTGTGAATTAATGACACATTTTCAGCAGCTCTGCTCCACTCGTACTCTTTATACCGTGCACAATGACAATCCACCCTCTGCTTTGTATTGATCCAAGTCCACCGTTTAAGTGATCAAGGCAGAAAATAAGTAATTCAGCATAAATTCATTAATCTATTTTTCACTGTGCATGGTGCACGTCTCAATTTGGGGCTTAAAAATATTGGAATCCCGGAAACCTTGAACCCCACTTCAAGTAAAAGGAAAGTCAATTAACCAATAAACACACTTTTATGCCATCCTTGACATTTGAAACGGCATTAATATTGATGAAGTATGATGATGCTTATTTAAAGGTTCCCGTGGTTGTGAGCCGCACGTGGCTAAACCGTAGCATGATTTATTGATCTATGTATGTGTTCTGAAAACACTACGTGCATCGGGAAGCATTTGTCAGGGATCGTCCCCAATGGGCAGCAAAGAAACCGGATTGCGCTTAATTTATAGATTCAGTTTAGCGTGTGGCATAAGGCTGACACAGGGCGGACCTTGAGAACAGGCCGGTGAGTTCAGGCCTTCTGTCAAGCCGGCATTATGAATACATCTCTGAGCCTACCCCAGCGCCGGGCTACCAAACCACTGGGGAGGCATCGAAAAAGCTCTCTCAGAGCAGCCTGATTTCCAAAGACCTTCAGGACCCCCCCCCCTTTTGTTTTTTTGTTTTTCTGGCTCCTGGATGCACAATAGAAGCCAAATGGACTCGACCTTAATCTACCCGAGAGTGAGCTTCTGAGAAATAACATCCAACCTCAAAGGTAAAGGGCAACCACCGTCTCCGCCGAGGGTCAATTTACTCCATCAGAGAATTTGGGAAAAATGGGGAAATGCTTGTCGGCAATAGATCCATTGAGAGAAAAAAAAAAGCTATGTGAAAATAACCAGCTCCAGTCACCCTCCGCTATGCCGGAATTTCTATTCTGGACGCAGAATATAAACCTTGGTACTACAGTTTCAATCTGGAGATGGAGATTTTTATTAAGACTTTCAGGATTCACACTGAGGTAACCTGAGACAATATAACACAACTGTGGTCCAGTTAAGAAGCTAAACCCAACACATTACTGGTAAAATTGAAATAAGGTAGCAGCAGCCACCTCAAATATCATCTTTGGCAGAAACTAGGGAACATATACGAATTGCCTGAGAGACGTGGCATTAACACGGTGCTCAAGAAAACCCTTTTCCTCATCAATTAGTTTCAGCAAACACTTTTCAAACACCAAGTGTCTAGACCAATCAGAAAGCACCAGGAGAGTGTTTGCTAGGCATGACCATAACTCAGGATTAGTAATTTTGGCTAGCTCATTGACCTTTTCCCTAAGTAATTTAGATAGCTTGCTATAATTACTCATACACGTTCTGACTAACATCATAGTTACTATAGAAACCTTTTAATTAGGGAACAGCGCTTCAAAAAAATCTTAACCCTTTTTCTCAGTGCTAGGCTTCTCTGTCGTTCTTGTACGGACGGATTTTGAAAAAGAGGCAGTTCGTAAGCAACAACAGCTTTGAACATCTTTGTAAATTCTACATTCAGGATATCTTGAATCCGACTGTTTTCCCAAGCAGCCGAGTCTAGCAGGAAACCACAAGCCACAGTACGGTACTGACAGAAGATCCAGGAATTGTTATTCAGCAGTCAAGAGGGAGCGCATATTTACACCACGCATAAAACTGGCAAGATTAACCTGAATTCTGTGCCAAGAGGACATCGAATATGAATAAATAATTCTGTGTTAAGTTATTTGTTAACAATAAATATTCTAAATGTGTTCTTGAGCACATGACTTTTTAATATTTTTGGGTTCTTAATCTTTAATGCTCAGATCTCATCTCGAAACAATGGAGTTTAGCTCTAATTGATTCCTCAGGCGTGGATAATTATGGCGTCTCCGTGAAGCCATTTGGCCTGAGGTGAAGAGCACTCAGTTTGCCAACGTTTGCTTCCACGGCAAAGGGTCTGTACATTAACTCCCGCATCCAACGGTTTGCTCTTTCTATTCCCCAGATTCTGCACAGGACAAACGGTAAACCCTCCACCCATTAAGATCAACATTATTCATTCGACCACAAGGCGGTTAGCCAGCGCCAGGTTAAGTCATCTGGACGTGGCAAATAGGCTTTTGTCTGGCCAACTTCTGATGAATGATTTATTACACCGAATGCCGTAACAGCAAACAACTTTCTACCCATTTTCCTGACAGGCTCCCTGTGACACGGATATATGTGCGTTTAATGGCCGCTGGGGGTGCGGCTGGGGGGGGCGGGGGTGCAAGAAATAAAACCAGACAAAGCTGAAATCCCCCGCAGGTAAGAGAGTCATTGGAAGCTGATGGTCTCTCACACAGGTCAGCGATACGTACCGCTTCCTGGGAGCGCCGTGAGAGAAATGCGAATGGACTCCCTGTGAGGCCGGCATCGTTTAGCTGTCTAGACGCTCGCCGCAGCCCGGTCACATCTGCACCGCTGAGCGCTGAGGCCCGATTGCTTCCATTTGCCCTGCCAGTTTGCGGAGGCGTCCGTGACTCCTCTCGTTTGTCAGGGACTAACGGGCGGTCGCCTCCCGGAGATAAACAGAAAGATTCTCGCGGCCCGGTGTGTGTCCCTGACTGGCATTGCGCTCGATTTAACACCCCACCCCGTTTCATTTGTCCACTTTTAACGTGCAGCACAGGGAGAAGAGGGCTGACAGGCGCGTCACTGAGCCAAAGCCGTGTTCCTAATGCGGGTTCGAAGGGTGGCTCTATACCGTCCCCTAACGTATGCGGCGGCATATTTAAATGATCATATATAGAAACGGAAAGGGCGTGGTCGACAGCCTCCCCGTTTCAGCATCTCCCATGATGCCAAGTCCTCGTTTAAGTGGAAGGTCCACCTTCAGTAAAAGATAAAAGGATGCTGAGACTGCTTCGCTTAAAAACCAGCTCCCCCCCCATGCGGCGCCTGAAAAGGAAAGGCTCCCACAAGGGCGGGCTGCCTGCTGAATACCAACAACGCGCGATCCCCCCGGAATGTTAACACGTCTGCTTGGAATGATATACAATGCAATATGATATATAATATATTCAATACGCTGATGTTTTCTCGCCGATTTTTTTTGTTTATTGAGATGCAGGCCGTCACGTCCCCTGTCGTTATACCCTTGTGCCTCAGAAATGTCACATGGGCACCACAGTAAATTGACCTATACTCACATAATGTATCACACACATTTAAGATGAAATGGTGTTCTTTCCAGGGGTGCGGGGAGCAGGTGTTCTGAAAGGCGGGGCATTTCTTCACTGCATAATGCTAATCAATTAAGAAGCAGCATCTCTGAGATGATTACTAATGCCACTATGCCCAAATTGAGGGATTATCATAAAGTAATTAATTAAAACACTGTCTACTTTCACTAGTAGTCAGTTGCAGGTTTAAAGCCTCTGTATTTTCAGGCAGTCTGCTGTATCGGGGTGGACTGGGGAGAGCTCACTCTGCCTGGATGAATACCCATGAAATAAGCACATTTTTCTACCAATAGTTCCTCGAATGCTACCGCTATCAGCTCTTCAAGTACTAACTTTCGTCGTCCCCGATTCAAAATCGTCACCAATTATCCAAGAGTGTGAATGAAACATTTTATCGACAGATTGAAAAGCTGTGGGTAAATTCTGCCTGGAAAATATAGATAGAGAAATACTTACAAGTACTAGAATTACTCCTGCACTATAGGCCATATACACCAATACCCATGCCTCTGCTATTATGCAGTACCTTTTGTATATTTGTAAGAGCTACATTTTGGTCATAATGAACGGGTGACCTCTGAACAGCATATGTACGTATAAGACACTTCTGGAAATTGTCAGACTGCTACAGACAACTACACTGAGTATATAGGCTGGATGATTTCTAAGCATGAATTAGAAAAACATGTATATATAAAATACCCTGGTCTCACTCTCTCTCTCTACACACACACACACACACACACGACACCTAACAATATACCCTAACACATCTGATACTGGTTCAGTGGAGGAAACATTGCGTGTTCCATTACATCCATCCATCCATCCATCCATCCATTTTCCATACCCATTTACAGAATGCAGGGACACGGTGAGACTTAAACAAACCCCAGGAAGCAGGTCAGACAGGACACCAGTCCAGGTCGCACACAACAGACAATTCAGAGGCACTAATTCAGCTAAACCACATGTCTTTGCACTGTGGGAGGGACCCAGAGCACACAGAGGAAAGACACAAACCTGGAGAAACTCCGCGCACATCATGTACACATCTAAGCATCCATCTTCCAACAGCTTATCAACTATAAGGTCACTGATAAGTAAACACATGAATTACGAAATGCAAGATGCAAGCACTTTATATGAACCATTTGTTCACCCTAATTTTATGAGAATTTAGATAAACAGGGCGTTTATCGTTTTGGAGAAAAAAAAAAAAACACACGCCAACATCGCCGCAGAAGTGACGTAAACGAACCACATCGCCCCC
>JAODLC010000028.1:24326571-24372637 GCA_026781145.1 Hippopotamyrus pictus | reverse complement strand
TTGTTCCAAGTTTGATTAACACCGAAAACAAAAGGGAAGCACTATACTGACAGCTGATGGGGTGTGTGTGTGTGTGTGTGTGTGTTTTTATTTTTTATAAACACTGGTGATGTAATACTGGAAAAAAGCTATGTGTTACTTTACAGATCTGTCACTATAGCTCAGTTACGGGTAAATAAAGCAACACTCTGTTTCTCCATGGAGGTGGTGACTCACCCATCGAACGTGGTGGAGCTGCAGATGACGAAGGCGGGCTTCCGCATGGAGCCAGGCCAGTACGTGTACCTGCAGTGTCCTGCCATCGCCCCTCTGGAGTGGCACCCCTTCACCCTGACGTCTGCACCCGAGGAGGACCACTTCAGTGTGCATGTGCGCGTGGCGGGGGACTGGACGGCTGCCCTGTACGCCGCCTGCACCGGCCACCAGGGGGACTCGCGGATCCCTCTGCTTCGGCAAGTTCCCATGTAGTGTGTCCACCACCTCACACAGGGGGCTTCTACGCCCAATAAACCTACTGTACTGTAATACTGTTCCTGGGGGCGGGGCTTGGGTCATGTGCCAATCAGTTTCATCTTTTCTGAGTACTGTCTCTCCCCCAGCCTGGCGGTAGATGGCCCATTCGGCTCGGCCAGCCGTGACGTGTTCCTGTATGAGGTCAGCGTGTGCATCGCGGCGGGTATTGGAGTCACCCCATTCGCCTCTGTACTCAAATCACTCCGTTACAAGTCCTCAAATCCCAGGAAAGCCATGAAACTCCAGAAGGTAAGCAAGAATAAATCCTCCTAATCAGAGTCCTAACTGGATGATGGAACTTTTAAAGCTTGGATGAGATGTCAAATTAAAAAATAATACGCAGTGTGGGTTTGTGCACTATACTAGACAGAACATTTTGATAATAAATATTTGTGAAGTAGAAATCTTGGTAATCAGAGAGGGGGTGATCATATTCTTGCGCTGTGCCTTTAAATCCACCAAGCTCTACTTCTTCTGGATCTGTCGTGACACCACTGCCTTTGAGTGGTTCCGGGACCTCCTGCTCTCCCTGGAGGGTGACACCACGGGTACGGGGCACCTCGTCAGCTTCCACATCTACCTCACCAGCTGGGACGATGCTCAGGTACGCCAAAGAGGGGTGCCTCAGCTCCTCGAACCCGCTGCCGGCCTGGATCTGACACGAGCCTACACGGGTGCCTTGTCCCTCCACCAGGCACGCCACATCACCCTGCACCGCGACTCCCAGAGGGACGTGGTCACCGGCTTCAGGGAGAAGACGTTCTTCGGCAGGCCCAACTGGGACCAGGAGTTTCGGAGCATTGCTGACTCACACCCTGGGTAAGGCATTAGGGACAGACAGGCAGAAGTCCATCCAGGCAAGGCTGAGAATTTCTGTGCCTGAGGTGAAAAGAGTGAGTGAGTGAGTGAGTGAGAGAGAGAGAGAAATAAATAAATAAATAAATAAATAAATAAAACCTCTCACCTCTGGGACCCGGGTTTGGGTCTCCACCGTGGCTCCATGAGTGTGGAGTTTGCATTTGGGTCTCCCCGTGTCATTGCGGGGTTTCCTCCAGATTCCTGGTTTCCCCCCACAGTCCAAAAACAAGCTGAGGCTGATTGGAGTTACCAAATTGCCCGTAGGTGTGAATTGTGTGTGGGTGAGTCCGCTCTACAATGGGTTGGTGCCCCACCCTGGGTTGTTCCCTGCCTTGCCCCTGTAGCCTCCAGGATAGGCTCCAGACCCCCCGTGACCCTGCATAGGACAAGCGGTTACCAAAAATGAATGGATAATAATTATATATATAGCAACAATATATCATCTTATATACATCATTTTATTATTCTTGTTGTCTGTTGTTATGATGATGACGATCTGCAGCCTGTCCTGGGGCCTGTATCATGAAGTGAGATGTTGATGAGCTAGATAACTTGTCAGATTTATGGTGCCCTAATTTAAATGGACTTAATCTTCATTCACTTACATTTAGTCCAGACTGCCCTTGCTCACCCACAAACTGTGCGGGGGTCCCTGAAAAAATGCTGTTTAGTGAAATCTTAGTCCCTCTTAGATTGTGCACTACCCTGCATGCATGCGCGCGCACACACACACACACAGAGTTGGTGGCAGAAAGATATACCTCTTTGTTACTCTCTCCTGGAGAGTGAAACCATCCACCACAGGAGAAACTCCATCTAAATATGGTAAATCTGATGACTCTGATCAACAACTCGAGGACCCATAGCAGAGCCTTTTCTGCTCACTCATTTCTCCCTGCACACCTGTTTCTTCACTATATCATGTTACCTATGTCTGTTTCTCGATGGAGCAGTTCAGGATAAGTATCCTGCCCAGGGAATCCCCTGGGACTTGACCCTACAACCTTCTGGACGTAAGCCTGCGTTTGTATCATTTCTCATACCTGTTGGATTATGTTTACGACCGGAGGCAAGATGAAACGTGAAACGCCTAATCCTCCCTGTTGCCACGCTCTTTTTTTATGCGTTTGTGTTTAGCAATTTAACTTGTCTGACCCTGGAGAATTACACCCAACACAAACAGCCCCCCAGAAGGGTACTACAGGTGTGGGGTGGCCACACAATCCAGGCATTGTGTAGAGGTTCCAGTAACCCCTCCTCCCCTCCCCCACGTGGAAGTGCCCTCCTGTGGGATGAAAGCATTTTGTCCCTGGAATTTCTGATGCGTCTCAGATACAGTCATGCTTTTAGGAAGGAGGTTCAACAGCATTCAATTAGCACATTCTCTCACCTCAAAAGATGAAAAACTGTAACGCTGCATGTGGAAAGGTGCCGAGTATTTGGCCTTTTATTGCTGCATCAGACCTGGTCCGGAGCCTATGTGCTGGTCCTTGTTAGCCGAAGTTAGCAGTAAAGTCATTTTTCAAATAATTGTTTTCTCGGGAGAAATATCGTCTGAAGTGCCAAATGAGGATGAAAAACATGAAGACAATTTAGTAAAAATGAAGAAACACACACGCACACGTCAAGAAAATTACAGCGGCTGCACAACTGAAATCACCAAAATAAGATGAGCAATACGGTTTTATTAGTGAGAATACGCCACCTTGTGGCGATGCACATGTATAGTTTTTGCCTGGTCACTATCCTGTTGGCATTGCATTGCATATTTTTCATGACGAAATGGTGACTTAATGTGGATTGGGTAAGTGACACAAATAGGGATTCAAAATGGATGTGAACCATAACTCGATGGTGGCAGGAGACAAGAGGTATGGGTTGTTCTTGTACCGTACAGTACACATCTCTGGTGTCACATGGCGCAGACGGATAGCTCTATCTAGCAAGAGGAATGGACTGACATCCAGGAAATAGATATGGAGATAGATTGGACATCTGGTCCTGCTGAAACTACATCTTATGTGATTTTTTTTTTCTGTTGGTTGCCATAGCAGCAACATCGGTGTGTTCCTGTGTGGACCCAAAGCCATTTCCAAGGTCATTCGCAAAATGTGCAGCACCCACTCAACTTCTGCACTGCGGGGAGCGCGCTTCCACTTCAACAAGGAGAGATTTTGACACACTGATGAGGATGAGCTCGTATTTCACGAGTCAAGCCGCAAACCATGCAGATTTTGCACCCGGGAAAACAAATGCCGTAGTAGTTAAAATATGTGCCCAAAGTCCATATATGTTTGTCTTTGACACGTCCTGATTTGAATATTGATTTGTCTGGATCTGTGAAGGGGAAGAATGTAATTTATTCATGGTAAGCATAGATTAAAAATATTTCATGAAAACAGGGACATGGTTAATGTTACGTAAAGGTGAATGCCTCCATAAAATACTGTTTAGCTTGCATGAAAAATGGAAATTGTATGTATAATATACACTCACTCAAACCAAGATCACCTTCTCATATATATGTATCTGAAATATATATTTATAGAAAAAGTTTATAAAAATGTCTTGTACTCTTAGTAGCCTATACTATTTAACGTTTATACTTTTATATTGTGGATCTTTGCGTAACGAATCACATCTTTGACATATTTATTGACTGAATTGGTTGATTTATTCGTAATTTTCTAATGTTTTGCGAAAGTAAATAATCACGAATTTCTTTTAGATCAATGAGTAATAGACCGCCTATGTAAAACGGTACGTTCTGATTATTTTTTCAATAACGGACTACACTCAGTTGCCAGTCCATTAGGTACACCTGCTTGTTAATAAAGCCTACACCACTAAACGGCGAATCAAGTGACTGAAACTAATTTCGTGCCGCCGCAGACCGGGTCAAGAGCTTCACTTGCTGCCAAGCTAAGCATTAGAGGGGCTAAGATGTGTGAACCAAAAACACCCAGTTGATGGCAGCTATGTATATACGGGGAAACACCTTAAAAAAGAGGCCAAAGGGAACGATCAGATTCATTAAAGCTAACAGGAAGACATCAGCTCTGTTTAGCGAAGGTTCTCTGAACGCACAACTGTCTACCTTTGAAACGGTTCGGAAAGGAAAAATGTTTCATATCTAATGCTATACACCTTCTTAAGTGCCACCAGTGTATATGACTTAAAAGATGTCGTAACTCCCTCTAGCGGTTTCAGAATGTCATTGGGCAGGTTACCAGTACAAGGGCAAAAGGAAGTCCCGCCCTTCCTTAACCAATTGGAAGTGGTTTACACTGTCTTAAACGCTATTGGTTAAATCCTTGTCAATTAAGTAACGTTGCCCCTTACAACCGGAACATCATCCTTCTGGTGAGAAACACGTTATTATATTTTCTTTGATTTAACGGCGTTTTGGGCACATGTTGTTTCAAGATTGTTACAGAAAATAAAATTCTTGCGGGAGTAATATGTATTTAGTATAAAGGCGAAGTAATTATCGGGGCTTCGGCAGCCTGCATGTCGTTAGTTTAGTTACCGTTAAGCAGTTTAGAGTTCAGTTGTCTACCTCAAACAAAGTAAAAGAGTGGTTAGAACTCCCCATAAATTCGCAAAGGTAGTCACTTACAGACTGCTTTACCTGTGGTGTTTTATTGCCGCAAATTGTATGACAGCGCTTCTGTTAATTTATGCATGGCAGAACTGTCTGTCCTTTGAACTGCCCAGCCACATTGGCATTTTTATGTTGTAAGGTATTATTATTATTATTATTATTATTATTTTATTATTATTGTTGTTGTTGTTGTTGTTTTTCTTTTATTACCAATAATAATATGTAGTGTTTCAGTTTATCAAGTGTTGCTCCTGTCTCTCAGAATGTCTGTGTAATCATCAGTTAATTTTTAATTAGTCAGTGTATCAGTAAATTGCTTATCACAAAATGGCCATTTTTTTTCCTTTTCCTAAATTCGGTCAGTAACGTGTATGTTGTGTAGGAGCGTTGCGTATGGAAGCATTTTATTTCTATTTGGTTGAAAGATGTACTTGACTTGACCACGTGGGGGCGATGGTTCATAGTACTGTTACATGTATCTTTTAACATAATATGAATCTTATTTAACCACGTTTCCTGGGTCTTCAGGCATAAGATATGCGCGTTTTTCCCTATAACGGAACATCTCTTATTCAAGATTTCATGAGTTATGTCCGTATTTAAATGTTGTTGATTTATGTTTAGAGATTTGTGCTATATGCAGCTCTCGTTTAAAACGGTCTGATTAAAATGAAGAGATCACTGGTATTGTACAGTACTGGTATTTTAAATCAGAAACAGTCCTTTTTCCAATCCTTTGCAACTAAGCATAGATTTTCCGTACTTTATAGATTTTTCTTTTTTTTTTTTTTTTTTTTACAAAACAACCCATAAACATTATTGGATTCCAATCTTTGTGTAGTCAATAATGAAACATCACCACAATTATATTGTGTGTGTATATGTCTGTCATTTTGAAGAATGACTATATTATAGGGTGGTTTGTTGATGCAGTGGTCAGCACTGTCGCCTCACACCTCTGGGAAGTCTCCGCCTGGGTTACATGTGTGTGGAGTTTACTTGTTCTCCCCGTGTCGTCGTGGGGTTTCCTCCAGGTACTCTGGTTTACCCCCACAGTCCAAAAACATGTTGTGCTGTGTGTGTGAGTGCATGGTGCATGAGTGTCCCCTGCGATGGGTTGGTGTCCCATCCTGGGTTGTTCCCTGCTTTGCGCCTGTGGCTTCTGGGATAACCTCTGGATCCCTCGTGACCCTGAATAGAGAAATGTGGGTGCAGAAAATGGATGGATCGCAATCTAGACATGTGATTGTAATGTATAAATCTGAGGCTGTTGCTGCAGCTTCTGAAATCAGTACTGTTAGCTCTGTGTATATGAGTAGATGAACGTCATTAAACTCTGTAATCCATTGGTGAGCTATGACTGCTCCTGTGAGTTTGCAAGTTAGTGATTTTTGTGATATTCCACTTTGCACTTCAGCGTTGTTAGTTACAGTAAAACCAATGTGCTTATTAACAGCTGAGAAATGGCAGCGTCTGGCAAAATCGCGGCCTTCCGGCTGCCCCCTCTTCCGACCATCGGAGAGATCATACGGCTGTACAACCTACGGGCAGAGAGGCAACTTTCCCAGAATTTTCTCCTGGACATGAAACTCACAGGTGAGCTGTTCTTGAGTTTCACCTCACCTAAAATGACTCGGATGAGGGAATTCGGTTAAATCTGGGTGTTCAGCCACCAGTACAGTTGCCTTGAGGTGCTTGACAGAGCCATCAGGATCAGCAGTGTAGCTTGACACTGCAGTCAGTGTTCTACAGCAATTAGGTAGGTTGGGGGTGAGTAAGAGAGCCACAAAGAGGAAATGGAGGAAAGAGCAATGGTTATGGCACTGGGTAGGGATATTAGCCCCCCTGCTTTATCTGCCTATTATGTGTGTCAGAGAAATGTGTGTAGGTGTATTTAGAACCAGTGTTCAATTGGAAAAGCGTTTGTCGAGTTTTATATGAGTGTTGGCTTAAAGGAACACATACTGGCCATATGGTATACCAGGCTCCCTGCCTGTATCGAGATGTTTAGTTCCATTTCTGCGTTTTACTGTGCGTTTTGCAGCTTTTTGTTCCCCCACAGTTAATCGCAGTGGGTGAGCATATGAGCTGTTTTGCAGAACTCCCATGATCCTTTGTGTCCCCATGCAGACAAAATCGTGCGGCAGGCGGGGAGCCTGAAGGGCGCCCACGTGTGTGAGGTGGGCCCTGGGCCCGGGGGCCTGACCCGCTCCATCCTGAACGCCGGTGCCGCCGACCTGCTGGTGGTGGAGAAGGACGCGCGGTTCATCCCGGGCCTGCAGGTAGGCCGTCCTGTGGTAGGGCGGGCCGTCCTGTGGTAGAGCGGGCCTTCCTGTGTGCTGCTCCCCAGGTGTTTGATTTCACGCTTTAGCCTAATGCCGCTAAATCGCCATTTTTCACAGTATACTCTTGGGCAGAAATTAGCATATTTTTACATGCAAGTTGCTGTTGAATGGGCCTTGTGTTAAGTCACTAACGCTGCCCTCCATTCCATACGGCCGTTTTTATTCAGAGCTGTGTAGTTACCATTATCCACAGGTAAGATGTGTTGCAGGTAACTAGGGATTACTTGCTTGTCGGATGACTGGACTACTGTAACTAATCTGGTTGAAAAGTCCTCCTTTTAAATCTGTATCTGATTATTATACTGAGGTCTGTAACGATCAGGCTCATCAAAATATCACAGATTTCTGTATTATTGTGGACTTATGGGGTTATATGATAAAATGTACAGCAATAGTATAATCCTAATGCAACATACAGATACGTATTCTATAAAATTAATTTAAATTTGCAGTTAAAATGAGAAGTTGCGTGTGCTTTATCTGAACATTCGAGATCCACTTTTTCATTTTGTCTAATGGACCCAAAATGGATGACAGCTGATGCATCTTTCAAATTGGAAACAATTTCCAGCTAATTTCCGGAGTCAGGTCTTATGTTCGCTTAACATGCTTGGATAGACTAAGAGATTTCTCTCTCAACCACGGGGGAGGCAACGTAAGTGAGAGCTGTGCTCCCTTAAAACGTTAAGTGAAGTATCCTATTTTAGAACCGGCAAATTAATATTCCATGCAGCGAGTTTCTTTTAAAAAGAACGTTAACAACAAAAATGGCGAAAGCAGGAGTGCAAGTGAATGCTTAATGTACGGTTTAATCAGTGATGTTTGCAGTCACTGCGATTTCCCATTCATGGCTGGTTTTGACAGTTTTTTCCCACTTGTCTAGAGCAACGTATACATTTTATGGCTTAAAAGCAGTGCTGTGGCTTGCCCTAGCCATGTCGGGTGACAGTGTGCTCATTTTCCCTGTTTCCTTTCATTATCTGTCTGATTCTGCCGGGCCGTCGGGCACCAGGGCCCTAATTAGCCGGCTGTTGTTGCAGCTCTTGTCGGAGGCGGCCCCAGGGAGACTGAGGATGGTGCAAGGTGACATACTGACCTACAGAATGGACAGAGGTTTTCCGAAAAAAATAGCCAGGAAATGGGAGGAGGGTGAGTGTCCCAGCATCTAGGGCCCAGTTTGGGCTGTCATCCAGTTTGCATCAGTGCTGTACTATATACAGCGCCGTACTATGCTGAATTATGCAACCCTCCTGCTGCAGTACCATGACAATCTGTCATTAGAAATGGTACATGTGGTGCCCCCCCCCCCCCCAACAGAACCTCCAGAGCTGCACATCATTGGGAACCTCCCCTTCAGCGTCTCCACCCCCCTCATCATCAAATGGCTGGAGGCCATGTCCGACCGGACCGGTCCCTTTGCATTCGGACGCACTCGGCTGACGCTCACCTTCCAGAAAGAGGTGACGGAGGTGTGTGCCCCTCTTTTTTTTTTTTTGCCTTCGTCTGCATTTGGTGGCGTCTCGGTGAAAAGGTGCGACGTTATGAAAAGCTGGCACCGTCTCACGGGGGACGAGGTGTCGTCAGCCTTCATCGTATGGAGCTTTGTACTATTTCTGTAATATGCCTGTATTATCATCTCTGTTTTTCTCCCCTGAGTCCATCTCCTCCTGTACTTGAAGTGTTGTTGTCCTACTTGAATGATTCAGAGTATTTTCTGCGCAGACCTGAAAGATGCTAGTCATGAATATTATCTCTGGGTGAACAAATAAGGTCGTATAGTAATTGTAAACCTGGGTTTTTCTTTAAATTCCCATAATGCAACTTGCTCAGGAGCGTGTGTGGCGCGTGGTGACCCACTTCCCCGCCATCTCTCTGGGGCATCATGCATTATAGCAGTCAAGGAGTTTGCACTTAGGCCAGCGACGCTGGAGGTCCAAATCCCTGGGAATTCTAGCATCCCAGAGTGTGGTGTGAATTGACACAGCAGCTGCTGTCCCCAGGAATGTGTGAACCTGTTAGCCAATCCTACCGACAAACGAGGTCACGCAGAGGTTTTCCCCGTCCAGAGGCTGACTGCCGGCCCCGGGAGCAGACAGAGAAGCCGCCTGTCTGTCATGACCCAGTACCTCTGCAAAGTACGTGACTGTTTCACCATCCCGGGACGAGCCTTCGTACCAAAACCCAAGGTAGGATCCTACTCCTTTCCCACCATGTTGGCGTGTTTTTTTTTTCTTCAAACGTCACCGCAGCCCGCCTGGGGGGGGTGTGCCTTGTCGGATGGGGAAATCTCCCATCCGGATCGGCTGTCACGTAGGACAGTTGTTTTTTTTTTTTTTTTTTTTTTTTTTTTTTTTTTTTTTTCTTTGCATCAGTCCCGCTCCCCGTAGGTTTGATAATATTGGAGGCGGGCTTGATGTAGCAGCGTGCGATGCATTAATGAGCGTCTAACTAGCGCGGTATGCGGAGAGCCAGCTGCATTCAGGAAGCTGCAGTCGGGCCTTCAGAAGTCGCTGCCTCCTAGAGGTCTTTTTGAAGATGTGCAGGAACGCTGTGAAGGTTTCTGACATCTAGCGCAGTGACGTGTGGAGGGGAAAATTCTGCTTATCTGGCACAGAAGTCAAACCATTTGAGAACTTCAAACACTGAATTTCTCGCTGGGTGGGTGATATGAACAGGCAAGTAAATATTTCATCCTGTGTGTGTGTGTGTGTGTGTGTGTGTGTGTGTGTGTGTGTGTGTGTGTGTGTGTGTGGGGGGGGGGGTGTGGGGTGAGAGTGAGTTAAGTGAATGAAAATATGGCTTATAATTCATGCTGTCAGAATAAATGACTGCAATGACACTTTCATCAGACAGAGGCACCTTGCTGACAGTCCCAGCTAAGCATGTGTGTACTGTGAACGTGTTTAGGCAATGATGTGGAATCAGGCACTGGGATGAAACCACAATTTAGAGAAACTTTATAATGGGGTTTCAGCTCAAAGATTCTCTTTCATTGTTTATGAAATATGAGGGTTACATTGGGTAATTTTACACGTGTAGTAATTGAGCTTCTTGCTTCCCATGGTGTCCCATAGCAACAAATGTGTGTAAATGTTTTCCCTCCTGAACAGCACTTCAGTTTCTCTCTTCATACATTATACAAATAATTATCACTTTCTTTTCTGAAATACTTCTTGTTCATTAAATCTGTGTTGTGCTGTGCTGTTTGCTATATTTAAAAATGGGTTTATTTATATTCATTTTGTGGTTTAGCAAAATCTTACGGATTAATTAATCTAATACTACTTGTCTGTACCCACTCTACCATCTGTAGAAAGACGTGTTGTGCTGCTTTACACAAGTAACCATTTAACCTCGATTACAAGAACAGCGTGGTGAGTGCGAGACTCTCAGGTGTTAATTGCCCCCCGCCTACCTCTCTCATGCTTACATGCTCAGTGGCAGGAAAAAAAAAAAAAATGTCCCCCTCTAAAGAGACGGAACAGCCATGCAGAGATTTGTGTCAGGGAGGGACCCCCTAGCTGTGGACAGAATGAGCGGCACTCCAAGGGACGGGAACCATGACGGAGATCGATATAATGCAGAGCGGAGTCTCCCCAGGCAGATGGCTGTCTGTGCCGTTGTCATCGGCAGCCTGAATAATGGCTGCTTCATTCCACCATCTCCAAAGGCTACGAGATGGAGGACTGATGTCTTCCTGGTATTTGGTCTTCTCAGGAGCAGTGGGTGGGTGTTTGCTCTTTCTAAACTTGCCTACTATTGTAAACGGGCTAGTAAATGTTGAAAAGCAGGTGGCGTACACGTAAGCAGGGGAAGCTGCTGAGGTCTGACGTTGTTGGATGGTTGGCCAAGATGTATTTATGATGGCGTGCCAGTGATTGACTGTGGCTGCAGCCACACTGGTGACTGGCTGGAGTGTAGGGTGTGGAATCAGATTGAATGCTGATTGGATTCCTATTGAGGATGTGTGTTTAGCCAGCCAAATCACCTTCCTTTGTGCTGCCGTATGTCCCTGCTATGTTTCTCTCACTCTACCATGAATAAGGCTTTATTGCCAGATTACAGCCATATAAAAATACATTCTTGCTCATTTTAAAATCTGCTGACTTAAATGGATGTTTCTAGTTCAGGGCCAAGCTGCTGGAAACATTGTGTTTTCCTCCTTGCTCTCGATTCGCTGCAAATAAACGGGGTCAATTAATGCATCAGGAGCAAAGGAAAGAGATTTCAATGACGTTTCGTGAGCCGGTAAATGCCTGAAGGCACACTGCCTCATGTATCAATGTCCCAAGTTAAAAGCTAAAAATACTCTACTGTAGAGCACTCTACCAAGGCAGTGACTGCTTTTTTAACGTTTTAAAGTAACGAAATAACAAAAATCACATTACAGGTGCAATGGCAACATTGCTTGAGGTCAACAATGCATTTTTAATCAGCTTGTTTGTTTTTGCAGTGAACACAAAAACACATCAATCTAAATACCATTCACTTGAGTGAGGTCTTGTGTAGAAATAATCTTTTGTACCAATACAGAAATCACTGTATATGGTAGTGGAGTATTACATTAAGTGCTTACTGAAGGTTCATATTTCTGCATTACTGAAAATGCACGATGACACAGGGAGAACATGCAAACTCCACGCACATGTAACCCGGGCGGAGACTCGAACCCAGGTCCCAGATGTGTGAGGCAACAGTGCTAACCACTACACCACCATGCCGCCCCCTCATTACTGAAAAGCATGGTGAGAATTCATCTGTTCTGCAGTTTTTGCTATGCAGACAGCCAAAACGCGTGAAGGCTCCTGATTTCACAATGTTATATTTTTATTTAAATGATGCATCGCCTTACGCATTGTCCATTTTTTCCTACTCTATTTTGCTTTTGTAAGCAGCGTTTTCGTAATTAAGAGCTCCCTTTGATGTGTTGGTCTTAGAGGGGATTTCCTAACCTGCCTTGGTTGATCTCAGCCTGAGGGTGATGACTGCCTGCAGCCTTTATCACGATCGTTTTCCATAAAAATGTGCCTGGAGATGAAAAATATTGAGTGATCGCACAGAGAGAGGTGGGACGTTTTTAGCGGTGATGGACTTGGTGATTGATGGTGCGGTGATGGACTGGCTTTATTTCTGCCTATTGTGTCAGTAATTGAAACCTCTCTCTCAATGCCTCTGCCTGGTCGCATGTTAAGAGCTCCATCACTGGCTTCACGCTCGTGTTATTTCCTCCAATGCTGCCTGCGGTGTAACGAACTTTGCTCTGTAAGGAGTAAAGATGTTTGGGGTACGATAGAAGCCCCTCTGCCTTAAGCTCACCCTTCAAGTCCATAATCTATCCTGACTGCTCTGGTGGGTAGAATGCTTTAACCAGAATGTAGGTTAAATACACAGAGGAACAGATCTGATTAGTGTTTGCCTATAAGGGCCTTTTTTTTTTTTTTTTGATCATCAGTGAATTGCACAACTCCTACAATCCTTGAATAATCCTGTCAAATATTTCCACACATCAGAACAGTGGCTGCAACTAGGGCCATGAAAAATATGCTTTAAAAAAAAAAAAAAAATCAAATTTATTTTTGCAGTCTTCATTCAAAATAAAACACTCGGTGCTGCTCTGATAAATTTGGCTAAGATGTAAAAGAGACCTGAAGGGAAAACGCTGAAAATAATTGCTGAGAGTGGGACAGCTTTGAGTGTTTGGCCGCTGTGGGTTAGGTGTGTTACTGCCATGATGGATTTCTTTGCCGGACAAATTAAGCTGACATGACACTTAGCAAACCGGGTAGAAACAATGCAGATCCTCTCGCAGTTCTGGCTGCCTACCCAGCTGTTTTCACTTCAGACTAAAATTACACACACACCATATTTAGCAGGAAAAGCAAAGGATGTGTTGACATTTTGAGGGGCACCCAGAGATGCCAGTTGTGTATGGTTTAGGGGAGCAAAACGGGCTGACGTGTGTCTGATGCAGTACTGATCAGGTTTATAATGTTTTTGAAAAGAGCTCTGCTGGCATCTCGTTGCTCGTATTCATTTGCTGAACGTTTTTATGATGTGTTCTGAAGGCCTATTACAGGACTGAGTCCTCTCCCACTGAGCTGCTTTTTAGGGTATGTTGCTTAGCCAATGTGAGGACTGCAAGCAAGCCAACAATCCCACGCTCTGCACATCTTGTTCCATCCAAAACATTCTGGCAGGCACATTTATGCTATCTCCAGACGAGAACCAAGAAAGACATTAAAATGATTTTACAGCCACAATTTAGCTTCCACAAAATAATTTTATTAATAAAAATATAACTACTTGCACAAGCACACTGAGACGACGAAACATCCTGAGCCGCTCTGATTTGTTAGCAAACTACGAAAAGCTTTGACATCAACAAAAATAAACTGCCATTATCAAAATAACCCAATCTGTATTTGCACTGTACAATAGCTGAATTTTGACACACAAGCCCACTGTTTTGTGCTTGGAGCGTTTGGCACTAGTAATGAAGCAATGTGCAGGTGGGGAAGCTGCACAATGACAAAGCACATCAGTTAGGGGTTCCTCCCTCTTGGCTGGTTTATCCACCGAAACCAGTCTGGGAGGACGTCCGTGGAACTGATATGTACAGCTAACGGAATGGCAGCAAGCAGGTCAGGGCTCATTTTGGCCCTTACCCTTGGCAACAAACTGACATTCGCCATCTTACACTCCAAGTGTCAAGTAGTCTTCTTATAAAGAAGATATTAGCATGCTCTGGTATTTCAATGAGGCATATAGTCATGGCTATAACCTGGAAAAAAGATATGAACTGCCCTAAGTCTGGGCACTTTCACCAGCTGGTGATGACTGCTGTGCTCTCTTAGGTAAATATGGAGGTGCTTATAACATACAAAAATGAGAATTCAAATTTTACTTCATTGTTCACAGGTGCCTAGAGTCTTTAGGCTTTACGAATAAGCCCATATCAAGGAAACGGTATGACCAATTTGTTTGAGGAAATTATTGGTACTGTTTTTTTTTTTTTGGTGCAGATTTTGAACCAAGGCTTTCAATTTTCTATTTATTCTAAGGATACTATTTTGTGTTTTCAGTTAATACAGGCAAGAGTTTATGACAGATTGTCACACTGTTGACAATGAAGCATATAATCTGCCCATAAGGGCAGCCAACTTGCCGGAGGTGCCTGCAGTGAGCAGTGTGGTAGCCTGTGAGCAGCGATCTGGGCTCTGCCATCTGCTCACCCGCTCATGGGGCTCTGCCTGACGGAAAGAACGTAGCACCGTACGAATCTCGGCCCCGGGCCGTCAGTGGTGCTGCCTGTATTGGACTGGAGATGTGGCAGCTGGCGATGGGTGCCGTGGCCACACACACACACACACACAGAGCGAGAGAGAGAGGACCATACAAACAGCGTGAGAAAGCGAGGCCCAGTCTGCCCATCGGTAGGGTTAGGGCTATTGGAACTCCAGGTGCATAGTCTCCCGTGAGTGAGAAACTGCAACATATGTTCTGGTGACGTGAGGAAGCCGCAGATGGACAATGAGATTTAAAAAAAGCACACACTCAAATGTTCATGAGATTATAAAGCATGCACCATTTGAATATCAGCACAGTGCATTCATTTTAGTCTAAATCATGCTCAAACTGCTTCTTCTCCCTGCATTTTATAATATTGCATTCACTTTTATAAACATAGTCCTTGACCACATTGCAGCTCTGGAATATGAGGTCGATGAGGGAATCCCTCTGTTTAGCGATGGATTGTTTGTAGACTGTATCCTCCATGGAGCGTTTCCTGATCGGATGGAATGGGGGTGGGGGAGGGGAGGGGACCAGACCTGCAAGAGTAGTGTAGCTGAAGGAGCTTAGTCCCCAGGCACTGAGCCACCCCAACAGTGGGGTTGATGATGGCAGATGTTATCTCACAATAGAGGGCTCGAGGTGGTGCCACAGCCATTCCGGCTATAATCTCTGACCCATCCCACCTCCCCAGCAACCCCAACACAGACACGCACACAATAAAGATATTTGGGCGAGAGGCGCTGTTACCATGGCAGTGAGGACAACGCAAGTGAAAAAGCACATGCTGCACAGTGTGCGAGAGCGGCGTGTATATATGTGTGTGTGTATACAGAATAAATTAGCAGTGTGCAGCCGGCTAGACACGGCTTGTTTTTGTTGGGAGTGAATGGGAACCCAAACAGCGGCATTATATCAGCTGTCTGCTGAACCCGTGGAGGGTGTTGCTCCCTTTTTTCGAGAAACCGGAGCTAGACTGTGGCTCATGTTTGTGTTTTGGTTTAGTCTGTAACTTGATGTCCTTATTTATCTTGTTTTTTTTGAACAGTTTTACTGGTGTATGTTTACTATAGGTTAAGTTCGATATATATAGTGTCTGCTTTTCAGATTCTACTAGGCATTCCGCTGCATAATTCACTAACTTCAGACAGCATGCTGCGGTAGAATAATCACCATTCCATTAGCTTATCAAAATAAGACACAAAATGATCAAAATCAGAACTATGTTTCTAGCAAATGGCTAACTACAAAAAAGCTAAGGATAACATTCACATATTGCCTCTTTAGGATGTATTGCCAGTTTATTAAAATTAAATGATTGTTAGTAGCTAAATAATTGCTTTTTCGATTTCAAACCTTTGGCGAGTGGGGGGGGGAAATGCTTCTTTACAGTTAATCCATTCCCCATGGAATATTTCCTGGTGCTGGACATCTGCATTTATTCGATGGCTCTCTCTCCTGTCTCGTCCCAGCAATGCCACGGCGCAGTTTACAGGGTATATTCAATATTTGAAACATTGCTGGGGGAATCTCTCCACATCGCTTGTGCTTGCAGTACAGGAAAGTGTGTGTGTGTGTGGGGGGAGGGTGTCAGTCATCATCACCCCCCCACCCCCTCTCTTCCCCACATCTCTCCTTCTCCATCTCGCAGTTTCAGAGCTACTGAGTGGTGCGGTGTTCCTCACGAAACGGTTGCAGGCTACACGTAGTCCTGCAGGCTGTAGCCAGCCTTGCTGTCCAGGGGCGAGAGGGAGCAATACGGATGCTGTAACTGCTGCTGGATGAGATGCTGCTGCTGTTGATGCTGCAGTAGTTTATCAGGAGGAGTGAGGATCAGATCCTGGTGGCCCCGTCGCTTCCCTGGGCAGGACATGCAGAAAATTGATCCCCCAACAAAGAGGAATCCCGAAGATACGAAGGCCACGTACACGGCCCCTCCTGGTTCAAATTTATTGCTCTCTGGCACACTGGAGTCCAGGAAGCTGGTGATGACCTCATTGGTGAACCAGGATGCAGGAACCAGGCAGAGAAGGCCAGCCACAATGAAGCATCCCCCACTGGCAATGGCTGTGTGCCTCTTGGACTGCCGACCACCTCCCCAGCGGGTGCACTTGAGGCCCAGGGAAGCAAGGCACAAGCCCAGGCTGGCGAGCACGCAGGAGAGCACCATGGAGGTGCGTGCCGTCTGCAGGTAGGCAGGCAGTGCCAACACGGAATATTTCAGAGTGCAGCTGAACATACCGGTGCTGTACCAGGTGCAGTCCATCCATAGCCCCTGCATCTGGGAGATGGCCGTTATGATATTGGAGCCCACGTCAGCGCTCACCTTCCAGTTGGGCAACAGTGTGGACACCGTGGCCCCGAAGATGCCCAGTAGTGCTAGGATGAAGCCGAAGATCTGCATGCCGGCGGAAGCCATCCCTGTGCCTTGCCCACCCCTGTCCCCCCCCCACCGTCAGAGGCACCCTTGCCCTGGGTCCTCTTGCCTCCCCTTTGTATCCCCCCCTCTGCAGATCGCAGGAACAGATCAGTCTGCAGCACCAGCTCCTGTGGACTGTGGAAAAAGCAAAACAAGAATTCAATTTAGAAGGATGCAACCCCCCCCCCCCCCCCCCCCCCTGCTTTTCTGGGGAACAAAGGAAAGCGTGAGGCCAGACAAGAACAGACTGGAGAGCGAGACAGATTCTGTGCGTATGTGCCTGTTCAGGGGAGATGCAGGCGAACTTGAGCTGCAGCAGCTCGAAAGTGCTGCTGGAGAGGAGGAAGGAGTTTCTGATATTTGCAAGCCTTAATAAATGTACTTAAAGCTGCAGTGTCCTCTCTGGGAAGGAGAGAGTTACTGTTAGTCTGCTTCAGTGACCTTCCTCACCAGTAATGCGTGGCAGAACATTACATATAAATCACCATTTAATCACATCCGATTTTATATTCAGCATGCTTGAAAAGTTAAAAAGGCAACATGTCAAACATTTTAATGATTTTCCTTATCATGGGAGTGTGAAGGAAATCAGGCTTTCCTCGCATTGTGTTGAAATAATTGTCATCATAGACAGGAATCTAGGGCAGAGTTAAAGTGAATGTATAATGTGTTTACTTAAATGTTAAAAATGCTTACCTCTCCGCTGGTGCAGACCCAGTGCTATGACGAGCCAGTTTGTTTGCAGCGATTTCTGAGCGCGTGCTGGAGGGGGGGGGGAAAGGTGTGGGGTGAGGGCTTAACTGCACAAATCCAGACGTGTCATCACTTTCTTTGGCTGTTAGGGGAGCTCTGTGTCCTGATCCCCGACATGCTCACCTAGTGTGTGAAAACGCGTTATTTTCCGTCCATTGAAACAGAAAGGCACTCCCACGTCATTAGTCTATGAGCTGACAGGCTTAATTTAAAAGGTCATCGTTCTGGTGTGGCTCTGTCCATACAATAGTCATTCATAAACGGGGAAAATTCACATTATGTATAACAATTGCGGCTTCTTTGGCTTAAACATGATAAGAAGGGAAAACGCCACTTACGCGCAGCTGGTGTGTGTGTGTGCGCGCGTGCGTGCGTGTTTCCTTCTCTCTATAGAGTTTATTCCTTCCCGACTCGCCAAAATAGCAAACTCGCCTCCGCCCGACGACTCCGAGCTTTCGAGAAGGCGTCGTCGGACCGAAGCACCGGGTTAGTTTTACTGTCCGTTTAGGAAAATAGCTGTTAAACTAAGGTCCTCCGTTAACCATCGCGCCGCGCGCATCCTCACCTCCGCGAGCCGGCTTTTCCCGCCACGAGCGCGAGCCTCCCTCCGTCCTCGGGTGCTGTCTGCCGAAGGTTGGCTGTTTCGTTTTACCCAGGTTTACGGTAACTAGCTGCTGTTTAAGTAGCGCCAACAGCCTTAACGTGAAGCTTTCAGACGTGTTGAAACGTGTTCGAGCCGTGTCATGCATTAAAAAAATGCTTGCCGATATTGGTTTCTGACGAGTAGACGTGTCCCCCGCGGGTATAAGGTGGCCTGTTGTCTTCCAGTGTATTTTGCGGTCCCTTAATAATATACACATTTTTAAGTTATCGAGAGCCTTATATAATGAATTATGTAAGCGCGGTTTGTGAAATATACAACTTTAATTTTGTCAAATCCGTTCGACCCATTTTAGCTCTTATTAAAATTTATATCGCAGTAAACCTACAACAGCTTAGTAGGAATTGCATTAAGAATTGGAGATAAACAAACAAATAATATATGTTACAAGGTGGTTTAAATAGGCCCCCTTTCCTTTTTAATCTTCCCACTGTAATTTCCCATGGGAAGAGTGTAGACATGCAGTGGATTGCCTTGTTTTTTTTCTTGACGGAGAAAGTGATCTTAGCAAGGATGCGGTAAACTAAAAGCCAGGCGTGTCTAACGTGACCCTTCCCTGACTGGGTCATCAGTGAGCTCTCAACGGTGACTTAAACTTATGGCTGCTGCCCCTCTCCATGCACCAGTCCCCTCTGCAGATGGGGGAAGGGAAAACTAACATGGCTTTGATTCATCAGTGACAGTAGAAGGCAAAGGGGTTGGGGGATTGGATGGCTATAGACAAGTTTATTGAACCAGGTTCAGCCAGAGTCCAGTATTCCCAGCCCATTTCAAATGGTCTCCATAATAGAAAATCCTGCTTCCCCTTGAGACCATTGTAAGTGTTACCGTATGTACCATGAAGCAGTGTATGTTCCAGTAAGGCTATTGACCCAAGGTATGCTTCTACTTTTCTTCAAGCATATATACCAATGTTGTTAGGAGTGCTGAAAATGCTCAAAACCTTTATGGATCCTGACCTTCAGGCTTTCCTGGCTGTGTGTGTGTGGATTATGTTTATATTATATTGTGGAGATCAAATGTTTCTTGCAATGTAAGAAAACCCAGTTTTTTTGATGTTGGGGGGGGGGGGGCATTTTTCAAGTCCCCATGAAAGATCTGTGAATGCATAAAAAAAAAAAAAAAATACAAAGCCCAAAAATTTCATATTTTGTTTGGTTATTTATGGTTATGGTTAAGGCTGCATAGGTGTTAAGGATGGGATTGGAGTTTTCTCCATAGAAATGAATGGAGAGTCCCCACAAAGATATAATTTACAAAGCTGTGTGTGTGTGAGAGAGAGAGAGATTGTATCATCATGAAGATTCGTGTAAGTGCTGACTCAGTATTTATGCTATATGGAATGAATAAGGGGATGGGGGAGCTGCGGTTAACATAGCCTGCAGTGTGTGGTGATGTGATGCAGCCCAATGGGCCATTACAGGCACATTCCATTTCTTTTACAATCTCTTGTCACCATATGGTAAGAGCTGCAGCCTACTGATTCCCAGAAGAGCAAATTCAATGTAAAATCATCCCGGCCGGTCCCTTCATTGTGTGTCTCTTTATGTTTTTTTTTTTTCTTTCTTTCAAATAATTATGTTGCATTCATGGTTTTGTAATTTTGCCAAAAGCCTTTCTACTCTGTGGTAAAAGGGGCTGTCTTTATGTTCAAGTTGTCTATAAGAGTACTGTAAGAGTGAATACATAAGTATAGCAAACTAAGTTGATTTTTATTTGGTAAATTATTGTTCCCATACGTTATGCAATAATTGTAAACCGCTGACAATTTTGTATTTTACCTTTTGGGGAAAAAGACACAGAAGCTTACTCTGTCGATGCAGACAACCAGTTTAGCTGTTTTTAGAGATTATTTTGAGATGTGTATGTGTTAGGCAAAGCCATGCGAAGATGAAAATGGGAAATATGCCAACCTGTAACTGAAACCCACAGTGGGATTGGGATAATTGTGTGCTGTTAAATTCTTGTGAAATTCTCATTTCAGTTTATATAAAAATATCATAAACAAGATGGATATCTTGGGAATTACTCTGTCCTTTTTCAAATATGTGAAAGTATTCTCAGGACAAATATTGCTGTGGACATATTATCCAAAATCTTTGGGAGCTCGTGCTGTTATATGTGTGAGCCTTATATACCATCTAGCAATTAAGCAGAATGGTTTCGGGCATATGTGGTTTTTTTTTTCCCCCCCTTATGGGAGGTATTGGATGGGAAGCACTTCTAGCCTTTTGTGTATAATAGCCTGGTAGCCTGCTGCCCTTGAGTACCTCTGCACCATGACCAAGTAATTGTGAACTGTCCTTCTGAAGGAATTGTCCCACCCCCTCCCTGTCCATTACTTCCACTTTTCATGGATGTTTCTTGTTTTTCTGTGCATCTATTAAGCAGCCATGCGTTCTCTTGTTTCTGCTTTGCTCGCCGGAGCCTGAAGTCGGGCAAGGGAGACGAATGTGATGGCGACTCAGGTGGAACCCCCAGTGTCTCGGCTGGGTAATGCTCACAAGGACAAACGGCAGATTGCCGCTTGGGGCATGCTGGGAGTCTGCTTGTCTTTCGATGAAAAGCTTAGGAGGAACCGTTTATGGAGTCATTCATATGATGAAGTTGCTGGATTTTGATTTTGATACCAGCGTGTAATCTGTTAACTGGTATGCACTTACCATAGATCCTATTAAACTAACAACCACACACAGATCTCTTTTGTATTTTTTTTGTAACAATCTATATGTGAAATAGTGAAAAGAAAATGCAGACTTAAGGTTATTATCCCATATCTTTCATGAAAATATCAGGTTTACAGATTTAAAAATAATAATAATAGGGACAATTAATATTTTTCAAAGAGCTTTGATAATGAACTAATTTTGAGAATAGGATTTAAAAATCATTATGGGCTATTTCCTCAAAATATAATATTGAGAGGTTAAGGGAAATTTTATTTTTGGAGCTTTAAAAAGAGAATAACAGTATCTGGGGACTGTTGTCTCATATACTGAAGTTGCTGTTGGGTAGCATTGAAAAGTTGAACAAAGCAAGGCATAGTAAAATATAGAGAAATGGCTTTTAAAGTTTACGACAGAAGGATTTTTCAGCATGAATGGTTAGAGAAGGATTGATGTTCAGTTCAGTTCAGGATATATCACAGCAGAGGAGCCGCTGATGTTGGCATAGGCGACGTTCATAAATCAGACTGTAAAGTGACTTGGACATCCCTGTGGCTGAAACGCCGCAGCCTCTATAGTCAGAATATCGACTTCTTTGCACTCCTCTCTTAAATCATGAACTGCAGAATATAAATGGCCTGATTACTCCCAGGGACAGACTTCCCAGGAATCCTCCACTGTTACTCATGTGAATGCAGCAACATTCCATTTGCCTCTTTCTAAATGCTTTGCCCTGGACGTTCGAGGTTGTCTGCACACGTGCGGTATGACAGGTGCTTGAATTCATTTGGTTCCCATGAGCTTGTTTCTGTGTGATTCGAAGCTGACAGGTGATGCTTAAAGACTGCCACTGGCGTAGCTGCCCACTTCATCAGTCTCCCACGTAATGCAGCAGTTGCAGTGCTTTAGACGCACAAACAGGGATGTGAAGCCCTCTTGCCTTTCCCTCTAACTCTGAAGCTCACTCTGCAGTGTGCATGCCCCTCTGCCTTAAGAAGCTTGTGGTACTGACAAATGGGTTCCTTAGTGCCCCAAGAATGCAGAAGTTAGATCGCAGTGGACGCCATGGCGGCAAAGACCACAATAGAGCACGGGCATTGTTCGTTACCAGGCAAGAGAATAAGAGAGCTTTACTGATGACCTGTTAGCGTAATGCTACATAATCACGCTGTCTGCTATCCTGTCGTTATCCCTGATTGTGCACATTTTATAATCATTACAAATCCAGAGTAACTCGGGTACGAGTGCAACAGTTGGGAATTTTAGAAACCTAAACATAGACACGGCAGACTGGACCAAAGTGCGACAGCGGGCTACTGGTGTGTTAATCGGTGCTCGTCTTGAAAAGGACAATGAAACACACATTACCTGCTTGCCGCGCAGCCCGTGTTCCGAGGTGCCTGCTCGTGGACGGTGTTCCCAGCCCCGATGCCGGCGGAGCGCACGATCACCGGCAGAAGAGCCTGAGCCAGTCGCAACGCATTCCTTTATTTCCCACGGATCGTTACCATCCCCCGGCTTCTTCCCCGCCTGCTGCACTGCCGGTCTGGATCCAGCACCGGCGGCAACTCTGTCGAGCTCCCGAGAGCTCCATCCAGGATGGGGGCGGCCACCCTGAGAGCGCGCAAAGATGGATCCGATGAAGGGAAAAAACAAAAGCAGCCGCGCGGGAACACGCCTGTGTTGCCCCTGCTTGTCAGGAAGCTTTTGTCCGCAATCCCTTTTATTTCCCACAGAAAAGAGGAAGAAAGCCGTAGGCAGGAGCACGGCGGAGTCTGGGGGAAGCGGGGCTTTGGCACAATTGCCTTAACAGTTTGTCACATCGGCTTAGCACTGACGGGGGGGACGGCGAAGCTGCAGCTCAAAAGGAGATAAAGCCAACCTCCACGCCCCCCCCCCCCCATCACCCAAGGAGTCCAGCTGCCCCTGTGTTTATGCGGCCCCTCTGCTCAGACGCTGCCTGCGTCTGTGGCAAACGTACGCCATCCAGCCGACTTTACTTAAGGGAAGGACCGCGTTCGGGAACATCCACGCTACGGATGCACTAGCAACAGCAGCAGCAGCAGCAGCGGCTGGTGAGGGAGGCTGGTTTACGAATCACAGACGAAGAGGATGGTTTTTACAGTCCTCCACACAGGTGTTACTGTGGCAACCGGAAACCGGCATCCCATCACGTGTTGCGTCACTCTCCCTCCCCCACACCCACCACACACAAGATTTCCTAAGTGTCCCCCCAAAGGGTGCCTCATCACCCCCACCCCCAGCTGCCTGACTGTCTGTTTTTGTGTGCCTGTCTAGGTAGACGTGGGTGTAGTGCACTTCACTCCACTGGCTCAGCCCCAGATCCAGCAGCCCTTCAAGCTGGTGGAGAAAGTCGTCAAGAACGTCTTCCAGTTTCGGAGGAAATACTGCCGCAGAGGAATCGAGTAAGAATGTCTAAACGGCGCCTTTTTCCCTGTCATTGTACTAACTGTTCTGCCTGTCCTCTAGAGGATGCTCCTGACCAATGAAAGTAATTTCCTGTACCACGGATCATTTTCCCTGTGGTTATGGTAGACTTGGAGCCCTGATAATGGAGAGGAGGAGCTTGAGAGTAGCAGTTATGACTCAGTGGTGTGTTGTTTGAGGGATAATTTATGTAATGGCAGCAGGTAGAAGTGCTTTTTGTTTATTTTAAATTTTCTGCTCTCTTTCCCCTGGTGCGCGGCATGTTTCCCGTTCCCAGGATGCTGTTCCCGGAGATGTTGCGTCTGGAGCTCGCTGAGCAAATGCTGCGGATGGCGGATGTGGACCCAACCCTGCGGCCCACCCAGCTCTCAGTTGCCAAGTTCGGAGCTCTGGCAGATGCCTACAGCAAACTGTGCGCACGTAACCCAGGCCTGTTCTCCTATGACTTCAGAGAGGTGCGGAGGAACAAAGGCAGAGATAAGGCTCTGCTTGCTGATGGACTCGACAGCGAGGAAGATGACGAAGAGCATTACTGACACAGCCAGTCCACTGAGATGAAAGGTAAAGACTTGTGAAGACGCTTTCTAGTGTTGACATTTCAACAAACAAGGGTGTGAGTTTGAGAATCAATTTCTGCACGAAATAAGATGATAAATGTGGGATGCTGGTGCGGGGGCGACGCTGGCCTTTGCCCCCGTCACAGCACACATTTTACAAGACTGTCACACTTCACAGAATCAAGTGTCAGATGAACTGTGACAGTGCAAGGACTGTGATCTGGTTATGGCCCAGCACTTCAGCTAATGAATGTTGTTTGGTGTCCTAAGTGGTGAATTGGTGGCCAAAAATATTTTTTATTCCTTGTGGAATACTGCATGCATGAGAACATGGTGGCATGGGGGCTAATTCTCTCTTACTGCAGTTGTACGACTTAAAGGGAAACTTATGATGATTTTTTTTCAAAGCTTTAATGTGAAAACTATTTGAAATTTATCTGAGTTGATTCTGAAATTTGGAAAGCTGAATAGATGCATACATTTTTGGCGTGTCTGAAATCTGTTTTGCAATTAAAAGTAAAAGTATCCCCCCTTTTCCCTGGTGAAGTAGAGGTTGCGCTCATTTAATCACACAATTATATTAATTAAGAGCTTGTAATAAAAAGGTGCCTTTGTGGGGGTGAGGTTCGGCTTTCTAGGAAGTCATGCATTTCATTGGACATAATTTCTCTGGGACTTCCGGAATAAAGCTGAGGGATGTGTTCCAGCTGGACAAAATTTACATTTATTTAGCAGACGCTTTCATCCAAAGCAACGTATATTTGAGAAAGCAGGGTCAGCCAGTCCCTGAAGCAACTGGGGCTTAAGGGCTTTGCACAAGGGTGACATCACTCTGCTGACTACAGGGTCTGAACCGGTGACCTTCCAGTCATAGACTCAGCACCTTAACCCGCTCAGTCTCACAATAGATGTGTACCGAACTCATGTAGCAAAGATTAGTGGGAGACGCAGTAAACATTTACAACAGACAGTTTATTGCAAATTACAGCTTTTTTGTGCTGTACATTGTCAAGTATCAAATATTCAGATTGTTACAGTGCAGCCATTTGGGGAAAAATATACATGTAACAAATCAGGCATTGGGTCAAAATCTGTTTAAATTTACTTCATTGTAAAGCTAGTTGCCTCTTAAATCATGCTGCTTGACTTGGCAATGCTTGTCTGCGCACAGACTACAGACTGTAAACACAAGTTTAAAATTTCCACATTTCAAATGTTTTAGGAAAAAAAATCCTTAATGCAACAATATTTTTCTCCAGCTACTTTGTCTCCTGTCAAGATGCATTCAATCAATAAATTAAAAAATGCCTTAAAATGTACAAGTTAAAAAAAAAAAAAATGAAGGCGAATTGTGAACTTAGTGCACAAATACAGAACAAAGTAGGTACAGAGTCCTGGTTGGTACAGTGTGCTTCCATTTTGGTTTGTATAACTTCCTGTCCAGTTGCAGAGCAGCCTGGGGAGCCAAGCCACTCCCTCTGCGGCATGAGGACCTGGCACTGATTTGTAAGGGAGCTTCCCTACCCTATAGGGTGGGTACAGGCCCACTGTCAGTGCTCTCCATGTTGTAGAAGCAGTCCTCGTTAACAACAGAAGTCAGGCTCTGCACGCTGAACTCCCGCTCCAGTAGGGTGTTGAGGTCCATGCTGGGGGGCTCTTCCTGGCTGTCCAGAGACCGGCTCTGCTGCTTCATGCTCAGCAGTGCCCCCTTGTTTCGCCGCAGGCTATTATTTTTCCGTTTGATGCAGAGGTGAGAACGCAGTAGCCTAGACTGCTTCTCAGGTGTGTCCACATCGCCCCCCTCAGGCTGTACATAAGGTGCCAGCTCCCCACATGCCGTCTCCTCAACCATCTTCAGACGCCGGAACTGAGCCTCGATGGCACTTGCGGGTGACACTGACCGGGTGTTCTCCCCAAGGTCCTCGTCATCGCTCAGGATGTCTGACTCTTTGACGCTGCCATCTGGGCTGGGGCTTTGCTGGGGACCCCGGCGCTGGTTCTGAGGGGCCTGACCTTTGTGCTCCGCCTGGCCTTCGATCAGGTGGGTCCGGCTGCTCAGGCTGCCCTCGTCGGAATCTGGACGCCCTGCTTTTGACGTGCTGAGGTGGGCAGGGACCTCCAGGCTCGGCTGCTTACACAGCCAGGAGGCTCTGGATGAACCTGCAGCAAGACACCGTGTGACTCACGCAGCCATGCAGAAAAAAGGATGCTGTCAGTCAGTGACTCACTACACACCTCTGGTTAAATGGTTTTCATAGAAGCTGACTTTAAAACAAGAAAGATTGTAGTTTTACATGCTTTAGGTACCATTTACCATTATCTGAAATCAGAGAAGTCAGTATTGGAGCTATATACCCTCGCCTAGACCTTCCACCGAAGCTAACGACAGTTTTATCTTGGCACACACATTTCTGGCCCAGTTTCCCTACTTATGTAATTACAGCTTGTGCAATAAATTCGAGGAAGCAGTCATGGACACTGCATTGGAAGTCATTAAAAACTACTCTCCACTTGTACTTCCATAACATTCCACCCTATTGGCTTCATGGCCGGAACAGAGAACCAGCAAAGGTTGCGGGGAATCACAGTGGGATAGTTACCTATGCGCGCAGACGTTGGCACGGTTTTCCTGAGTGGGATGAGCCCCTCCCTGTTCCTACGCACATTCTCCCTCAGAACGGAGCGGATCACCTTGACGATGCTGGCCATGCACTCAGACATGCTGTGCGCAGAATGAGAGAAATTCTCAACCCTTTCAGTCTGAAGCGTGCTCCAATCTGGATTACAGCGAGGATCTACGGGTCAGGACATGCGCTCCCCTCGCCCCTTACCTGCTACAGAGCTGGAACACAGTCTCTGGACGTCCTTCAAGCTCTGACTTCGTGTGAATCAGCTCCCAGATACAGTTTTTTTCTGTTCCTGTAGGCAGGGAAATGAGAAGGGTAATTATTCAGGAGATGCCCTTGTACCTCAGTTGAACCAAGTGGCCGGACCCTAACCTGCTGTGTTTCCCAGTCGGACCTGCAGTGCTGACAGTGGGATGAGCCAGCGGAACTTGAAAGGGTCCAGATCCCCATGAGAGTACGAGGAACGCCCTGCAGTCTGTCCCACGGATGAAGTACCCGTGAGTGAATCAAGATGAAGCCACATACATCCGAAATATAACACCGTGGTCCTGTGCAAAACGTCAGTGCAGAACACCAGCGGCACCATAACTCACCATCTTCTTCTTCAGCTTGTTCTCCCTGTACACGAGTATCACAGCTTTCTTGAACACTGACGAGAGAAGAGAATAGTCAGCGTGATTTCTGCAAACTACACATCACCGAGGTCTTCCATGACATTTGTAGAAGTCAAGGAAAAAACCGCTGGAGATTTATATAAGTTTTGAAGCCATAAACTCACCACTTATAACCATCCCAAATTTTAAGGCACCCAACAAGCCAATCGAAAATTTCAAAGCATCACTTTTGTAAAACTGGTTGTCCTTTTACATGCTATTACTGTTAGATACATACTATTACTGTTGGATACGCTATTACTGTTAGGTACGCTATTACTATAAGAAAATGCCTAGAAGTGCATGTATGAGCAAACATGGTGTCCTCAGAGCTCAACTTGCCCACTAATGACAGTGACACCGGCCCAGCCACCCATAGCGCTTCACAGCACGACTGCCCAGGGGCATACCCACCAAATACAGTCAGCTCAGGCTCCTTTCTCATGCGGCCTAGCGATGGGAATGGGTTCAGCCACATGACCGTGGAATGCATAAGGAATTCTCCCATGGAAATCTCTGTGACCTTATGGAGGGTTTGAGACGAGCAGTGAGTACAATGTCTGCTTGTGTTTGAAGCTTTGGGTACAGCACATCAAAACTAGCTATAATTTTAAGATGGGAGCATGCCACACGCATTCATTTTCTCCATTTGTTGCTTTGTAATTATGTTTTCATATTTGTACTGATTCAGGCTGAGAATCATTCCCTATAGTACAACAGCACATTCCTGTGTTTTGAAGTAGTAACTTCTTGGTCTAAGCCCCTTATCCATTCTCCATGTGGAAATCAGACCAAACGAGAGGGATGAAGAATGAGCGTCTTACCTCTTTCTCAGTGCCACTCTGCTCTGCTACCAGTTGGTCGAACACCGTGCCATAATCCTCATAGATCTTCTGCATTTCATTGATGTGACTGGCTACCTTCTCCATGGCCTTCAAGGCCTCTGAGGTCAGGAAATGAGATATTGGTCAGCATTATCGCCTTACTGGCTCCCTGGATGGAGCAAGGTCTGTGTGTGTGTGGGGGTTTTTCCCATAGAAATAAATGGAAGGTCCTCATTTAGATTAGTACACCAACGTGTGTGTGTGTGTGTGTGTGTGTTTTTTGCACAAAGCACCTGTCAAGTGATGGTGTTCCTCACTGTCGGTGTCCGTCAGGGACACCAGCTCCCTGAGTAGCAGTGGGTACTTCAGCACTCTTTGCACAGGTTTGATCAGGTAGGACTCCAGAGTTGACGAGTGCTGCTTCGTTGGGTTCCTTGCATCGAGGAACTCCTTAAAGGCCCGGTCTGTCTTTGCTTTAAGAAGAAAGAGAAGGATGATACTGGAGAAATCAAGCATCCCACGCTCCTCAATTAGCAGCAAAGAATTGATTATTTGTTTATGATCCTGCTTGATACCGTTTCATGAATTATACAAGCTACTAGCCTTCAAGCTGAGGGTCTCAATGGCTCCACTAACATAGATACTGTGGATGTGTGTAAACTCATTTGTCCACAAGGGGTCAGTGTATGCTTCAATAAAAATTACATCTGCAACAAATGTGAGCAGGATGTAAAAGGGTAAGAATTTATTACAAAAAAGTGCCAAAAAATTAAACGTCATAGGCAAAGCATGAAAATCAGGAGCTGGGAGGGAGCCAAAAGGTGGACTTTGTGGGGGTCCCCAAGGATTGGTTTGAGAAACACTGCTTTAGAGCACCAATTAGGCCACTTGAGGTCTAACAGACAGGGAGTTTCTGTGACACTCCAACTGGTAATTGGCAGGCGATTAACAAATAAATTCAAAACCCTCAGCACAGTAAGATATGAAGAGCCAAGAACGAGTGACAAATGCCTGTGTAATCATGCCGGCTGCCAGCGGGCACCCGATAGCAGACACTTGGTCTCAGTATCCCCTCATCCCCTCATCACTTTGATACATCTCCCAGATGGAATGAAGGCACTTCCACGGAATTTTCTAATCATCTTTTATGCCTAATTCCAATATCCACTTCCATGAAAACAACCACAGGGGCTTGCAACGCAGAATTTAAGAGACGTAGAGGTATGCCCCCCCCCCCCCCCACCAAGCATGGGTCAGACTCCCAAGTATTGCTCTTACTCTCCACTGGGCAAAATGCCTGCAGTGAAAAACAAGGTCAGCCACAGGGAGGCATAATTTAGGTTTAATATTAACGTTGAGTCATATTACTGACACGTTTTAAAATTTGAGTCGCCCGTAAGGCCTTAATGGCCTCGGACTCCTTGTAGAGCATGCACACATCTCAGAAGGAAATGGGCGGGCTTCCAGAAAATCCGGGAACACATGGAAGTAATTTGGATAATCCAGCTAGCATAATATCACTGTATGAAATTTTAAGCCTTAGACAAACAAAAGGGGGGAGGGGTTTTGAGGTGAGAGAATGCAGGAGATCCAACCTGTTATTCATGGAAACAGTACAGCTGCCTCACTGTTTTCATTGAGCAGAATTGGATATTTTGACCATTAAACTAAGTGGCAAAAATCTTCTCCTAATGCAATTAGCATACATCTGATGCTAGCTGGCACCAAGAGTTAGGAGTTTTTCCTCCTCGATCTGAAAAATAGCCCATGTTAAGGCATACCTCGCTCCAAGACTTTCTGGACCTTGATGTGATTTGCACAGAAACCACTGTAGAGCTTGAAGTGATCTGCGTAGTACAGGAAGGGTGCACCCAGGGAGAAGAGAAGTTTCTAAAAGCAGGGAAGAGACGGTCACATTTGTGTCATGTTGCTCCTGCTGGACCCGAGGTAGGCAGTTATGTTCTCGCATTATTGTGGCTTGCAGGGACTTGGATAGAAACCACTACAGTTTGAGCTGACAGCGTAATTCTATAATGCACATTCCTTAACCAGAAAGCCAGGTACCTTGAACTCCACTGGTGTCTCAAGCGTGCTGAAGTCAGGCGATGAGGCGATTCTCTCCTCTAAGGTTTGCAGAAAGACCTTCTGGAAGTCCAGCATCTCTGGCAAGCTGCCAAACAGGCTTTCCATCTGGGTTTGGAGAGTTGGGTGGATGGTGAGTACAGTTCCACAGGATGGACCACCATGGCAGTATCATGGCACACAAGGTCAATGTTTTTTCAATAGGTAAGTGCTGTTTGAGGAAGCATTGCTGTTTTGACTAGCATGCTGGTTACTTCAGCTGCTCATTTTTCTACTATACCTCATCCTGAGTGAGGAAGGTCTCATTCTGCAGTGGCTTCAGGTAGATTTCAAACAAGCAGCTCAGGTCCTGTGGCAGAGAGATGGGGGAGGAAGAGAACAGCCACTGAAACAGCTCCACCATGTGACCATCACTTCCTTTTATAACCACTGATGGCCACAGGACTGCTGGCAGCATTCGTTGTTTATTGGAGATCTCATTCAACAGATAAGATAGCAGGAAATAGAGCATCTGAGGTAGATATGAGACACTGGGCATGCTACTACTTCCCTTTGAGATCTGGCAGGTTTCATTCACATAGCTTGGCTCTTGGTGATCAAGCACAGTTTAAGATGCCAAGACAAGGTTGGTGCAGCAATGTAATCAACTGAAAATTAGAAACTTTAGGGGACAGTGGATGGTCTACAACAGGGGTGGGCAATCTTATCCGCAATTTGCAAAGGGCCGGTGTGTATGCAGGTTTTTGGGATAACCCGTAGGTCAGCTGTTCAAACCCAAGTGTGAGGACTCTTCAGCCAGTCAGTCCTCTAATTAGTGACCTAATTAGGGAGTTGCAGGGAAAACCCGCACACACACCGGACCTTTGCGGATAAGATTGCCCACCCCTGGTCTACAAGTTAAAGTGGATTTCTCTGCAAGGGCCGGCATTTCTTTTAATATGAACCAGGGACTGAAAAGTAAAATTACAAGCAGCAGAAGTCACTAATCACTGTATATCTGTAGAGCATTGTGGTCACCCCAGCCTAGCCCGGGGAGTGAGTACCTTGACATAAGACTTCTCAGTGTCCACCAGCTCTTGAATGACCTTGCGCAGGCGCTCCGTGGCAGGCATGTGGCGAGGGTATGGCCGCAAGGGGCCGTGATCGCCCCCGGTGGGATCTTTATGAGTATCCATCAGCCCCTCTGAGCCTTCTTGGAAGGTCTGGTACAAAGTGCACACTGCTTCCACACCCTGGAGGAGACCCACAAAACAAGAAACCTTTAAGTGTGTGTTCGGCACATGGTGGAATCCTTCAATCACAAATAGACTAGTGCGTATGCAGCAAGGACGGATGACCTACTTTCAGTAGGCCTGTTGGTTAAGGCTTTTGACTAGCTATTATGGGTTTGAGAGAAACATGGGATAAGCCAATGATATGAAGCTATTCAGAACAGCTGCGTTTGAACAATGAGTCAACCACCCTGGCTGTCATGGCCTAAGCTGGCTCAACCAAATACAATAGGATAAAAGAAATGTGTAGGATTATAGCCTCAATAGCCTGCTAATTACAGCAATAATTAGCACAGCTCTAAAACAAAACAACAAGATAATTGCCAAACTGATTTCAGGATCACTGACGAGATGTTTCTGAATCAAAAAAAATCTAAATAATTTTTAACTTACAATATCTAATCTAACGTTAGAGTTGATATGAGTATTCATGAAATCTACAGACATAAAACAGATCTTAAAAACTTTACATAGTGAATTTTAACGCCTGCATCTTTGATGAATGTGTGTACTGTAAAGTGGCTGAAGGGTCACAGCTGCTTATGGACGTGTGAGCAGCAGAGAAGCTCTGCACAGTCCCACACAGGTGCTGGGGCCGCTACCCTTCACACCACGCGTTCCATTCCCATTCTCCCTTCACACCACGCGTTCCATTCCCATTCTCCCAGCACACCACGCGTTCCATTCCCATTCTCCCAGCACACCACAGCCTCCTGTGCTGCCCTTCTCAGCAAAACACCATGGGACGTTTCCTAGGTTCACTTAAGACACGGAGCTTACAATGTATTTCACAAGCTGCTGGTAATGACCGGGTTTTTCTCCTTCACTACAGGTACAGGATTTGGTGGTGGGGTCCTAGTAAAATTACTGGTAAATTATGACCATGACCACACAACCTCCTCAAACACGTGCCAGCAGACTAGGAATAACAGCTCCATAGTGCTGGCGGTCGCATCTCGAAGATGGATCCCGTGACACATTCCGATCAGGCGCTTGTGCTGCGCAGAGGCGGCCGAGTCTCTGCTCACTGCCGCGTAGTGACTTTGTGGGGGAAGCTGGCATGAGTCACACGCCTCTGCCAGATTCACAGGAGCCCTTGGCGCACCGTGAAGCGGATCTGCTTCATTACCGGATGGAGAGGTGCGTCGCTGTGGCGGCTGACCCGGCTCTGGAGCAGCGCCGGCACGTGGCGCCGGTGAGGGGGATGGCCGCCGTCTGCGGGAACGGCTCCCCGCGTCCCTGCTCTGGCACAGATGGGACCACCTACTGACCCTGCGGGTGGCTGTGGTGCCGGACGGCCATTAATTAAAGGCTGCTCAGGCTGTGACACTGAGCCTGACACATACGCACTTAACACTGTCAGGATGGAGCACGCCCCGCTCCCCACACACACACACACACACACACACACTACAGCCCTTTACCACAGGGAGCCTTCATTTGGGCACATAGTCAATACATGAGATGCAAGCCTGTGGGTTCTTCGTCCCCCAGGAGAATTCAGCATCCCACTCAGCCAAGCCTGCAAAGCACAGCACCTCTCCCTGTTTTCTCTGCTGAGCTCGATATGGATCTTATACCAGCAGATCCGGCAGCAACATGGCCGTTCAGAATTATGAGAACCACCTGGGGACGCGGCGGTGGAGCAGCAGGACCGCCCCTGTCTCTGCATTTCCTGAATGGCTCTTTGACCTAAAATGGCGATTAGACGTTTGCGTCAGCAAAGCAGAACAGGTCACAGGTCGCCACCGTCTGCGCGTGACAGAGACACCCACCCCCCCAGAGAAACAACCACATGTGAAGCACAGCCACACTGCGAAGTAGTTAATTCTGGCAAGTATAGAAGGCAGGTTTCTCCGAAACAGTAACCACTGTCCCACAGCTGAACCCTACCTGTGCTGGTTCTCTCCACACTCACCATGCGAAGCAGCCTGCAAAGGTGCCCGTAGGCTGCGGTGACTTGGTGTCGCCCCCACCAGGCCAAACAGCAGCCCTTCCTCTGCAGTTGCCCAGATCTGGAGTCCAGCATAGCGGTCGACAGGAGACCTCCTGCTCTCTTATCCCTCTCTCAAGACACTAGAAACATCTTCGCCTTCCTACAGCTTCCCCGTTTGCCACATCATCACGTCAGCAAACTCACTTGAAGAAGTCAAGGGCCAACCCCCCCCCCCCCCCCCCACGTTCAGCTAAGCCCCCCTCTCAGAGCAAGACTACTTCAGAAGAGCCAATGGGAAGGTCTAGGGTGCTGGACACGCTGCATTGACGCCATTCTGCCGGCGTAGGCACTCTAAAAAAAAAGCACAAACCACCATCCTGGAATCACCATGTCAATCACTTAGGAGTCAGGTGGGTCTCACAGAAGGTCCCAAAGGAAGCACAGGGCCACCAAAGGCCACTTGTCTGCCTTGGTGTGACGGGAACACTCTTGTAGCCTGGCTCGGATGGGGTGAATACTGAGACAGGAACACAGAAACACGCCACGGTATGAGGGGACAGTGAATAAAGGGGACTTCAGGAGATAGACTTATCAGCATAATTCAGGTCAAAACAATACGTACACACTATTGTGCTGGCTGTATCACTCAGGGTGGTGCCATGACAACTGCATTTTGATTAAAGTGCTTACTAAGAGGACAAAAAACCCAAACAGTTCAGCAAAAAAGATGTTGACTTGCTGTAGTACATTTCCTACAGCACACACAAAAAAGTATCGTGTGTAGGTTTGTATTGCAAACAGCACAGCCAGACACTTAATTTAGATGTGGCTACCAGCAGCAGACGTGTTTCCTGACACGGATCTGCATACGGCCTCAATGACTGCTTGTTCGGAGAGAATGATTTGAGATGCAACAATGCAATTAGAGCATGCTGGGGAATAGCACTGCAACCAGGCCCATGGTGCACCTCCAAATGGAATATCATTGTTTTACTTGGACTTTAGGTACACAGACCCATTCCTTCTTTAGAGAATCATCCCACAGACATGGTAAAACAGGGACTGTTCTGAAGCCGAAGTGGGCGAAAGCTGTTTGTAATGCGTAAATCGCTGCTCCTGCACAACACCGAATGGGGCAATTATGCCCGGCAGGTGTATAACACAAGCCAGCAGAAACCCAACACTGAATCACATCTCAATCAAACTGAAGACCAATTTGGTCTCTTTCTCAGTCAGGATGCAACATAAATCAGTCAGCTAAAAAAGGCATCTATCAGCACAGTAATAACCAAAGAAATGGTCACTGTCATTTAGCTTGTCCATTTCTTAATCATTCTCCATTAAGGATTCACTATTTCCAGCAGTCATTAAGAGTTTCCATGAACACAGTTTCATAATGCGAGAGGTCCATCTTACATGAAGAAAAACCAGCCAGGCAGTACCATTACAGACAGCATGACCGATGTAAAATGACACCAGTAATATATCAAGCGTGTGCAGAAATTATGCTATTGTATGGAGTGATAAAAACATAATTTTGGCAAATACGATTATTGAATCGTAGCTCACTACACTAACACAGTGACACCCGGAAGGTACAGCAAGGCCTCACCAGACAGGCCGGAAAGCAGCCAGTTACCAGGACCGGGCATCCCCCGACGGACTCGATCAGCAGCCGGTCCTGGACCAGGCGTCGGAAGGACAGCACATTTGAGCCCAGGAAGAGGTCCCACTCCCTGGCATCCTTGTGTGGCCAGAACCAGCACATGGAGAGCACGGACCACACTGCCTCAGCCGGGGAGAGCTTGCGGAAGAGGAGCTCAACCAGGGCGGAGAGGGCTATACAGGGTCCGGCTCCACACTCCACCCCCAACGCCATTGGTATCCAGAGAAGACCGGTCCGCCGTGCTCTATACTCTGGAGCAGGGTGCAGGCACTGCAGGGGTAAGCCTGGATTACCGGTCTGCTCCCAGCCATAAGCAGCTAGAAGGACTTAATCTACCTCGACTCTACGTATGTGCTGCCAACAAGTGGGCATTACGGGCAATGACAGGGCTCTGGGTGAAGTCGAGGCACTGACCCCCCTGGGAGCGATATCTAAATCTCATGAGGTGCAACAGCTGCAAACGGCAGACTATGAGTATCCCTCGGTACGCTCTGCCTCTCTCTCCTTCACACAGAACCTGCCAAGGGATCTGTCACCCTAACTGTCTGCAGCCAGGGTTACACAGCGCCAACCTACAGGAGGAACAGGAGTGACACCTATTCTGTTGGATCAATTCCATCACTGGTGACAGGATTCAAACAATCCAAACCCTGTGCTCAAGGTGCGAGTGTTGCTGCCTGTTAAAGTCCACTTGGATGTTTCTCATTCAGGCAGTAGAGCGGCTTGCTCTATTCCACTACTTTCATGGTGGTTGCAAGGATTCGCTAATGAGAAAACTGTGTGGAGTTCTTTTCAACAAACTTTTTTTAATCCCCAAGTCCAGCTGTATGCTTCATTTGAGGCTTGCTAAAGAGGGTGAGGCTTGGTTTTTAGGGTCGCCTGGTTCCATAGCGTCTGCCGGCAAACACAGGCTGAAGTTTGACACTTCGGAGGTGAAAGCCAGTCGCAGAGCTATGGGAAGGAGGTGCCACCGCTGACAGAGGACGCTGCTACAGGGCAACTGCTCCACAGACGCACCTGTGGCAGATTAGCGCCCAAAGTCGCTTACCCAGAATGCTGGTGTCACTTCCATCTGTCAGCCAAACTCCCTGGGACATGGGAGGGGGCCAGAAAGACCAGAGGTAAAGGAGAAAGGGCGGTGCAGAGCTGTCCCCTAGAAGGTACCCCCCAGCCATCAACCAACAGGTAAGGTAAGAGATGAATGATGTGAGAAGCTGAAGAACCTTGAGGCTTTTGGAGTGAGATGCATCTTAGATCAAACTTTCCCGTTTTTTTTCAATTTAGAGGGCACTGAAAAAAAGTGGATCCAGCCAAAACCTCAACAGTTCAATCTTTTGAAATAAACATTAATTCGTCTGTGGCAGGGGGAGCCTTCCTTCCCCTTGTCATGCCTCACTTCTCTTTTGAATAAATTAGCTTCCTCCAGATGCCGCTGGATTTAATCACGGTGTGAAACAGGACGGCTGAGTGTGGCCGATCGGAAGCCAAGTCAGACTGCCATGCCAGCCTCGCAGACGAGCTCAGCCTAATGGGCAGGGGGCCCTCCTCGCTGGCTGGGTACTGGACTGAGCAAGAACCATCCCCATCGGGTTCAACAGCAGAAAACTGTACCATTAAGAAATGGACAGCAAGGCCCAGCGACTATACTACACTATACTAACCCTGGAGCAAAAGGAAACAGATTTTGCTTTTGTCAGGAGAAATGCAAACACACAGCAGATCGACTTCCACACAGATCAGCAACAGCACAAACATTTGTCTTCCCTTAAATGTGAAATCTGTCGAAATAATTCAGCACATTCAACCTTATCCCAGATGTATGATGGGCATTTACTTTGCCGCAATCAGTTTATATCCATCTAATTCTATTTTTCACCATAACGAGCGAGTATGGTAACAATAGAAGCTTCACAAAAATTAAGTGTGCATAGCCTATATTGTAATTTTCAATGTGCAATTAGATCAATATTAATAACTTTTTAAAAATGTCTGGCACGATTTGCCACATCCCTTGTGGTGTTCAACAAATGTAATTTATAGTAAGATCAAAAATATGCCTTGTTACCACACAACAAACAAAAAAAGTATATTAAGTAATACTCACATGTGTTATAATGAAAATCCACACAAATCAGGTAAACTGCAATAGAGGCTATACCGGCTTCAGTCAGGCACCAAACAGTCCAGCTTCAGCTACGACTCACAAGGTTTGGTCTCCTCTGAATGCGAAAGACCCACTTGCCTGCAATTTCACTGATGGCAGACTCACACTCTCTAATTAAATTCTGCCTCTTCTGCGTGCCAAAAGCCCGGCGTGATGGCAGCGGTAGGTGGCGCTTAAACGAATCAGCTGCCCGAGTGGGGCTTTGAACCAACATATCACTGAAGCACTAGAGTTCAGCCGATATAGTATGGTCACTACAGAAGCCACAGGTGACAGGAAAAGGGAAGTGAAAGAATGAGAGGCAATGGTGTCAAACTGTTTCGAAGAGTGAGGAGAAGAACGATGACCGGTCTTTCGTGGGATGGTCGGAAGTACAGTGAGGCCAGGAGGGGGACAGACATTGCTGGCTTTCACACGCTCCCACACACGTGCCTTTGAGCAGATAGATGGCAAAGATGCATTCAGAGCAAGACACACAGAACTCTGCAGGTGCTTCAGTCCAAACCCATGCCTTTCAATTCAAAACATGTTGATTTTTACAGATGAATTTGCAAAAAGGCACATTTTTAGCAGTTCCCATTTCCTGCCATCAGAAGCTTGTTTCACACCTTGTGCAACAAGAGGACCCATAACCACGGTGGCAAACATCCGCACGCTCAGCCCAGATCGGGACCATCGGAAACGCGAATGGGCCAGGCGGAGGACCTACCGTGCTGTGCTGCTCCATCCACGGGCTGCGTCGGCCTGGTCTGTTCTCCATATCAGGCCCCACTGAGCTGCCTGGGACATCCGGCACAACGGACACATCTGGACACGGGACAGAGAGGGGAAGCCATTAGTGCCGAAGAATCCCGCCTTTTGCTCATCTGTACGGAACGACCATGTTTTTGCTTCAGAACTAAATGTCACCCTGCACGCTGTGGGTAACGTTACACATGACGCAAAATTCACACCACGGCCGCAGTTTCCTCGTGTACCACTGATAGGAACTCTGAGAAACTGGTCCTCATTGCAACACTGAATAAAATACACCACCCAGAACCAGAAGCTCCGATTAAAATGTAAAATGGTCTAAGAACCAGCTTCAACAGTGTGGCTTCTCACAGGCGGATCATAAGGCAAACACATCATGGAAATGACTTACATGTGAATAAAAGAGCATCGAGCAAGAACTATAACACAATCTTAAGCAGAAAAGCAAAAGTGTGAATGCTTTCGTCAGCAGAGTGCCCCCGTTTCTGATATCGTGTGGGAAAGAGGCTGCATTCACAGAGCAGAGTATCTTCATAAGCCTGCAAGGACAGTGCTTGCTCTGCATTATGATCAAAAATGGTTCCTGTCACGCTTACAAATTCAAGCAGGACATCAAGTTCGGTCTACGACGCAGGACGTCCCACTCTGAGAAGTGGACTCGCACACCTCAGACAATTCGCAGGTCGGCGAACCTCCGAGCCGAAGGCAGCGGGCAAATGACGGACCAAAGCTGGACTGTACAATCAGCCTTGCGGTGGGTGTGTGTGCATGTCAGTCAAACGGAGAGGGTACACAAATTCACCCATACTCACAGGGGTCCGGGAGGAAGAAGGTGGAGCTGGCAAGTGCGGCTTGAATGTGAAACATATTTAAGTTTATTTACAGGAAGAATTCATAAAAAAACACTCTGACAGTGTAAGCCTACTTCATACACAATTTTATGAAGTATGAATTAATAGGTTTATATTGTCAGTATAAATGCCAATGTAACAAAGGCAGAGTGTCAAAATAATCACTGGTCTAGATCAGCAAGTTTTAAATTCACTAAAAAGAGTAACATTGTATTCTTCAGCTTGAAACAGTGTCTCTCAACTGGTGACTACGGAGTACGGTGTCCTGAAATGAAACGGTCTGAGATCCTCTGGTGTAACACAGGGTTAACTCCTGTTTAATGTGCTGTTGTGATCTAGTTCAGCTTAATACTCTGCTAGCTTTACTGCATTTCTGGTCTGCAATGGAAACTTATTGTCCTAATTCACCTGTAATTTGCTTTATTTTCACGTCTAATTTTTTTTCTTATATTTATTGCTTTAATCATAATCATGTTTTTCATTTCTATTCTCGTACCATTTTCGTTTGAATTTAAATCTGCATTTTTCTTATGTGAATGAGCGCAGTGTTCGAAAGGCGCTTATAAATGAACTTTCCTTGTGCCGTGTACCAATGGAGGTCCGTCACTGTTATGGTATGTGCATTCCTGTGCTTTTTGGAGGTGGGGCGTCAGGGTTTGCGTGACGTGCAGTACAGTCCAGCTGCCTGCTTCCAGAACACGGTCCGCCGACTTACCAGAGGACGCCTGGGTGCTGCGATGCTGGTCCAGGTATTCCTCCAGCAGCCGCATCTGGTTCGGGATTGGGACGGGGGGGCAAGGCTCTCTGGGCTCCAGGTCCGCCCAGGCAGAGCCTGCCTCTTCAGGGGCGGCGTCCCGGCGGATTGAGAGGCTGAGGCTCTGCTCGCAGAAAAGCTCCTGCATCAGGCCCAAGTCCAGGGCGGCCACACTCTTGCCATTCAGCAGCAGGATCTCATCTCCCTGCCGCAGACCTGCAGAAGGACAACGCGTGTGAAGCATTGCGAATACTACTTCAGGATCAATACTCTGAGGTACTGAAACTAATACTAATCATGAGTATTATTAGTATTAAATGCTGCATACTACTGTATAAGAGCACCATCCATTCCAAAATGTACGAAAAATTACGTTAACAACCTTCGTTAGCAGCCATTCCGTCCGGCAGCACTTCGCTCACAAAGATGCGGCTGCTCCCATAGCCGTCCACGTGTCCAGTAACGGCGAAACCTGCAGCACAGTCAGGGGTCACGCGTGAGGTCAAAGGTCGGAGCGGCACCTCACAGTAACACCGTGTGCCCTCGCTATCCCGGCTGACTGACGTTCAGACTCGGCTCGCTAGATCTTGTGGTTGGATCGGTTACCATCATGACATCCTGAGCAAACCACTGAGGGGATGGCGTGTGGATCAGCCCGGAGACCCACTGCGCGTGCAGGCACTCACCGAAGTCCACGGTACTGGAGGGCCGAGACAGACGTACGGTGAACACACTAAGCGGGAAGATTTCCAGGGCGTCATACACCTGTTGAGAGAGTCGGCGCTCAGGAAGATTCCAAGGTGGACCACGTGGGATTATAGCGCCGACCGAGAACGGAAGTGCCACCCGAAGGCGCCCGATGCCAGTCTCACCAGGTCCGCAAGCAGCTCGCTGCTCCCTGGCACAGCAAACTCAACCTCCTGGCCCGCGCCCCCACGCACACGCAGCCCGTGGAGACTCGACTCCAGCTGCTGTACCTTTAGGGAGCAACGTAAGACTTTCACTTCCCGGAACATGCCCCGTCCTTCTCATCTTTTCTACACACCGGCACGGTAACTGCGGAACCAGATTCGAGTAAAAGATTGTCCTAGCGACAGCGGATCAGCAGAGAAAGACAAATCAGCTCTGAATGGCTCAAGCATGCATCCAAACGCACAGCTCTGCAAGACAAATGGGTGAGCCTTACGCTTAAGCATCCCCCCCCCAGAAGAGAGTGTGCATGAACACGAGCTAGCGAACAAAGGTTGGGGGGGTGAGCCTCACAGGTCATTTCCCCATAAAGCTGCAGCAGTCCTTGGCTACAACTCAGTCATTATCTGAAATACACAACTCTACACCGGTATTAATGATTTCAAGCTCATAAAATGTTTCAAAAGACTGGAGGGAAAACAGTTTTGTATCCCCTTTTTACTGCAGGGAATCAATGGGTGCAGATACTTGAAAAATGCTGGCTAGAAGCATAGGTTATTGTAGGAGGAACATCAGTGACTAAATTTTGTCTCAGTCCCCCTGAAAAAATGTTTTTCTAAATCCATTTAACGATTCCTCCCATAGGGCGGCATGGTGGTGTAGTGGTTAGCACTGTTGCCTCACACCTCTGGGACCCGGGTTCAAGTCACCGCCTGGGTTACATGTGTGTGGAGTTTGCATGTTCGCCCCGTGTCGTCGTGGGGTTTCCTCCGGGTACTCCGGTTTCCCCTCACAGTCCAAAGACATGCTGAGGCGGATTGGAGTTACTAAAATTGCCCACAGGAGTGAATGGTGTTTGAGTGTGTCCTGCAATGGGCTGGCCCCCCCGTCCAGGGTTGTTCCCTGCCTCGTGCCCATTGCTTCCGCGGTAGGCTCCGGACCCCGCTGCAACCCAGTCGGATAAGTGGGTTGGAAAATGGATGGATGGATTTCTCACATATGTTCATGCACATGTTGTGAAATTATGTTTGTGTGTGGGGAAGTCGGCCACTTCAGCAAGTGGCAATCCTACAGTGAGCTAAGCGCCCCCTATGGGCCAAATCCCAGATTAACCCCTGGCTGAAAGCCTTTTGGTGTGACCCCATGAGTGTAGGGTGACCACCTAATCCATGACGGGGGGGGGAGGGGGACACTACAAGCTACTTTTAGGTTTTACGAACTACTTTAAAACTGAACATCTCCTGTGACTGGCTAATTAGTTCAATTCCTCTTGTGCTTTGACTGGTTTGTTTCCTTGATTGAAAGACTTTTCACATTAGTGACACATGCATAATTATAGGAGTCTGACCAATCAGCACACAGCAAGAACTCAGCGCTGAAGTATAACCCAGATCTTTTTAATTGGAACAGTAGTTTATAGTGCCCCCTGCCGTGGATTAGGTGGTCACCCTAGACGAGTGGCTGATAGGTGACTGTATGTGACATTCATATACTGGCAAATAAATGAAGCACATAACCCCTTTATTTTCCAGTCACAGAGGACACAACCTTTCCTATAAAAAGTCTTTACGGAATTGTTTTTCTATAAAAAGCTACGTTGTTCCCGCACACCTTGCAGGCCAGGGCCAGCACGTCCTTCACCGTATGATCCCGTTTTATAGGCACCGCGATGGCCTGGTTGTCCGGCATGTACACGTAGGTCAGCGTTTCTGGGCTGCTGTCCCAGGGACGGCCCTCGAGTGGCTCCGCAGAGTAGAGATTAGCCAAGCCGTCCAGCCTCTGTTTGGAGATAAAAATTAAAAGCAAAATTATTAATGGATGTGCCACATGTTCTGTGAGCTGCCGTTTCTCCCATTTCTGTTATGGTTACTATAAAAATTGCTATTACTGGCCACGACATTAATATTGCGGAGACATGTGGAACTGGCATTTCAGAGTCATGTGACCAACCAGGTCAGAAGCCACCGACATTAATTCTATGGTAGCCCACTTCGGCATCTCTGTACCATCAAGTTTGGTTTTGGTTGAGACTTCATGTCTCTGAATTTAAAACTGTGCTGCTTTATTACAGTGATAGGGTCCACCAGAGAGACCACATGAAGACATTACATTATGAAGGAAAATTCGCCCAACTGTGCAAAATTTGGGAAAGTTTCAGAGTATCCATGGAATTTTCCAACCTGCCGTTTCACAGCCGACAGATGACTGTTAAACTCGATTTTATTTTTAAAAACATTTATTTACATTTCTTTCGAGGGGGAAACAAATGTGTTTTACAGACTCCTGGAAGTTACGTAGGACTCTGTGTCACTTTATCCCTTGGGGTCAAATTGGAAAGCGATTTGCCTTCTTAGCCAGGACTCGCACCCACGGCGTGAGGGAGCCCTCCCCTCTAGCCTGTTGCTGTTGGAGACCAAACCACATTGTTCTCATGCGCTGGCAGGAGAATAGGAATGTACTGTGCTTACCCGGGGGTTATGAAAATGGCAACGTCCCTAAATAACTAACCAGATAAATAAATAAACAAGCAGGACGCGAAAGCAGCTTGCAGTCACAGCGACACAGTCACTACTTGTGTTCCACTCCTTCCGTTTTGTAGCCCCCCCCCCCCCCCGAGCCCCGCCCTTTGGAGAAACTGACAAACTGTTTTTTTTTCCTCCAGACTTTATGACCGAACACTACAGAGAGGGGAAACCTTGGAGGGGGGAAGAAAGGGGACTTTAGGATGTATTTATTTATTTTTAAGACTTTCCTGAGGGCAGCTGCCAATGCCCCCTCCTTTTGGTGGAATTGTCATGGCTCAGTCAGTAAAAACTACCCCCAAGCCCTGACTAGGAGCTAATTCATAGGGTAGCTTTTTGCTGCTTTGGAGTAGTAGCAGTCTGCTCAACTTTCCACTAGGGCTGCCCAGACCGCCTCCACTGTACAGGCACTAGGGTGGATCTGTGACTCAAACCAAACAGTTTTACCTCAGTCTTTCCTACATAAAAAGAGGTTCCTCTCTACCCAGCACCGACTGCATTAAAGATGTGACTAAAAGTGGAGGGTTCGAATCAGGAATAACATTCAGAGCTACGTCACCTGCTGCCCGGCAACAGGGACACACACAGCACTCTGTACCAGTAAATATGCCGGACGACACCGCAACGAGAGTGCCGAAGGTCCTGCTGACGTCAGAAGGGAGACGAATCAGAAGAGCAATGTTTTAGTAATGAAGTATTACTGAGAAGCATCAGATGGTCATCAGTAACCAAAAGTGGGAGGTGAGATTTCATTCAGCCTGGAAGATAACAGCAGTGAAACATCAGAAATCAGAAGCGGTTAAAGCTGGGTTCAGGGTGGGAAATTGAGCAAACCAGGAGGAGCTGGTGGGGGGGGGGGGGGGCGTCCAAAAGGGGATCATTTTCATCCACACTGAGGAATTTGAGCCCCAACATAGCTTGGGTCTCCACAAACTGACAGAGGTCTGTGTTCAGAGCACGTCTAACTTCTGACCTTATATAGGACAGGTGTATAAATGAAGTATAAATGCAGGATGGTTTACAAAAGCGTACACAGGTGGAACGTTCCTTAATAGAGGACCTTCTTCCTCGAGCCAAAACAGGGGACAGCAGAAACTCTCGCAGCACTGGAGCTAATGATCGTGAAAAGGGATCTAGGTGGAATGGCCTAGTCCCCGGAGATGGGGCCTAGCCTACCACAGAGCCGCCCAGGCAGGAACCACCAGGAGAGGCAGGCTGAAGCCTGATCCTACTCCTCTGTCCTGTGCTGGAGTATCCCCAGTATCCCCAGTCATGCTGGGAAGGCATAGCATATCCTACAGCTCCTGGGGGCGGCCAGTTATTCATTTATATCACACGCTTAAGGTTCACTCATTTGTCTTGCAGAGCCGTACGCTTGGACACACGCCTCATGGTCTGACGTGAGGTCCCTGCTAAGGTTCAGGGCAACCCAACACCCCTTTGACACACGAAGGGCGGCCTTCCCTCCCTAGGCTCCTTGTTTAGAAAGGGAGCAGAGAAGAGGCAAATGTGTTCGGGGCTACAGTTCAAGGGAAAGTTCAGTTGTAGAGGCATAATCCAAGAACCTGTTAAGCAAAGGGGGAGGAAAATCCAGCATTTAACTGAACCTGTTCAGCCCTGGCTATGGATTCTAACTCTTTTGATTGCCTGTCTTTTTTTCCAAGACCATAAAATCCTATTAGAAACAGAGGAACATCCCTCACTTGGGGACAACTTACTGGGATCCTGCCGACTGCAACAGCCCGCACATAAAAGTATAAACCAACGGACGGCACTGACTCAGAGTTACTGGCCAAATCCCCTCAGTTCCCATGTTCACATTTTAATGGTGGCGAGGAACAATGGACACAAACCTAAAGCAGGGAACAGTATCAATGCTGGAAAAACGGGGCTAACCAAGGCGAAACTGAAAGACATGAAATATTAGGCAAGAAATAAAACGTATTAATGCAAGAAATGGTTTGAAAGCCACGTGGGTTGGAGCGACCATCCACGGCTGAAGGTTGGTACCCACTAAATATGTAACCCACACACACACAGACACACACACACACACACACACACACACACACACACACACACACACACACACACACACACACACAGACACACACACACACACAGACACACACACACACTCAAGCCAACTGCCTGTTGGGGCTTCACTACTCCAGCTCCAGTAAATGATGAACAAGAACTGAATGAATAGAACATGATCAAACTGCTGAGCAAAAGAGTGAAACATGAGAGTCAATGGGGAGCGGGGGGGGGGGGTCCAACTCACCTCGGAACTGCTGGGAGGGAAAAGGCTCAGCTGCCCCCCGGCGTTACTGTCAAAGATCTGCAGGAGGGACAGACGCCAGACAGACCAGCAGTTACAGACAAATAAACAAAGACCCTGTCATCCTTTCAGTGAGGAAACACTAACCTTGTAAGAGAGTCTCCAGTTTGCATTTAATTAAAAAGCAGATCAACCTCTTGCTTTGATACTATTCCTGTACAGAAAACTGGGAAATAAAGCCAACCTCTGAGGCCGTACTGGAAATAATAAGCAGTGTAGTGCTGCTGGAATTAGCGCTCCGGGCCCGACAGATGAAAAGGGTCTGTCCCGTGGGTGGCTCTCGCCGGCCCCTCCCAGGACTGTGACGCGTCCTGTCGCCGTAGAGATTTCCAGCCTGGGTGACTAAGCTACTGACTGGTTCGTCTGAAGCTGGGTCTGAAGTGCTTTTGTTGGAATACCAGAGCCTGTTACTAGCACAACACAGAGTCGAGTACACTGCTATCTTTTTAAACTTATGGTGACCATAAGTGTGTACGCGTGTACGTGTGTATGTACGAGTGTGGGGATTTCATGTGTGTGCAGATCTCATTGCTGCTAATAACTATGGCTCTGTGCAATATCTTGGCAAATGTGCAATTACCAACCTTCCCAATAATGTC
>JAODLC010000028.1:24307294-24325514 GCA_026781145.1 Hippopotamyrus pictus | reverse complement strand
TGCTGCTATGACCTGAGCGTGGACCTGACCCTGTGCTCACTGTGCATCAGTATCAGACTGCTGCTATGACCTGAGCGTGGACCTGACCCTGTGCTCACTGTGCATCAGTATCAGCATACGTGTGTGAGCACAGCACGTGCACACTTTACACATACACACACACACACAAACACACACACACACATACAGACACACAGGCACGTGCACAAACACACACAGACACAGACATACAAACACATGCACAGACATACAAACACGCACAGAGACAGATAGACAGACAAACTCAAAAGTTCCCTCTACAGTGGGACACAACACAACCTGAGAAGTCTTAATTTGGAGGAAGTGGACAGTTAGCAATCATTGAAAATCCAGGAATAAGACTTTTATGGGATTGCTACCTTGAGGCTCAAAAGAACAAGCCAGATGTACCCCAGGCCCCAATAGACCACCTATTCTCTGAGGAACATGCATGGGACAGCTAATGATGGACAGGATTTAAAGTCTGAGTATAATTTCCAGTGGGGTGGATGAAGAGGAAACAAACAGGTGTGTGTGCAGGATTTCCGCATGGGAGCAGAACATTAATCTGCAGAGACTCATGACAAGACAGGGACCTTCAAGGCTTTAAAGGTTCACGGCCTTTAATATTTTTCGGTGGCATTATAAAAGTTTTGGTGCTCTGGACACCCAGGTCACAAAGCCACGAGCAGAAATGTCCAGGAAAACATCGCAAACAATCCTGCCTGCTGAGCTGCACGCCCAGGACGGGCGAGCGTGCTAATACCTGCGACACGGATGGCCTCTTCTCCCTGCCCCGTTTGGTCAGGTTGTCCAGGCCCTTCAACGAGGAGAACAGCCCCCGCTTGCTGCGCATCTTCTGGGAAGCCGAGAGTGAGCGCTTTCGCATGCTGGCCTCGTCCCGGGAGCAGATCTGGGGACGGAAAAACACCAGGAAAGTGAGAAGCCGTCCGAGGCACCGGGCAGCAGACGGCACAGCAGGACCAGGGCTGGAGTGAGAACAGGAGAGAGAACAGGCCGTGCAACTCTGACGGTGCGGATCTGGAGAAAAGCTACCAGCTATGAAAACCACATGGTGGTCCTTTGCATTAATGATGCAGTGACCCAAAATTAATCTTAAAAGGGCTGTTTGGGAAGGTGGGGGAGATCTAAATCTTAAGATAATGACTAGAACAGAGAGACTGTGTTTGAAAACCATTCAAATTGTTCTCAGATGAGACCTTAACGGTCACAGTCCAGCTCCAGCCCAACCTCCAGGCTCGTCACTCACCAGGGCGTGAAAGGAAGACACGGAAAAGATGCCCAAGCGTCCCAGCGCCATCTTAGAGGGCCGACTGGCAGTGGCCAGCAGGCTCTTGGGGTTGGGAAGCTCGCCGCCCTGCAGGCTGGCTAGGTAGCAGCGCATGCGGAACAGGTCCATGTTGAACTTCTCCAGGTTCTGCTCCCACTGCTGGATCTAGGTGGTGGGGGTGGGGGGGGGGATTTGGGTTAGGAGGAATTCCACAGGGTTGTAATTGCTTTCAGATGTGGCAGGCAGGCCTGGCGGGGGGGGGAGGTAGACATCTAATCCCGGCCTGACATTTCAGTTATTCACCCCAATAAAAAGTCAGACAAGGAGGCAAATGACTGATTCCAGAGCCACAACCCCCCCCATCTACAAAATGCATGAACCTATATCAGGTTGTGCCAAGGACCATATCACACTGCAAATCAGTGTTTCCCAATCCGATCCTCAGGGACCCACAGACGATCCATGTTTTTGCTCCCTGCAGCTGTGCTTCTGAGGGTCCCCCAGGACCGGATTAGGAAGCACTGACGTAAAATTATCAAAAACATTTTGTTATCTAGTGTGGATGACCCTGGTGTGTTATGGCTGTGATTTCATAACTAAAAACGCAGCAAAAAAAGGTAACTATTGGAATAGCTTCATGTGACCAGGCATCGCTACCAAAAATCTAGACCGTCGCAGAGACTGGAATATGTGTTATACCACCCAGGGTCACTGCCATGTTAGACCTGACGTGGTTATGAACCATATTCTTTGCAATTTTTTCCTCTCAACACATGCAAAATAATATGTGGGCATTATACCCTCAGTGTAGCCCTAATTAGACCGAGGAACGTGCTTGGGCATGACAGGCATCAAGCGATGAATCATTAGTAATGAGGCTAAGTTGAAGTCCCCAAAACTTGGTTCTTATTCTCCTAACGACATGAAGATGTCTCTCTTATCTAACATGTTTTGTTCTGTGAAAGCGTTACCATTAATGTTCTAGCCAAGGAATAATGCATTTTTTATTGTGTGCGTCATTCCCAGCCTGGTCTGGTAATGAAGAAACCAAAAAAAAAAAACACACAACATGACTATCTGAAAAAGACGGACACTGATCAACATCAATGCGGCAACGCCCCATCCTTTTTACACGCTCACATACATGTAGCCCGTGTAGGTCGCGCAGTAAAGGCTGTGGTGTGTTGCATGGAGGAAAATCACCCAGATAGCAGAACATGCGCGGTCGCATGCAGTCTCACGCAGTGCGCAACGCCTGAGTCACCGCGGTTGCTGCCCTCGCATATTGCGACCATCTGGACAAGCGAGTCAACAGATTAAACGGCACACTATTCGGTCGCATTCTTGCCTCTCGTTAAACACGGGTAGTGGGGGGGGGGGGGGTGTTTCTCATGCGGATATTCCACCAGGCCTCCTTTTCCCTCCACCGTGCCCCCAAAAGGGCAGCCGCCCAAGCGTTTGAACTGTGACAGGATTCTTTGGGGACGAAAACTTCAAAAGGCCTCCTGGTATTGATTTTGGGAGCGGGGGGGGCACATCAAAGTAGTCAGGGCTCCAGAGAGACTGGAGGTCATATCCTAGACTGGCACACCCCGCCCCCCACCACCACACCCAGCTACACCCTCTGACCTTTAACCTTAGGTGAAGAGCTTCCTTCCATGCAATGTACCACCCCAAATGAAAACCATAGTCACGTCTCCTGCTGAGAAAGGTGACTCGGCGTTTCTTGTCACCAATTGCTTCCTGTAGCAGGGAAAGCAAGCAGATGGATGGGGCGGGAGCAGCCAAGCATGGCGGCGATGCATTCCAACTGTGCCACAGGTCTGCTCTTTGAGTTCTGTCCTTTGAAGGCCCCCAGGAAAAACAGTGGCCAGGTAGCCTGAGAAAAGGCCTTTGGGACAGACTGACCCCCTTCCTTAATTACCTCCCAATAAATCTCTCTTATTTGCTCATTTACGGCTGGTGGCAGAGAGGACGGCAGTTCACAGTTTGACACGCACAGAGTGATTCCACGGTGTCATCTGGTTCATTCAGCACAGATACTCTAAAGAGGGTATAACACAGGGCCCATTACCACAGAGCATCTGCAATTCAGAGGAACATGATGTTTAGAGCTGCAAGCCTTCAGGGTGTGTGTGTGTGTGTGTGTGTGTGTGTGTGCGCGCGCGTGTGTGTGTGTGTCTGCATGCCTTTATTCCCCCAAGCTTTCAATAAAATGCAAACAACTACAGCGGTGCTAAAATTAGGCTGATTATCTTCCTTTCCCCCACAAATTGTGGCGGGGTGTCATTTTGTTTGTACAGCATTAAAGCTAATTTTCTTTTAAGACTTCCTGTTACTAATGGATGGTAAAGAAAAATATTTCATGAACCACAGAGCATCCAGCACCAGCAGAGAGTGAGATATTTAAAAGGTGGGGCTGATTAAACCCAGTTAGCATGGAGATGTTTCACATATGCTGTTTGGGACACAACCTTCACTTGCACCTATAACTGTCTGCTTTGAATCAGAAAACCAAGTCTTGGGAATGAAACAAACATGGTTCTTGCTCCAGGTCCGAGACTTCTCACACGCTGCACCAAACCGGGCGCATTAGACGGGGAAAAAAACAGCTCTTGGAGAAAATATCGTCCTTTGTGGCTAACAAGTCAGGCGAAGGCCAAAGGTTCACAAAATAATCATTAAAGTTATGAGGGTGTGGTGCCAAACAGAGCCGGGCCTTACCTGGCTCTCGATGGCTTTGCGGTTCTTGGGGTCGCTGACGATGGACAGCTGCAGCTCGGCCATCTTCTTCATCTTGCCGTCCATGTCGATCTTCTGCAGGAGGCCGCGGGTCTGGCTGCGCAGGAGGCGCACCGTGTCCTCCTTGCCGTGGCGCCTGGCGAACAGGGAGGCACAGGCCGAGTGCACCGCCGTCACCCAGTTCTCCAGATCCGTCTGGCTGCTCGCCTGTGTGTGTGGGGGGGGAGGTCGATGAGTCATTGCCCTGAAGTACCTTCAGACGCTAGGAAAACATGGGCCGTTTCTCCATATGTGTACTCAACCATATTTGCGTTCTCGTGTACCCGTTTTACGTCATCTTCCATTGCCAAAGGCCAGTTCCAATACTAATAACAGAAGTATAGAGGACCCATCTTGCCCCATCTTGAACATCTAGGATACATTGGTTGCATCCTCACCAAATGAGACCAATCCTATGATTCATTGTGTCCCAAGTTCATCCTTGGAAGGCAAGATAGCAAGACCGGTCTTGCCAAGACCGCAAGTATGTTCTTGGTATTGAGAAACACCCATGGAGAGGACAGAACATGAGGCTTTCAAGGTTTATTTATGTGTCTGGGGTGTTCCCCTAATGGAGGGGGACTGGGCCTGCACCAGGGGTCCTGCTGAGTCACTGCGCTGGGGAACAGGGCGTCCTGCTCAAGTGCCAGTTTCTAAGATGGCATTTTCCAGATGGTCTTGGCGGAGTCTGCTTTCCTGCATGACCTTACGGGGGCCCCCCCCGGACAACACACTGGCGCTGTTGTGCGCCTCACAGAGTCGAGCTTGTAGCCCAGGACAGAGGATGCCGAACACCAAGACGATACTGTTTCCAAAAGTTAATAGCCGACCAACAGACGAACATCTGCAGGAATGGTCCCGAAACCATGCTAGCTGCGTCTTTTCATTCCTCGATGGGATGTTTTCCATTCTGTTTCATGTGCTGCTGCTACTCTGTCCACGTCATATGAAGTAACGTCCATAATAATGATAAAAGGACAGATGATAAAGATGGCAGTTGTGACTTTGGAGAAAAGGTTCCCGCGAAGCATCCAGACCAGTAAAACTGGTGAGGAAATGCAAGGCAGGAATGCGTCATGAGATCTCACACGGCCGAAGAGGCAAGATACTGTTAAAGACCCAAGCTTTGCTAACAGGAAGGAGAGAAACAAACACTATTTTGCAAAAAAACATTCTCATTTCTGCAACAGATTTCTACCGTCAGCCCACATGATAGTAAACCGGTAATCAGGCCAACAAAATGATGCATTCCAGCACAGAAAATCCATCTGGGTTCTGGTAACGGGGTGGGGGGGGAGTCTCCTGATCGGGTGCTGATACTGTGAGGCTGAAAATGATGTCCAAAAGCCAACCCACACGCCTCAAAACTTTCTGCTCACATGCAGGAGGGCTCTTACCTGGAAGAGGTAGACGTCGCCGTAGGAATTGCTCAGGCAGAAGACGTTCTCCTTTTTGGGGTGTTCGGGGACAGACTGCACAACGCTGTCCTCGGCAAAGAGGGCATAGCGGGGGGACAGGTCCGGCTCGGCGGTGCTCTTGCTGTACGTCTCGTAGAACAGCAGCGTGCAGCCTAAAGAACAGGAGACCAAGTTGGGGCTCTGGGAAGTTGCGGAGGAAGGGCCGCGATCAAGGCCGAGGGGCACCGGCCCGCCACCTTTGAATTCGCCAGGACGCTGGTTGTCTTTGTGAGAGCAAGATCTTAAAAATAGTGTCACATGGTGCGGGAGGCGCGAGACCTGCGACAGAAAGGTAATCCCGACTCCCACTTAGCAAAATGTCATTAGCTGAGTTAGCGGCTCTCGCTCAACAGAGCTACTGTATTCCGGGTCACATTGCCTTGGGTGGTGGGAGCGGACGGCGTGCCAGCGAGTCCAGCTTCCCTTGCGGACCGCGAGGGTCAGCGGGCACCCCTGCTGCCTCGGCTCAGGGACAAGCACTGCCTTTGTACCCCCGCCCACTGAGAGGTGGAGCATTTAGCTTACGAAGCATCATATCTGGGACTTCAACCAATTGGAACCTGAACTGTGCAAAAAACCTGCAGCACGGTAATCAGCATGAAGGCGGAGCGGGGGGGGAGCTCTGTGCCTATGATCGGAAGGTTGCCGGTTCAAATCCAATGTTTGACAGCACGATCACACCACTGTAAAGCCCTTAATCCCCCCAAAAAAATACCTCAGGGATGCCAGATCAACAGCTGACCCTACGCTCTGACCCCAAGACACCTGCACATGTGTATATATCTCAAAGGAGAGCAAGAAGAGCTTTGCAAAAACAAGCATTGCGATGCACCAGATCCCACGATAACAAACGAGTACCGCATGACTTTCTCACACCGATGTTTTTAAAATATTCCTTTTTTTTTTGACGCCTTAAAGAAATTTACATGGATCATCAGCTGGCAGTGGCGGATGAAGAACGCAGATTACAGCACGTAATTCCCCGGAAGCCCCTAATAGGCTAAAGGGGGAGAAGGCGGTCCCCCGGGTGCAAGATCCGTAGGACGGCTCATCGTCGCCCCCTGCAGGCTCTCTGGGTAACACACCGGAGGAAGGTATGAAAGAGAATCCAGCCTCACCTTTGAGCGTGACCCAGTACTGCCTCCACTTTCGCCGGGTCACCAGCTCCAGCTTCCTGTCCTTGTGCAGGGTCACCAGGGGCTTGAAGGAGAGCCAGCCTGCCCGGCGTACCACGCCCTGCTCCTTCTCCAGCAGCTGATCCAGCTGTTCCAGGGAGCCCAGCGAATCGCTGCTGGTGTCCTCCGTCTCCGTGGAGGCGCCCTGCTCCACCCCGCCCCCGCCGGTCTCCAGCTCACGCATGAAGTTCTCATAGATGTTCTGCCGCGGGGTGCCGTCGCCGTGGAGGGCGCTGGCGGACTCGCTGCGGACGGGACGGGGCTGTGCCGCACCCGGGTACCACAGCAAGCTGGAGCCCTGGGAGGGCGAGCTGGTGTCCACGCCGCTGTCGAAGCACTCGACGGCCTCCTTATTCCGGGGCTCCTGGCAGGACAGGCACAGGGAAGTCGAAGCAGATTCTTAATAATTATTCTGTTTAAAAAGTAACCAGAGTGTGAATCGTAACACAGCGTCAGCACAGGTCTGCTTGGGTGTCACAGATACATCAGAATCTGAATACTTTTAGTATTATTAGTATTATCCTGGAGGAAACTTTAAGGACATAAGAAGCATCTGCTGAAGGTGTAGTTTGGAGAACAGGAGCATAGCTATTATGGTTACAGCAGTCACTGCGCTGTAGAAAATCAGAACCTGCAGTCATCATTCAGTCATCATTCAGTCATCATTCGAACTCCCCATCCCGGATTTCATTCCCACGCTCGGCTCTGCTTTTCAGCCTGTTTTTGTTTGGAAATGATCTCAAACTCAGCATTACCTGCCCCTTTCAACAGCTGGCCCTCATTAGCCCCCTGACTCATCTAGGGAAGGACCAGCTTCCCTCTCCTATTGGGAGGGGTTTGCAGGGAGACCCCCCTCCCACCCGACACGGAGACGAAGGGATCTGGAGGCCCCCCTCCAGTTTAATGCCCCCCCACCCCCGGAGCCACAATATTCTGCAGCTTGTTTTAATAGAGCCTAAACGTTGCACCTAATTAAGCCAGTCAGACCTTAGCTGGCAGGCACCCGAGCTGGGGGGTACGAGCAGGACTTTTAACGGTAATGGCTAGGAGCTCAATCTTTAGGTCACGAAACCCAACAAGGCATTTACCCTCCAAATGGTCTCTTGAAGCTGATTCCAAAACAGCAATTTTAATTCGTCTTGGTAGGTCTGACAAAGTCTCTGATACCACACTACAGAGCGAGGGAATCAGAGTCAATCAGAATCAGAACACTTTTATAATCCCAAAGGAAACAGTTTAAAGGATCGTGAATCAGACTGGGCAGCATTTATAGAGTGTGCTGTGGACTGACTGTGACATCATAAGAGCGGGACAGCACTCCTCTGGCCGGTTGCCCTCCATGCCGCGTGATACGAACGGAGGACGAGAGTCACGCAGGGTGCCACGCACGCTGTATCTCCGCCACCCCCCCCGCCACACCCAGGCTCTCGCCAGGATTACCGGACTAACCAGACCACTGTGGGCTTATGCACACAGAAAGGCTAATTGGGAAGGACAGACCCCACATCCAGGAGGAGCTGCCCCCCCCCCATAGCTGGGAGGCAAACAAAGGCACCCGTCTGCCCCCACTTAGCCTGGTTTGGCCCAGGGATTGAGTTCAGGCCCTTCAAGGGTTTTCAGAACCGGTCAGATGCGCTCAGTGTTCACGCCAAGACAAGCAGAGCCAACAGGGGAAAACAGGGAAGGGGGAAGCCCTCGGCTAAATCCCACCGCCGCGCTGGGAAACCACCACCGTTGCCATCAGCGGCATCTAAATGTAGCCCAAGCTGCACTATACCTGAATTAGCACTCAGCATTTGGAAATCAAAAAACTTTCAACATCTAAAAGATATTTCAAACATCATTCAACTAGCCACTGAATTCCGGGTAAGAAAAAAAAAAAACACAAAGCATGCTCTTCAATTATTTATAAAATGCAACATGTTAACAATGATTTGTGCAGGTGAAGACAGTCCCCACTACGTCTCCCTAAACCCTGTTTTAGCAAGCTGGTTTCGAAGCCTGGGTTCTTTTTTTTTCTAATTTAATTCAATTGGAAAGCTTTTCCCGGTGCTGATCTGGGTCACGGCTCACCTCAATCGACACCATGCACACGGTAACAGCAGCCGTCTGGCGGGCGTGGCGCGTTACACGCCGACTGCGTCGCACGACAATTGCGGTAGCTGTTCCCATTGCGCGACTCTGTTTACTTACTCGGATGGAACCACTTCAGACACAGAGGTCAACGTTCGTCGACGCGGGCCTGTTTAGGACACGCCTGACAGGCATCTGAGACCTCAGTCTGAAGCCAACTTAGGTCCACAGAATCTACTGCTAATACTATCTGAGTTATTTTTTTACTTTAGCACAGATGCTACATCATCAGCAGTGCTTGTACAGTCTTCCACAAGCAAATTAGTATCATGATCATTTTAACATTCACATAAAAATGAAACCTTTCAAATTAAAAGGGACATCAGCCTTGAGCTCCCGTCACTCGTATACTTTCACCCTGACAGCTGCTAAGCAGAACCTAAACATCGGTGCTCATTTGCTGACTAACGCACGGCAAATGACCGGTGAGGCACTACAGCGAGTCGATCCCATGCTTACCCACCCTGACAAAGGTGTCTTCTCTGAAGACCCACTGGCTTCCCATGTCACCATCCCCTACATCCTACAGCTTTTCTGCTTGCATCCGCTCACAATTGTGCCTTCCCATTACAGCTCAGTCTTCTCTCGGGGGCGAAAGAGTTGCGAACGTCACTGTCCGGAGCTCCGCAGCGTCCTCGGGGACAGCTGGTGCCCCGTCCCTGGCACAGGACACCTGGTGGACGGGAGTGGGCACAGCACCTTGTTCTTGGACCGGGGAGTCAGGGGCCAGGAAGCCGCCGGGGTGATCAGCACCTCCTCTACGAGCTGGGAATTAACTGCCCCCGTAAAGTGTCAGGATAAGCCAGAAATGGGAGAACTCCCCCGTGGAGGAAAAGCTGTCTGAGACTGGCCTTCCAGACGCCGAAGGGAGGGTGCGGGGGGGAGAGGCTGCGATGCGACCGACGAGATAACGTACAAATTTGGGAACAGCTCTTACTACTGCAAGCCCGGACCAGCCGCACACTATGCACCAGAGGCAGGAAGAGCGCCCCCTACGTCAAGAGAGCTCACACCTGACCTTACGTGCAAGACCTCACTATTGGCAATTAAACGCTGCCCTTGATGTGCCTCCGTCATTTAGCCACATCCCCAATATTAGAAACTAGGAAGGAGACTGAAAAACATTTTCACCACAACACATTTGAAAAAGGAATATCAAAAAACGATGAAGTCACGGAAAGTGACATCAGTGTGATGGTGGCAGACAGGCTGAGTGCGTGCCTCTAAGCTTACCTGCAGTTTTCTCTTCTTTCTGCTCAGGCTTCCTGTCCAGTCACTGAAGTTCCGCATGCGACTCTTGAGGGAATCCTTCTTGGCACTGCCTTCAGGACTGGGACGGGCCTTGCGGCATGGCAGCGTGTAGGAGCTGTACTGCTTGGCTCCTAGGTACCCCTCCTTGACTGGCACATCTAGGACATCCGTGAAGGAAGCGCGATGCCCAGTACCTGGGAGAACCAGGAAGGGCACGGGAGAGTGTTCGGCCGCTGGGAGGGTCCCGCCCATGTTGGGGTCCCGGTACAGTTCTGAGAAGCACACCGGAGGTGTGCTACTGCTACGGCCAACACCTGAGGAACACACAGTGTCCATTTCACCAAGTTCTACCCCATTTCCCCAGGGTGCATCGTACCAGGAGCCCTCAGAACTTAGGGAGCTGCTTTTGCTGGCCCTAGAGGCGGGGTCCGCCTGGTCGCCAGACAACAGGGCCTCTGGAAACTCTTCCACGTCGGTCACTCGTGAACAGCGGCTAGGTGTGGACTCCACGGTCGGGCAGAATTTGAGAAGCTGCACCGGACCGGTGGAATCACCCAGCATCAGCTTGTTGTTATTGGTGAACTCCACACGCAGGCTCCCAACCTTCCTGATGACCACCTTGGGACTACTATTCTCACCAGAGCCTGTGGAGGAGATGCTTGCCGGTGACGGTCTACGCCCATTGACAGGGTGCCCATTGCGTGCTCTGCTGGCCACCTTGAAGCCGTTGCCCTCTGGTTGGGCGCCATTAACACAGCAATAGCCGTTCTCAGAGGGCAGGAGTAGGCCGCAACCCGATCTCTCAGGCGAGCAGGCCTGCTGCTTGCTAGCGCCGCCCACTTTGCCTCCTTTGGCGACGTAGTCGTAGTGGCGGGAAACGTACGGCTGGGACAGCCAGCCACGACCAGCGGCACGGGACTTGTACCCAGAGCCCCCGATCCCACCTCTCCACCACGTCTGGGGAGACAGCGCTTCCTCCTTGGACGTGCAGAACTTCAGAGAAGACGGTCTGCGTTTCCCGGTGAGGATTATACTGCCACCCTTAGGTCCCTGGATGCTGTACTGGCTCTCAGAATTGCCCATCCTTATCTAGGAGGAAAAAAAAAGAAAATAGAAAAATAAACATATATTTTTTTGTCTTGAATATTAATTTATATGCCAGGTAAAATTTGTCTTGGGTCAACATTAATATTGATGAACTCAACTCTTTTGTGAGTGCTGCATTATACAATATAGAAAACTGGCACCAGCTGTTTACAGTAGCATGTCAGGCATTACAGACTTTCGTATCAAACTGAAATAAATATACGCAGCCATGAATGCGGCTTTTAAAGGAAATACCCACTAGGCTGCTTTCATTCCTCAGCACATCAGATCAGGGGCAGCCGTCTTGACCGACCACATTTACATATCCACGGCTACAACCTGTGACCAAGGCGAGGAATGGGAGGCTACGGTATACCCTTGGTCTTCAGAGCAAGCACACCGAGGTCGCCAGTGGACAAACCCACCTCCTGGACTTCTTCAGCAGCGTTCGCCAGTGCTGGAGTCTGTCCTCAGCGGGACTCTACCCATCCACATGGTCCTGCTCCTCTTCTCTCAGACGCCACTCCAGCTCATTTTGGATCATCTGGAAGGGAGTGGGCAGAACAACAGGAATGTTAACACAGGCCCCTGCCTGGCCCCTTGCTCTAGATCTCCATGGCTCAGCCCGAGCAGGAATCCCCACCCCTCCTTCCCCAGTGTTCTGCTCCCGTCATCGCTCTTCGAAAAAGCCGCACCGGGTGACGAGTGAATGAAGAATGAGCAAGTTAAATGTTAGTATTGATTCAAGGCTGCAGCTGAAAACTGGGTGAGAACCAGCTCAGCTGAGAAGAATTATGTCGTACCACCGAAGCAAAATCTAATGAGCAGAAGACACGCGGCTGTGTCAACACTATTAAACACAGGCTGAATGGCCTCTCATATAAGGCTCCTCATGCTCTTAATTACAGATATGCTTAGATCAGTCTGGAGCCTCCTTTATCTCTTAAATTTTGCAGATCGCTGTCCCGATTAGGAGATTAGCAGTGGTTCAACAAAGAAAAGTTGACCACCCCTGCGACACCAGCCTGCTAATCTGGTTCATTCCATGACATGTCAAAGTAAAGCCCAATGATATTTTTAACTTTAGTGAGTTAACGTGTCTCTTTGTGTGTCATCAGATAGCACCGAATCCCCACCGACGTCTCTCCAAGTGCTCTGCCCCGCTGCTCTGGCCACCACGACCAAAACCTCCATTCTCTGAAATCTAAACATTGCTTGCAATTTTTCCTGCTTGGCTGGAGCTTGGGGACGTCCTGCCTGCTTGGTCAGGAACGATTTTGGGAGCAGGCTTCATCTCTCCCACTGTTTATTTTTAAACCCAAGAATTCCATGCAATTTACATTTTTGCACTCTGCCGCTCGAGCGCCAGATGAAGCTGCGGAGAGGGCAAGCTCTTCTTGCGGTAGCCCGGAACCCTCCCTCACTCGAGATGTTAGCAGCTCTTGCGCCAACACACGTAGACTGTCCCGGGCAGGGGTCATCCTTTCCACACACATTCACCAACCACCATCATCCGCAGATGACAGAAGCAGCAAAAAAAGACCCTAAGATGAACAACCTCTCAGTAAACCCTAACATTCTGGCAAGAGGACCAAACTTGACAGACTATCCTACATGCTGAACGGACTGGTCGGTCAAATTTGACTTAAAACAAAAGGCACAGATGAGGACGCCAAGCAAATATCAATACTAATCTGCTGAAATCAAAGCGGCTTGTTTTACTGCGCTAGAAATAACACATAATTTGTCTTTGGCTAATTATCAGTTTGGAGAATTAAGAATGAACACAACAAAGCGTGTTAAGTTGAAGTTTACACAGGATGTGTGCGTCTCAAGCGACACCTGAACACACACACTTTGTGTCCTCAGGTTCTCCTCGCTGGATCAACACAACCATTAGCAACCCCCACCAGGACAGAGGCCAAGTGGGGGGCTTTACAAATGACCTCCCTAAGAACGAGAATGGCCGAAGACGAAGAACACACCCCAGGAGGCCTGCATTAGGGGTCAGAGAGAGTGCTGACCTATCAACCTGGAGCGACGGCCTTTCCACAGAGCCCCAGAGTCCTCTGCAAGGGCAGGCCCAGACTCCGGCATAGACCCCTCCCCCCTTCACACGCCCGCCTCTCCTGGCTTACTGATTAGCATTGAGGCGGAAGATAAGCACAGAATGATCAAAGTCGTTTGCACGGGTATTAGTCTAAGTGGGGCAGGCTGACAAAGTCTTTGTCTTACATGACAGAGTCATGGTAAATGGATCGGCAGTGTTTAGGCGGACAGAAAACGGGGTGGGGAGGTATCCAGGACTCATCAACGCACAAGCTCACTATGACAGTGCTGCAAGAGAAGCTTGGCGAGTCATTACGGCAAAAGGTCTGCCCTGCAAGCCCGAGAGGGAGTAAAGGTCAGTTTTGGGTAAATCCTCAACTTCAACCTCCACTTTCACCGGTAAGCTGGTCATCTCCCGCCATCTTTAGTCTGCCGCTGTTCTCCGGGATGAACACAACGAGGTGTTCCCTGTTTATCCGCCTTAAGTTTCTCATCCTTATGCTCCCAGAGCTTGGAGCTGAAAACACAGCTTTTAGAGGGCGAACGAAACAATGACATCACCCTAGCCTTGCTATTTTAGACAATGGGGAGGGAGGCGCTGTTCAAACACATGACCACGACAAACGGGCACTGTTGTCAAGAGACACCGGGGGGTGTTTGTTCCCTTAAGTGCTGTCACACACTGGGGATTTAGATGCCACACAACCGGAAATCTAATGGAAGAGAGCTAAAAGCAAAATATTGTTTACAAGCACTGAAGTGTATTTTGCCATATTTCACAATCCAAATACCCTCCTGTGATCTAGAGGAAATAAAGTGTAGATTATTTTTACATAAATTATGTGTTGGGATGGTATAAAGCACATGCCCACACATGTGATGTCATCTTAAAGCTTTGACATAACAGAGTGGCATGCATAGTGTGAAGGACATTAGCAAAAACAATATGTTCTACAGAGGATAAAAATGAAATATAGCAGTTGTACACAATAGTACACAATAGTCTCTAAAATGTCATACTGAACGCTAATAAAGAGCCGGAGCGATCGAGGCAAAACCTGAAAGCCCCCGACACGAGTTGAGGGAGCGGCTCCAACACATAGAAGTTCTTTCAGAGCTGAAGGGAATGTTACACCAGGCCGGGAAAACTGGAGAAGCCATGAAAAGAGTGACGTTGGAAGCAGGAGTCAGACACCTGTGCTCAGAGATAAAACGGCCTTCTGAAGGGGTTTATCTCTCCGTAATTCAGTTACTGAACAAAAGCGGGGGGGGAGTAAGGAAAAACAACACTTATCTCGACTGAGGGCTTTAATCTACCTTTTCTTTGAAAAAGAACATGAAGAATCTAGTGCTCTCTGATCTGAAAGTAGATTCAGAGAACTGGAATCAGCCTCTTAAAGAGACACACGTCTCTCACACACACACACACACACACACACACACACAAACACCTTCCCCAGCCATAGCTACCAATCCCCTCCAGGGACCATTGCGCTGCATTTGGCTGAGAGATGAGCACAAAAACAGGGAGGTCTGTTTTACGAGGCGCCGTTCTCCAGCTGGTCAGAGAGGTCGGCACACGCTTACTCCAGCCGATCCTCTGTTCCCCACCCCCATGGGATACTGGGAGTGACTGGGCCAAAACAGCTACCAGAACATCCCAGCTCCACTGGAGAATGCACTGACTGGGACTCTTGTTTGACCCCACATACTGCAATTACCACGTGAGCACTCTTAATCTGGCTGGCTGGAGTGTCCTGTTGGAGGGGGAGGGGAGAAGAGGTGGGATTTACAAGCCCGACGGCTACTCCTGCAATTCAGCTTAACAGTGCAATTAAGGTAAGCGAGACGGCTGACAGTGTTCACACACGCATTCCAGGAAACTAACGTTTCTCAAATACACACCAGAAGCAAGCCGGCCATTGGAGAGCCCCCTCCAGTGGAAATACAAACACACACACACACCCAAATGTCTGAGATTTCTAAGGAATTACATTCCATCCAGCCCTTCCCAAAACACAGTCAAACGCAGATGGACCACAGCACGACAGAAAAGGCTCAAAGGCAACACTGAAGGCTCCCCTCCTTTTCTCAGGGCCCCCGTCATGTTGACCCCCCTCCCAAAGCAGTTTCTGGCGGTAGCTTGGAGTCCGGTTTCTAAAAAGAAAATCAACATTTGTTAAAAAATACCCAACTTCCCTCGGCTACTGCATTGTGCTGCACGCCATGCAGAACAGCCCCTTCTCCTCAAACAAAACAAAATGTTCTTTTAGAGGAAACCAAAGGCATTATGGGATCTTTGTGAGCATCTGACCAACGAGACGTCACGTCTTCCCAAAGCTGAGCCAGCCGGTGCAGTGCCAGTCCCTTGAAGGTCAGACACCAGACTAAAGCAGCAGCTGACAGCGGAGAGACATATCAGCATGTTAAACCATTAAAGCAGGATCATCTGCAAGGGATTCAACACTCAACACCAACCTGGGAGCCCAGGAAGGAACGGATTACTGCATTTTAGCACGGTCGAGTCAGGAAATGGTTGAATACCCTACCCTACAGAGTATATACCAAAGGCTGCAGGGTTAACAGGTCTAAAAGATCAGGTTACAGTTTAAATAAGGGCCATCACAACCACATCTGCTAACGGACAGCCTCATTCACTGCAATTTACAAAAAAAAAAAAAAAAAACATTAATTCAGTGCAAGCCAAAAAGAATCGGCCAGTTCCTTGCCGATTTCCAAACAATTCTTTGTTCTGAAAATGTTCTGTAAATATTTATTGGTCTATAAACGTGTAAGATGCTGCATTACCTCAGAACAGAAGTGAAATCGGTGCTGGGAAGCTAAGAGCGCCAGCCGGTAGGCGGTCATCATCGGCCACCCTGAAAAAGGCCGGTACAGAGCTTTGTGCTTCAAGCACAGACCGCACACACTGAGGCTGCGTTTACGGCCCCAGCAGTCATGCATATTCATACAGAGCAGGTGTCTCCTTGTTCCACGGAGCACAAAGGCTACTGGTCCTCATTACGTCTTCAATCGGGCCCCATGTCACGGCGTGAAAGGCCACACCGGCAACAGAATCAAATTAGCTGATCATTGTCCCCACACTGCCAACCCAATGGGTCCAAGTGCATCACTTAAAGGCAGTTCATCTTGTCAATCCACGTCAACGGAGCCATTTACGGGTAGTTCATCGTAATACCAGGCCGGCGGGGCGTCTGAAAGATAAGCCCGCCGCAGATGCATCCTATTCGTTAAAAGACTAATATGCTCTCCCCCCCCCCCCCCATATAGGCTGGGGTGGGGGGGGGGGGCAGCTGAAGTCAGCACTAATGAGCCCATTGAAGAGCAGCTCAGGAAGTGGTTTTCGAAAGGTGGCCCCGCCCAGACCTCCGGGTCGTCCAACATGGTGGCACTAACCCATAAAAATTAAAACAGCTACAGAGGGGCTTTAAGAACGACTGACCCAAACCATAAAGACGAGTGAACCATCTGTCAGAAATGCCCCCCTCATCTCCTTGTCCACGAACGCAGCCCCTCCAGTCAGCCATGAAACCGCTCCACTACAGAAGACAAGCAGAGCTTGTAATTCAGGCCCAATTGTCCCCAGACTCACCCCCCCACCCAACTGATTCCTTTAACTGCATGTCCACAGGCACCGGGGCCCAGAAAAAGGGTGGGAATGGTGAAAGGAGAACCTCCAAACCGGCAGCTGATAACATAACAGCGGCAACCCCGCCCCCCCCAGCCAGCACTTGGCTGCATCAGCCCTTTGTAGCTTACAAGCTCGTTCTAATTTGCCGTCACTGATTATTCAGGGTTCTGATCCAGGGTTACGGGAGCGGGCCGGGCTGGGCCGAGGGCCCATTTTTCAGCGAGACAAAAGGGAGGCGCGGAGGCAGGGGGAGAGTGCTGGAATGCAGCCACAGCAGGAAGTGGCCGGGGGGGGGGGAGGGTCAGATGTCAAGCCTTTTGTTCCCATCCAGCATCTCCTCAGCTCCTGAGCACTGGGCATAAACGCTCAGCGTCTGGATGAAGGGGATATTAGGGGAAAACGCAAACATCCAGCACGCGTCAGCTGAGAAGCTGCCTTTCAACCCCGCATGGCAGTGAGGTAGCGAAACCCAAAAATCACAGAATCCCAAATAAAAGAATCTTCCTTTAAAGAGGAGATAGCAGCACTAAGAGTGACAGGAACAAGCCCCAAATGCATGTCCACCAGTCGCCACCGGACGACCGGTAAAGACGGTAATGCCTACCTTCTGGTGCAGTCCTACCTTCTGGTGCAGGCCTACCTTCTGGTGCAGGACTACCTTCTGGTGCAGAGCTCCTTCTTATCAAATCCCCTTTCGCAATGAATCCTCGTAATTCGAGTCTGCGTGGGCAGTGAGTGTCTGGAATCCGTCTGGCTGGACATCGGGGGGCCAAGCCACAACCCCTGCTGCTTACGCCCTCCCACCGGTGAGGAGTGGAGAGGGACGCGTATTGATTATCCTTGGTGGGGTCACCCGGCTCCTGCAGGAGGACAGGACCCCCCCCCCCCCCCCTCAGTGGGCGGAGGTGGCTGGTGGTGGATGTACATGGGGGAAACCAGCAGGAGCCAGAAGGTAGCACAATGACCCTGCGTTAAGCATCACATGGAACCTTCTAGAGTATGTGTGTGTACCGCAGTATCCAACAGGGTCACCTGACATTCTAACGTCTGAGGATCTGAGTGCAGTCATCGCAGGGGATCTGAACGGTGAACAAGGACGACGAGCGACTTTCGGTGGACCGCATGACAAAGGCCACGCCAGCCGGAGGTGCAAACGAGGTCAATTTACACCTGCGGGAGCCAACCGGATGACGGGGGGTGGGGGGAACCTTTTCGCTTCTGTGTGCCTCTGATCGGATCAATTTGTACCTCTGTGGTGGCAAAGCGAGAGCCCTTGTGAAATCAGGGACTGAGGGGAGACCAGGGCCTTAATGATAACAGCGCTGGG
>JAODLC010000028.1:24289166-24307251 GCA_026781145.1 Hippopotamyrus pictus | reverse complement strand
GGTGGGGGGAGCGACGCTTGGGCTGTGGGCCGGTCTGTTTTCCTGCCTTTGATGGAGACACAGATCCGGGGCCTAACTGACCCCGACTGCCCACCAAAACAGACAAGCCACTAACGTTCCTGCTCCCTTTCAGCCCCACCCTCACCACCGCTGGTCTGGGCAGCTCCCGTTCTCCCTCAAGGAGCCACAGGGCCTGCTGGCTTCCATTGCAGCTCACCTCCTAATTACTGCAGCGTTTAATTGGATAGGAAAAACTCATTTCACCTGCAATTCCAGGTGTAAATTAGGTGTTAATCAGAAGGACTCCAGAAGCAGAATCACTGCGCGGCCCTCGAGGAGCAGAGCTCAAACCCCCACCTAACATCCCATGCTCTAACAAGTAAAGCTAATAGCAGTACAGCTGCCACCTTCGTCTGTATCTAAGAAAGCCGTGATCTTGGCGGTTGGGAAAATGCCGACCACAGCTCTGGGTTCCAGCTTGTGACACGCGAGTGAGGATCATAGAGCAGGGTCAAGCAGCGTCCCTGGAGCTCAAGGGCCCAGTGGTGACCTCACCCGGCACCCTACCAGTGACCTGCCGATCACAGATGGGGCCTGAACCTGCAGAGCTACATACCATCCACATACCCTCCCAGGTTCAATGCAATCAGGTTTAACTACGTCACACCAGGAAACCCTCAAGTCCTCCATGTTTCTGAGAGCTGGTCACGTGACGCAGGACACGGTCATGTGGCACAGCGATGCAGCTGCCCCACCCTGTGTGTGTGTGTGTGTGTGTGGACACACGCTGCAGTGTCCAGGGTCCAGCTGCCTCAGCATTGCCCTCCTGCCCCCCCCCACCACACCATCCATCACTGCCAGGGACATTCATTAAAAACAAAAATTCCCAAAGACCGACCCCCCCCCCACTGACAAAGCAGACAGGCAACAATTGTTTACTCTCCCTGGATCAGCCCCCAGGCTGTGTATGGGGAGGGGGATGGGTCCCAAACTGCTGGTTTAACAGGTATTTATCTTTTATATCTTTCTTTCGCCTGGCCCAGTGCCTCACAGACATCGGTGCCAGCTGTAGATTCGCGATGCAAATGCCTGGGAGCGTGGAGGCTGCACACTGCCAAAGCCCGACTCTACAGGAAACTTCATAAAGAGAACATAACTGAAAATCCAGATCTGGAGATATTACAGTCAAAGCGCGGCGATTCATATTCAAACAGATCCTATCAAAAATAAATGCATGCGTCAGTTTTAGCAGTGAGAAATATGTAGGAGGATGAACGAATGAATGAAAGAGTAGTTATTAAACTAAATTAAACGAATTTGGCCGACACATTAAGCTACTACCAAACAAACCAGAGGCAACTGGTTCCCATGTAGACTGATCAGTATATTTGATGTCCTGAGAACATGTACCAGTGATTTTTCAAAAGAGAGCAAGTCATACATTTCATACCTTATCCATTCCTGAGGCATGTAGCACTCTTGGGGCGGGAGGGGGGTGAAACAACTGACCATCTGATCGACAATCCAAAGCACCACGCGCTCCCTTTAACCTCAGATACAAACTGCTGTCCCTATCAGGACTCCTCAACTTTGGGCCATCGATTTGAAGGTGGATGCCTCTGTCCCAGCTTTCGGGGAGCCTCTCAAACAGCTTTATTCAAAATGAGGTGGCAGAACATGTCGAACAGCAGTGGATCGCTACACGCCTGCGGATCCCCATCAGAATAAGCAGGAAGTAGCTACTGGATGAAAACCTGTGCAAAGATCCCACCACCCCAGCCATGCAACTCCAGAAGCAATTTGGTGGTGCTGCTCAGGCTGACTGCCTGAAGCTCTGATCTCTTCATTTGCATCCGGATGGTAACGTCGTCGGAAGATTTAAGGAACAAGTGGGTCTATAGGCCGTTTATCTTAATGCAGACTGAATGAGGATGTGAAGCAGTGTTGGGAAAACGAAAGACGAGCCAAAACAGACAAAAACGATCAAATGCAGGGTCAGCAAATGCCACCTGGCCATAAAAGTCTTTATGGTAGCATCTCCAAAACATCCACGCAGCCTGCAGACACTTGCACCACAAACGGTCAGATACTGGAAGCGAACACTCAACGGGGCGAGATGGGTGGGGCTTCCCAACCCCCACACTGAGCGAGGCTCAAAGGACGAAAGCCTGTGAATGATCTGCTCCTGGGGTACGGCAGAGGGGGCCCTTGCTTCCTGCTCCACGGGCTACGAGGGAAATATTTCTAACTTGCTCGTCGTGGCTGGGAAGGGGGATCAAGGACATCTGACGTGTGCTGGTACGGAGCCAGGCGCCAGGATTGTGCTGAGTAGGTCTATCTCAAGGCAAGTGCTTATTCATACAAAGGTCTGCAGCCTGCAATGCCCTCCAAACCATGCAGAGCCCCCAGAGGCCAGGCCAGGCGGGCTGCCCTCCCAATGACAGCTTAATGACCCGCAGTCACAACAGAACAGGATCCACGCCGACCGGCCCCACCCCCACCCCGAAGGTGGGATGGCGACTTCACCGCCGACGGTCACAAGCAACACCAGCCTCAAGTGTTTCCTGCCCAAGGGGAGGGGGGACACTCAATTCAAAAGGACAGCTCCTTCGCAGATACCGGGTCATACGCGGTTCCAGACGGAGGAGATGCCGCTGAAGGTGATGATAAATTCAGGTTCAGGGGTTGTGTAAACCTCACCCTTCAAAACAAACATTACGACTATCTCTGGGCCAGGTCCCACAGCAACAAAGGCCGTTTACAAAGACCGTAAAGGCAAAGGAATGTCGGGGATTCAAGTTGGTTATGGGAAATAGTTTTACGTACGTCCCGTAATGTCCCAAAAACAGAAATATAAAAAGACCCAGAACAGGAAATTTAGCAATGAACTCTCACTTATGCATTCTGCCACAGTCTTTACTGTCAGAAGGACTCTCTCACAGAGACACTTACAGACACACGAACGGGAAAAATGTGAATCTCCTGCATCAGGACTAGGCACTGAACGGATTTGACAGGGAAATTGAGGGAATTCTGTGTAGCCTGGTGGGACAGGCAAATGGAAATGAACAACAAACAAGAAAGATAATAAAGCACAGGTGTGAACGTTTTGGTGAGGTGCCAAGAGACCGGGGGGGATGGGGGGGGACAGCACAAAACAGGGGTGGTTTAACAATTAGGCTGTGTGTTTTGTTGAGACATATGCCAGGTCCGGGCCTGTTGCTGGATGCTGCCACCGCGATCAAAGCAGAGACGGGAGCCCGAGTGGAACAACATTCACAGCCCAGGACAGCGGGAAACACAGGCAGGAAGAGGAAAAAGCCCAGTGCTTACAGCCACACCGAGCGGAGGCCCTGAATAAACCAGTGTGGGGGGGGGGTGTTCTCAGCACCCAGCCAGCACTGTACTCTAAAGTCGTAAATCAGTATAGTTAATGGTGTCATTGTACACGACTTCAATCGCAGATCTGAACCCACTGTAATTTCTTTCTACAATTAAAACCTGGCACTGTACAGATTTTGGGATTAAAGCCGCCTACCAGTTAAAATGGACGTTCGCTGTAACTACGGGGGCGCCAATTTATCTCCCGTCAGGACGCGAACACCACTAATGAGTGTAAACACTGAGCAGCGGCGTACATAAAAGGCTGGCATCTGAACGGGCGCCTGTTTGAGGCCCGAGTCAGCCTCATCCCACCAGCCAATCGGAGTCGGCCACAGCCGAGCCGGCCTCATCCCACCAGCCAATCGGAGTCGTCCTCGGGCTGCCTGTGTGTCTGCTTCTGGGGGGACGTGTCAATCCGTCCTCAAAAGGGACACCGAAAACCCGGTCCCATGGAATCACACCTTGGTAAGCAAACGAACACCGACCCCAGATCAGCAACTCCTGATGGGGATGCGTTAAGCTGCCTGTAGACAACTGAACGCTTTAGCAATACAACCCAATCAGGTCTTTTCTACTGATCCTTCCAGAGGATATAAAAAAAATCAGAAAAAAAGGTTAACATATTAAAGCAGGGAGCTGAGAGGGAACAAAAACCTGGACTGTCTGTGGGTCCCCAAGGACCGGACTGGGAAACACTGCATTAAATGGTTAGAAAGCCTGTTGTGTGTACATCCTACCTTTGTGTGTCTTCTCAGCAGAGGCGGAAGTCCAGAAATTAAAAATCCAGCCCGATTTTAAGCAACTGGGTGAGTATAAAGAGTCACGTTCAAATAGTATTCAAACGGTTGGTTGAAACAAAATCTTGCATTTTTATTTTCTGGACTCGAGATTCCTCCCTCTGCTTGTCAGTAAACGTTCCTTTGTGTGTTTTCTATGGGTGTGAGGTGTTTGTAATGAAAACACTGCAATGGAGAAACGAACAGCACAATGGAGAGATAACACCCAGGGTAACAGCCATGCAGAGTGCTGCTCCCCCCCCCCCAACAAAATAAAATTGTCTGACTATTTAGTTGGGAAGAAGAGTGTGTGTGCAGGGCTGTAGAGAGGTGAGGAGTGTGTGCTGATTACAGTGCGTTTGACGCACCCACTCATCAGGGATGTGAACCTTCCAGCTGTGCGGCAGGTGATACCTCAGCACCACACTAGTCCGAATGGAACAGTGTGAGTATTCTCCAGTGGCTGGAGGGCCAATCCTGCCACCAACCCCCAAATTTTCCCCTCCTTATAGGACTGGATGTACATTAACGTCATACCCAGGACAAAGGAAATGCAGGTTAAGGATCTTGCTCAAGGGTCGAATGGAGTAGGATTACTCCTGGCATTCACGGGACTCGAACCAGCAACCTTCCGATTGCTGGCACAGATCCCAAGCCTCAGAGCCAACACTCTACCCCGAAGGGCTGTAGGGCCCCCCTAAATTAGCAGGTCGAGGCAGTTGGACGCACGCAGCGGGGTGTTAAACATCCCTGGCAGTTACCTGTCGCTGCGCAGGCGTTGGCTCGACGACGCCCCGTCTGCACATCAGACAGCATGGGGGCAGCCAGGAGAACGGCTCCTCCAAACCACAGCCAGTTTATTTCAGCTACAAATCAAAATATCCACTGAAAACAGGACAGGAAGCCAGCCAGTGATACTGACCAGGGTCACATCAACAACCACGCACACAGACAAAATGGTCGAGACTTTGAGTCTCCTAAGGTCAAAGGGCACAGCATCGCATACAAACCAGGCAGAGCCTCAGAATCGCAGGAAAACAAAAACGAAACCTTCAATTTGTTTGCACGGAATCCGTGGCAGGCATGATACACTGGCCTGCCTGCAGAGCCATAATTCTTAGCAATGCAACACTGATGCAATAAGATGTACTTTTGGAAAAGAAAAAAAAAAAACACGATAACAAATAGGGACAAGACAAGTTTCCAGTGACTGTGACTGGTGCCAGACCACAATGCAGTGGTACTATAGAGTGACTGGTGCCAGACCACAATGCAGTGGTACTATAGACCCTCGCAATTTCTCCACTATGGATATAAAATCCCTTCACTGCAAAGGAAGACACTTATTTAACTGTTATCCTAAAAGTTTCTACTAGTCTTGAGCTTAAATCAGGGAGAGTACATAACGCATGGGGCTTGCTAGACTGAAGACGGAGTGAGAGGCGAAAAGGTGAAAAGCAAGATTTTAAAAGGAGAGAAATGACTGGTCAAACAGGCCAATTAAAAATGAGATGGCTTCCCCTTTAATAAAAAGCTGCGCTCACCAAAAACATGCACGAGTGCAGCCACTGGAGAGAAGAGCCATCTACAAACCTTCTGCTGACGTGACCCGATCACATCAGTCACCACGCAGGGGGTTCATTAATAAATCGCTGTTTTTTGTGCAGCAGGCTATATTTAAATGCACAAAGCAAAGAGGACCCATCATGTGCTTCATGCCATGAGAATGAGTTTGAGGATCAAACCGAGTACCAATGAGTTACCAAGTACCAATCAAACCGAGTACCAAGAAAAAGATGAGAATTAAACGCGAATGGACAGGGGTAGGATGATCATTCTTGCATACACAGTGTTGTTAGTACTAGTTACACACTTGATGAAAACTGCATTTCCCAGCACAGTACCGGCTGCAGCAGTAAGGGGGCGACGTGGAGCAGGAACACACAGACCCCCCGTTCTTCTCTCTTCTGGAGGCACAGGGACGGAATGCGGTTAATGCGTTGCTGTAGCCCGTTTCACCCCCAAATCTTGTTAAAAAAGCCAGTGACAGCCTACAATTGTCTGAATGTAGCAGAAGATTTGCAATCCAACCCCCCCACCCCCCGACAGTTGATGATCCAGACTGCCCCCCCGCCACTGCCTCAACTGTAGTACTACCACGCCCCTCCCTCGCAAAACCACATCTACCCACTCTCTAAAAGCACGTCTGGCCCAGCCAACAAAGGGGGCCTGTTGAGTACAGAGGGTGGAAGAGGAGGGTCCTTATGGCAATTCCCCCAGGGGCAGCAGCACGTCTACATCAGCGGGGGGGGGTTCCTGACTCCGCAGCTGTTCCAACTCACAACTGGATGCACGGGAGAGTGCGGGGCTCTTAAAGGGCCAGTGCGGTGCTCTTAAAGGGCCAGTGCGGCACAATGTCGATCGAATGCGGTGAGAAAACTCGCATCCTTCCTGCTCGGACACCTTTAATGACGTTGGGATGGTATTAGGTGGGATCAGCCAAAAGTTGCTCTAATGACATTTGGATGCCTAAGCTCCAAAACAGTAAATGGCCTCATGCACTGAAAAGTCGATACCATGTAAAAAGGTCATCGTTTCAAGAATCACCAACGCAGACAATGCTGTGTTTATTTACGCAATCAGTTAAGAAGTGAACCACCCATAATGACCCCAGTGCCACACCAGAAAACAGGACTTAACTCAAGATCCAAACGTCATCACCAAGAACACGGTATCCGAGAAAAGGCAAAAGACATTGTTCTGAAAGGTTACACAGCCTGTCTCTCAAAATCGCAGGAAGTAACTAGGGCCTTTATAAACACTGACCAGATTCAGTGTTTAGAAGGTGAATGGATCACATGCACATATTTCAAATGTTATACCTGCAATCCCATCAAATGAAGCACATGACCAGCAGGTCTACAGACCTTGCTTCATGCCTGGGACATTCCCAAATGCACCCATTTCTCCATTTCACTGGGCTACTTCAGAACGAATCATACATTCCTTGTACTGTGTCAGAAGCAACACTTCAATGACAGAACCAAGCAGACTCACAGAAAAGAATGGTCCAACAGCAGTTCATCTGCAAGATAGGAATTACCTGCTGGCATGCGTTCTGCGAGGTCTTCGGTCCTCCAGCTCAGTCGAGTTTTAAAAAAATAGATGCATCTGCGAGTCTGGACTTTGAAGAAGAACTCCACCCAGCTGTGATGAAATGCTTCCACATCTATAATCAAGAAGAAGGAAAAAATACCACAGAAATATAAGCAATTGTACTCGCATGTTCTGACATGGACTAAACTGTATACTAAAGGCACCAGATATTACAAAGTTCACACAATTTAACAGGCCTGCAGTGAATGACACATGACTGCTAGTTAAATCGAGCAGATCGCTCATCAGGTTTCACTATCCGAGCATAAAAACTGTGACCGTCACCAAACTGTAACCAAGGACTTGTTTGGCGAAACACCAACTCAACACATAGGGAAGCTTCTAGCACTTTTTTGGGTTCAGGCTTCTCAACAAGCATTTTAACAGAAAAGGAACAAAATACGGACCAAAGACAGACAAACTTGGAAAAAAAAAATAAAACAAAAAACAAGGCACTAACTAATGTATAAAGACATATTTCATGATAGCAGTGCTGTGGCTCTGAAGCCACCTGAGCAAGTCGCACCACAGACCCGGCGGGGGAATGCAGTCACGGTGCGGCAGTCACAGTTAGATGCAGTTCAACAGGTCAGTCACCCTGTGAACAAAAGCAGCACCCCGGCCCTGAATGAGCCATGTCCACATAACTTTCTCTGCTGTGACAGATAACAGTGACAGTCCAGTAATACAGGACAACAATTTCATCAGTCTCACTCAGACTCAGACTCCTTAAGTTTAATCCAGTTTTTTTTTTATAAACATGAGACCTTCCTGACTACGCCAAACACGCTGGTTTACAGACAGGTACTCGCTATTGGAAAATCCCATAGGCACCGACCACAGACAGCCACCAGGGAAGCCTTCGGCATATACACCATCATCTACAGCAGTGTGTCACAACCCAGTCCACAGGGACTCCCAGACAGTCCACATATTCGCTCCCTCCCAGCTCCCAACACACCTGAACCAGGTACTCAGCATGTATGATTGGCTGGGAGCAGGGAGCGAGCAAAAACGTCCACCACTGCAATATAACGGGGGCATTACGCTCCACTGCAGAAGACTGACCTCCTCCGCACTGGAGGGAAACATCTGCCATCTTACCGCCTTGCTGGAAGCACAAACAAGCCATCAAACACACATTTTGGGAAGGGGGGGGGCAGCGGCTGCAGTCTTAATTCTACTGAGGATGAGTAACAGGTCGACAAAGTTAGATGAATCACATGAATAAAATCTGAATTAATCACAAACAAAAAGCGACGCCATCTGCCATGATTCCTTGAAAGGCGGGTGATGTCCTAGGCGGTGAACCTGGTCTGGTTATACAGAGAATGTTTACCTCCTGACTTTCTGGACAGCAACAGATGCACTGCTTCACCCCCGTGTAAGACCCAGCATCTCCATTCAAACCGTGCGCCGCCTAGATAATCACCAGACTGCCTGTTAATTTAATAAATAAGGCACTTCAAACAAAAGCCCTTCACCTTCACAGTCCATCATCTTCTTAAAATCGCAAGCTAAAGTGACACAGCAAGATATTAATCTTTCTGAGCTGTCAATTATTTTTCTGCAGGCTTTTCTGACTGCCCATAAAGAGGGATCCCCACATCTGTCGGACGGAGGAAGAATCCCCCTAATTAATGAGAGTCATTTATTACAGCAGGTGGGGGCAGGTTCTGGGGTGGACACACACACACACACACGTGCGGATTCGTCAAAACCACACCTCTTTCTGCACAATAACCACCAAACACGATGTTCTTTGTGCTCTAGAGAGTTACCACATGCTGGACAGCAGGTCCACTGTAGACAAGCTCCAACAGGAGCCATGGAGACGTACATCTGGCCCCTTTCTGAAATCTGAGGGCAGAGAACGGGCGGCACCACCCAGGCGCGGAGCCCGTCCCCACAGACAGCGGGGTGCCGGCCAAGGGGATGCAACTCGTGCCAGTCATGCGCCTGCCTCAGTGCCAACAGCGACTTCCTGCCCAGGAAGTTCCTCAACACTGGGCTGAGCTCACCTGCTTTTTATAGAAAAGCTCAATTTCAAACGACGACGCTTTTCTTATGGCATCGAAGGGACGCACAATATAACCCAGCAATAAAGTTCAAAAACGACGGCACTATGTTTAGCTACCTGTTCAATTTACATACTCAAGTCCCAAGAGACACACTTTCGACACATTTTCCTTCTTAAAAAGCAATTCCACGAAAAGCACAGCGTGGAGAAAGGGGCCCCCGTCTTGCTTTAAGGAATGTGACGAGCACTGATATTACCTACGGCAGATAAATCACAAGCAGGTGTCCTTATATGGAGAAAAACGCATATAAGGAGACTGAAAGATTCAAGTTTCCTGACGGTGCTTGAGAATTAATGACTGGGGGCTCGGGGGCTGCTTCCAGCCAAGAACAGCCATAAGACTCTCCTCTTTTCTACCTTTTCACATCAACATGTAGGCAAAGTTTTTTTTCGCGCAAATGATCCTCACCAGCATGACACGATGGCACAAGCTTAGCATGAAAGTTTGTCACGACAAAAGAAAGCCTCAATCAGCAGATCAGGCCTCTCTATTCAGGCCTTGCTCAAGGACAGAATACACAAAGGGAAACTTAATCACACAGGACATGCACCCCCCCCCCTCCGCCTTACTACCAGGACGGGTTAAGCACATGGGACCTGGGAGACACCATACGATTATATCTGAACTGGAGGTAAAGTGATCTGACTGAACCTTTACAAATCCTAATCTTCAAAAGAATGTAAATTTTCCAAAGTAAATGGTGCTGCATCTGCCAATCTATTCACCGGCCAAGATATGCTGTATCAGTGTAGCCCACTGGCACCAGGACATATCAGAAGTGACTGGTAAGTCAGCTGGAAGAAAATAGTAACTGGGGCATCCGGGGTCATGTGAGGAGAACTGCCACATGGTTATTACAGGAAAAGCATCTATAGAAACCTCAAAATCAAGTGTAAATTCTGCACCCCCACAGTTAAAGGAGAAACCCAAAATGATCAAAATGTATTTGACGCATTTTATTCCTCTTACATCAATCCAAAAGGCCCAGAGAGCACCCATGGGGCCGACTCAGAGACCCAGAACCAGAACCAAAACACCTGCAAGCCAAGAACCACAAATTCTTCCCGGTGATGTTCTGTAGCCTTCACAAAACATCTCAAAAAGCACCACCTATTCCAGACGAGTTCCCGGATATTAAACCACACCTGCGGCGAGCAGGAGGCAGCCGTACCGCAGACGGCCGAAAGGTCACATCCCGTCACTTCGGCTCACATATGCCACTGCCCAACGGAGCTCATCTCATTTATGAATGAGACTAAGGATTTAAATGCCTCATAGCACAATGCATTCCTCAGCCTTATACTTGCTAGAAAGGACACTGACAGGGCGTAAACAATTACACTACATTTACAGAGGGAGTAAGAAATCACGTGGTCCTGAGCACAAACTTTTCTAGCCCCCCCCCCCCCCCAACCTGGAAGATTTAATTTGAAATGGTTACAGACTATTTCTGCGAATGTGGGACAAGGTCCCCAAAACCCACATTTTGAGCTAACAAATGTACCAATTCGTGAAGCTCTAATGACTAGCACTACATAGTGACTAGAGGCATTCAGCCAAAATTAAATGCTGAATGCATTCAGAAATGGGGGTTGGGGCTCAAGCCCCCTGTCCCCCCGGGCAACTCCAGTGGCCCCAAAAACCACAGCTGGATGAAACCGGTGTAGCATCTAAAACTGCCCTGGGCCTCATTAAATGACTAGTAGTAGCATAGCTACAAGATGTCTTAATATAAAAATGGCCACGTACTGCCTTCACAAGGTGGGGGACATAGCTTGCGTCCCCTTTAAGTCCCCAAGCCCAGTGGGTCCAAGCCATAATCCACCCAGCAGACTGTAACGACTAAATACGATAAATGCTGCGCTGTCCCAGTTCCATAAAGCAAGCAATTCCATTCAAGCAGGACATCCTTTTGTGGAGATGCAGCCAAAGATTACACAGCAGTTAATAAGGGAGATCCATGCAAAGAACAGCGAACCAACAGGAGTCAGGAAGGGGTCGGTCTCGCACTGGGACACTTATTAGTTTTAGCGCAGGGGGTCCTGCATGAAACCGCACGCCCAGACCTCTCCAGAGCACCCCGCTATGGCCCTCAGAGCCTCCTGTCCGAACTCCACGCCCCTGTTAGGGAAGTAAATCACTTCAACACAGTGGGGAAGAGGGCACAGAGCCCTGGGGGGAGGCATCCCCTCAAAATGCCAACATCACTGAGATGGTGCATATTTCTTAGAGAAAAGAGGTCAACAGGCTCACGAAAGTGTATTTGCTGGTTGGCATCCAACTCAAGCGATTGAGTGAACAAATTGATATCAAGGTTAACAGAGTTACCTTTAATCCCCCTTGGCCCAAAACACGACCGCAAGTAATACTGGGGACCGACATCATACCAAGATACGCCCCCACCCCAATAAAACAAGTGACATTTAGTCCTTTTCGTGTGATTTGACCACCTCACGCGGTACAATCACTCCAACAACAATCCCATAACTTTGCCTATAATCTGATGTTTCTATTTAGGACGCTAAATTTACACCCCCAATATTTAAAACTAATCATAAACATAACACTGCAGTGGAATATTTTACGTTTGACGTTTCAGCAAATTATCCGCGCGTTGTCAGATTTATGAAGACCGAAGAACTGGCACCGCGAAATTATGAGACACAAAAAGGTGGGAACCGAAAGTAACAGCTGTCCCAGATTTAAGATATTTTCCCCCCTCATTTGAAGACACAACAAGTTTTGCGTCATTAAAAATACCCCGTTTATGGCCCTACAGAGGTAACAACAGATGTTTCTCCAGCACGGGAACTTAACGTTTCTATTCAGGATTCCCCCCTGTGCTGTGATTAATGCCGCGCATTAAGTGCCAGTCAAGGTCCCACGTGTTTAATATGCAGTTATTTCTGTTAAATGATAAACACACGATGCGTCTCCGTCCTGTGCATTTATAGCTGCTAAGAAAGTTACCCTACTGTCACAATGGCTTACGACGTAGCCTACGTGAAGGATTTACCTGCATACTGCGTTATAGTTTCATATATGTTAATTTCGCATTTTTAATCTAGATGCCTGCCTCAAGTCCAATTAAGGATAAAGACTGCGGCTTTCAGAGCAACTCTCCACAGATAGTCGCAGATTTCGCTGAATTGTGAACGAAACGTGATATTGCGGGTATAATCTCTAGGGTGCCTTACGTCCCCCCCCCTCTCCGGCAGGCAGCATTTAGCGCACCGGGGGGCTGATTCCAGCTGCACATGCAATCAGCATGCAGACTATACGCCGTGTTAGCGACCGGGCAAACAATAACTCTACCCCCACCCCGGTAGGAAACGTCTAAAAGAGTCTTAATTGTGGCCAGACAACTTTCCCTGGTTCAGGGAGTCTCTGGAAGAAAAATCTCTTTACTATTACTCACTTCACAGGTCTCCACATGTAACCAAACAACGGTAATCATATTTGCCGCAAATTAAAGTAAACTGAGATTGTTCATCCACACCTCTTTCTATACCTTTCATATAGTTCCAAGACTACATGGGCTTATTGAATTCTTAAAGTTTTTTTCCGCGAAAGTTAAAGGATAATTTGCCCGCACCTTGGGCACCACGACGCGATATTTACGGAGGACGATTGGCGTCATGTTCTGGAAATAAAAACTCATCTATTTTCTTCCCGTAACGGGAATCGTGGCAATTCCTTAAGAACCAAAAGGACACGGCGTTCCAAAGTGTAGAAAAACAAGAAGTTCATATTTTAGGTGAATTTGGAGACAACACGGTACCTAAAAGTGCCACATAGAGTCCTCACTGTAGATACGAGCCCATACTTTTCAGTCGGACAAAGAATAGCAGAGAAACTTTCGCAAAAGACCTCAAACAAGAGTCAAAGAGACCCATAGTCAAATATTTCTCAGTAACCGTGTCCTTTTTCGGTGTATAACCGTCACAAACTTGTGCCATTTATAAATAATTCCACACGTCTATTTATTTTCCAATAAATAATAAACTCGGCTGATGAAGATCCAGGACGCTGAGATGTCCCACAAATACGCCTGGGGACTAAACTACACCCATTCAATAATATAAACGGCATCAAAATAATGTGATCATAGAATACTACAACGCAAATTGCATTTTGTACTGTTATCAAGGTACAAAGTATATCGTACATTAAGTATTATTGTGACTTGCCACGTTTTAAACAAAGTGGCACGTTGTAGAGGGGGTGGGAAAAGTTGACAAATGTAGTCAGACACGATATGGTAAGGAAACCAGTCAATATTCACTGAATCAACAAGAATCCGGTTCGATTCCAGCAACTTTCACATGTAGTCAAATATTAATAATGAAACTTTTCTAACTGCTAATGATGTTTGACAAGAGTAGCAACGTATAGGCTGTTACCTTCCAAAAAAAAAAAAAGACCGACCCGCACTAGCACCCAAACATAGGTCTGTCCTGATAGTAAACAGTAAAACTAAGAACAAATTTCCATTTAACTCCATTACGGTAAACTGCAAATGAGTCGCGACACATTAACAGCTTCTGACCAGAAGTAAACAGCCGAGGTACCAGTGATCGGCCAAGCGCGTATCATTGCTTTGTCTCCCATTGGTCTGATATTGGAAAGCACGACGATTCCCGGTTTTCCTGCGATCAAACTCGGGGGGGAAAGGTGCAAATCAAACTTACCAGATTCCTAACTATCCTCAAACTGTAATACGCCGGAGAACAGTACTAAAAAAGTACGAAGTCGGGCATGCCCGACCGCCTCTTAAAGTCACTTTGCTGCAAACTCTTCTAACTTCCAAGTCTCCGCACTGTACAGCAGGTCCAGCCCAGCCGAGGGTGATCTGAAGACCACGCCTCCGCCCGACGGACATCGCCAAGACTGAGCCCAAACCACACCTCCGTGTGACAGACCCAGTGCCGCCGGCCAGTCTGTTAGCAATGCGCATAATATTAGAATATGCAACATATTATCATTGTATTTTGTAGAGTTCATTGCACTATATATTATAATAGGTAATGCATTAGAGTTTAGAATAGTTATGGCGGACTAGTCACGGTTTAGCCCCACTAAATTTCTACAGCGGATTCGGGACTGAATTTCCATTCAGATTTATAAGATTTATAGCATAGCCGTGACCCTCTCTCGGCATAACAAGAGCATTCAAAGCTGGTGTTGTTCAGAATAGTTTATTGAGAACGTGGGCAGATATATTTCACAATATAGGGTGGAGGGATGAGTTTGTCTCTGAGTTTAAGAAAACCTCAAAGCAATAAGCAGCTTCAGAATCAAAATAAGGCACAAGATCATTGCTCATTACCGCTGAACTGAGACTTCAGTGCTTATAGTGACACGGTCACTGTATGGGTCTTAAACTAAAAATAAGAGCAGGGATCTATTAAATGGAAAAAAAAAAAAAAAAAACGTTTACAACTTGTCGTACAAAACTATTGAGACATTATTATTATTATTATTATTATTATTGGTGGTGGTAGTAATATTGCAGACAAGCTTAAAATGCTTCCCATGATTTCCAAACGAGGGCATAAACATTACAAAGTAGCAAATACGTTTTTTTGTTAACCACGAAGAGACAAAAACAACTAGACCGGCGTCCTGGCGCCGAACCTCATCACAATCTTGTCATTTTCACAAAATGGCGACCATGTGTGTACAATATGTTTATCTAGCGAGTTTTCTTGTTTTGTCTTTTAACTTACCAAAAATACACAGCGCTAACGGGGATTTTATGATCCTAGACATCGTTATATGCTATACATCGCAATAACATATTATCATTTTAGTATTACATTCCTTACTCTTCCTGTCTAGGGAGTCCTTTACTACTGCCAAAAATTAATACATAAAAAAACTGAATTTTATGTATACATCCTACTAAAACATAAATCTTACTTCTCACCATAATCGCAGAGAATAGTTTATTGGAGTAAACCGCTGATTGTAGTCTCTGTCCGGTTATGGTTTGGTTACCAGTAGGGGGTGCATGTCTGGTTCCAGTTATTTTTAACTGACGATGACAAATATCCCGGCCCCTCCCCCGACCACACTGCCTGACGTGATGCCGCCGTGGTCATGGCAGGGACAGCTAATGGGCCAGCATGCCCCGTGACACCGGGGCTGTTTCACCAGTGGCTGTCAATCCCCCTGCTTAAAGGCGCCACCAAATGACTTGACGGTGCCCTTGGAGCGACTCGAGGGTTTTGCATTGTGCCAATGGATTAATCTGCCATAATAGCTACGCTAATAGGGTCGTCATGGTAATTGTGGCTAGACAGACCCCCCCCAGCCCCTACAACCCCCAAAGCTCCCTGGCAGTCATTGTACAGTATGATCATGCCATTAAGGTTCTTTGCTGCCCGCCGCATTCAAAGCCTCATTTTGCCCCAGTAATAGGCCACGGTAATTTGTCATATGGTCTATAATAGGGCACATCACAGCCATTCGCGGCGAAGGCCCCAGTGCTAACCAACGGGGGCCCTGGGGCAGATCGGCGTCCCCCTCATCTGTGAGACCTGAGGGCAAACTTTCAGAGTCAACCCCCCCCCAACCTACAGGCTTGCTCTGAGTCAACATGTCAGTAACAAGCCAAGTATTAATCTCCCGCATCAGCTGGCCGATATCTTAACACTCCATCATAACTGCAGCCTGTTTCATTCTGTCTCCTGTATCTACAGGCTCTGTAAACATGTGCAGCTAAAAAAAGATTTCAGAAGCACAAAAATGAACAAGCGACTCATTGTTTCCACCTTAATGGCTGCACACTGAATGCAAATATAAGGCGGTTTGTAAAGGAGAATGTTTGTCACAGCGACACCTGAGTGATTCTGGGAGCCACTCTGTGCCCTCCATGCTGAGCGGCATCCAGACTTTCTCAGACACGACAACTTAGCAGAACAGAGAATATCTGTTTCTGTCTAGGACCCTGGGGAAAAATATAGAACAGTACACTCACTGATACACAGTATGTGAGTCACTCTCCAGTCTTAATGCTTTTAGTTCATGAGTGTCTCATAATGAAATAGCAATCTAACATTCGTTTTTTTCTCCATCCAAAGTGTAATGCATTTATATTTTTTGCAGAACTGGGTTTATTTGCACGGAGGAATACCTTATACGGTAAAAAAGGAACCTAAAATCCAACATGCGTTGGCTCTTGTCCAGACTACTAGTAAGTGACATTACTCAGTGGTCGTCGTTTAAACAAATACATGAGACCAGTCATTGAACCATCACCAGAACATGGTTAGAGATCTTCTGGTTTGAAAGCGCCGTACTACTATTCAGCACAATGTGGTTTGGTCTAGTCCCAGGAAAACAGTTTGACCGCATTTTTACTTTTTGCTTTGTCCGTTACCACTTGGAGAACATTGCTGGTTTTATGAGCCTATTGGTCCCCTCTCTAGTAGCGGTAGGTCCAGAAATGCACAGAAATGGAAAAAGAAAATGTGTCGGATAACGGTCAGCTCGATGTGTGGCCGTGAAATGGATACCGTACACGTGCGCGTTGCGGGGTCCTTTGGCTGGCGTTTCCACATTCAGAATCCTTATTGGTCATTTGAGACATTTCATGATATTTAAGCTACGACCGTGGATGGTAATAATGTCAAGGGCCAAATATAAAGAATTTGATTTTGGCAAAAAAAAATGTAGTTTACAATTTTGACCAGCAGCTTGCCAGAACTAGAATATAATTTCAGTAATATGAAAAGAAAAAGTTTATAAACAATCTAAAGACTTCCTTAAACTCTCCTTAAATTATCAGTATGTTTACATCATACTCAAAAATGGAGACTAGCTTTATATGAGTATTAAGTAAACTATGTAACCCATATATAAAAAAAAAAACATTTATACAGATTTGTTAGCCATTAAGGCAGTAGGCTGGACGTACTACATTCACCATACTATTGGTAAAACTCTGTCTGTAATGATTAAATAGATGAGATCGTTTTTATGCTGTTTTCTGGAATGCCATCCAGGCCTCTGTTACTAAACAGAATTCACACTCAGCTGCATTTTCATGCTAATATGAAGTCAATAAACCAAATAAGTGGTAACCCTAACTAAATGAACAGTGTGGCTCACTAATTTATCTTCCTAATTAATTCCAGGTGTTCCCTGTAACTCCCTAAGGGAAAACAGTGCCGTTATTTTAAATGAAGGTATAAAATTAGAACCCAGAGTGATAGTGTTTGTTGCACCAGTTCGGTGCACGTCTCACACCACCCCCGTAACAGGCAGAAGTGACTAAGCACGTTCGTGCAGTAGTTTTCACTGGGACACGCCTGTGTGTGTTTACAGGCCCTGGCGCTGGAAGCCATGGCAACAAGCATCGACCAAGACCAATCTAAGACGCCAAGATCAGCCCAAGTCTGTGGAAGGTTTCCGATTCTAGTCCTGGCAGGCCTCGTGGCCCGAGCACGCCGGCGAAGCTGCGAGGGAGCCTGACCTCCTCACGTTTCATTCGGGTTAATTGTCGAGGGATTCCTGCGGGGACCGTCATTCTGGCGAATCGAACTCGAGGACGGAGAGGGACGTCTGACCGACGGGGGGTCTCAAGGTGAAGGGGGAGAGGGCCTGTGTGTGTATGACTGAGGCAGGGCATGAAGGCGACTTGGGGGGGGGGGGGGGGGGGGGGGGTGGGGGGGAGGGTGGGAT
>JAODLC010000028.1:24270888-24284201 GCA_026781145.1 Hippopotamyrus pictus | reverse complement strand
CCCGCCCCCACCGCCGCCCCCCTCCTTTGTTCCGTGCTGCACAAAAGCCTCAACAGATGGTTGTGTTATTTGCATCACAAGGTTCTTTCTGGAAGAGAGAAGTGTCTCGGAATTAATGTGCCACGGCCGGGTCAGCGCTCACTGACATCCCGCGTCTTGTTTTGGTGACTAAACGCTCTCATTCCGCCAGCGTTTCTTTAAATCGCGACAGACTCGAAGAAAGATAAACATACAGGTTCATATACCGAAGATTAAATTTGCACAGGTCTTTTCTCATCTAATAATTAGGCGGCATTTTACCTTAATTCTTCTGTTTTACAGGAGCATTACATTTTTAAGAATAATGAAAACTCCCTGTATGCCCTTTTCATGTTTTCTTGTCTTTACAGCAGAAATAGCGCTTGCTAATGACCTGAATGACACCCTTTCATGTCCCTAGTTTCTCATGTGTGTCCTGTCTAATAACAGAGAGGTTATCAGTCATCCTCACCTGACCTACCTGCAGAAAAGTCAGATTAGGGGCAATAAGGGACAGAGATGTTAAGTGGGAAGAACTAGGTTACGTCTAAGATACTTGTTATATTAACATGGAACACTATAAATACTACAGTGCTCCAATATTAAAATTTTATATGTATATGAAAACACAACATTTGTATAAAAAACTCTGGATGTGTCCCACAACATTGAAAATATCCTGTTTTACAAAGTTGTAACCAATAAAAACACACAATCACACCCCATACAACCCCTATACTGTGATGCATGTAAACAAGCATGAGTGGAATGTGTTTATACATTTTTTTCTTGCGAGCCGGAACATCAAATCAATATTTCCAAAGTTAGGTATTCGGTCTCACCAAGCCTTTTTGTACATTAGTGTAATTATTACCATATGTAAATGTGAATGCAGTCACTGCAGATCAGGTGAGCCAGCGCAGCCTATCAGTTCCTGCGTATTTCCATGTGTCCTCAGATACAGTCCTCTGCCATCCGGCTCTTTAGCTTACGACTGTACTGACCCCTTGTGGGTACTAATGGAACTACCTCTGCCATTCTTGGTACAGAATTATGTTTTCCTACAGTAGTTCACTCTCGGGTCTTTCCATTGTTTCCCACCACAGGTCTGCTCTGACAATTTGCCTTCATATGTCATGTCCAGCATCCAAGTATGGGTACGAGTTCATGTAATAGCAACAGCGGACTTAGAAATCTAAAACATTTTGTGGTACCTATAGCTACCGAACAAAACAGCAAAGAAAGCTAGATAGTCGGAATGCATGACTAATTTGTGATCATACTTCTTTTTTTAATATATAAAAACAATCCCATTTAAAGAAAATGCCAATGGACTGCAATTATAAACAATGCTATAAGATTTACTGTTATTAGATAAAAGGAATAGTTAATATATTTTATGGACGTTATACAGTTAAATACGTAAAAATACAATTCTATTTTTAAAAATATCCATGTCCACTGAGAAATGAAAAGGACAATAAAATATTTTCCTGTGGTGGGAACATTTGCCTCAAGAGTCTGCAGAAACATTCTTCTACACAACTGCAACATCGAATACAGAATGGTATAATATTGCAGGCCCGAGGAGGGGCACTGATATTCAGCATACATCTCGTTGACTGGTGTATATTATGAAAGATTACCATACACAGCGCAATTCCTGAGATTTTCTCCAAATGTAGCAGACTGTTTATTTCATGTGGCTGTAATATATGTATTTTGTTTGTGGCTGCAATGCCTTGAAACGTTGAAATGTAATTTTATGGGATAAAACACAAAAGCTACTGCCAGAGAAGCTGGGCCTGCAATAGCAAACATCAGCCGTACTATTGAACAATCTACATTGCTGGGAAGGGCAACACAAATCATGCTGAAAAATGAACTGAGCAGTGTAACGTGATTCAAACTGCAACAAGAACATGCAGGTTTTGTCTTTGAAGCGTCTCTAGTTTAATAAATAAATTTAATTTAATTCTACAACAGAGGATGGAAAAAATAACAGAAGGAGACCGAACAGCGCCTCTGCAGATAAGGATCTGCTACTCTTTGGGTTTCCCTTGCATGTTTCTGAAGGTCTCCAAGAAGGCGTGTGAGTTTGGAACAATTGAGGGTAAGTAAGGGACGGATGGCGACAGGCTACGACCACAGGGCCGTCCAGACTTCTGTGGGAAGTGAAGTCACTTGCTGCCAATGTCTAAACTCATTTATTTTTTTCATTGCTTTCCCCAAACATAAAGAAACCTCTATCACTGTTAAAAAATGCGAAACCAAAAATGCCGTATGTAGCCAAGGAGCAGCATACGGAAGCACCGGAGGAGGCCTAGCACACTGCAGAAACTGGGACAGAGCCAAACCGGTGCCGAAAAAGGACATGGCGGGCCGCATACTCTAATCTGGGCAGTCGTGGCTGAGTGGCAGCTATGCAGCATGGATTCTGGGAGACGGCGGCTAAGGGCGAGCGCTTCGTGGGACGTGACGGAGAAGGGAGACGGCGGCTAAGGGCAAGCGCTTCATGGGACGTGACGGAGAAGGCGGCTAAGGGCGAGCGCTTCGTGGGACGTGACGGAAACGGCGGCTAAGGGCGAGCGCTTCGTGGGACGTGACTGAGACGGCGGCTGAGGGCGAGCGCATCGTGGGACGTGACTGAGACGGCGGCTGAGGGCGAGCGCATCGTGGGACGTGACTGAGACGGCGGAAACGTCACACTGCCAATAAATCAGCAGACTGACCGAACGCGCAATCCAGGCGTGTTAAGGAGCTACGACTAACGTTCTCACGTCACGGCACCTGTATATCATTTTATTAAGTCTGACAAATTACCTTTCATACTGACCTTTGTGTGCAGAGGTTGGGGGGGGGACAATTACAGTTTGAAACTGTAGTTGGGGAAATAAAATCCTACAGCACTTTTAACAAACAAAATGTTTATTAGCAACTAAAAACAGGATGCACCCAACATTCATTTATACTTATATATATATTTTTTTTCTTTTTTGTAGTCGTTTCAATCACTGCAATATGATGAACAAATCACAGACATTTATTTTGGGGATAATACAGAACATTTTTAATTTATTAAAATTGTCCTTTCAAAAAAGAAACTGGAACTCAGTACTGTTCTTACTTGCGGTACTTATGTTATGCTTAAAAAGACAGAGAGCATAAAACACCACGGAGGCATTTCAGATTCCGACAGCAGCGTTTAAAAGGAGTCAGACAATACGGGCGATACAGCGACTGCTATGTTCAAGTATTCCGCAAATCGGCAGTCAATCCATCAGAAACAGCCGGGATTCCTTAAACTCTTCCATAGGAAGGTCACAGCCTTTTTTTTTTTTTTCATCCGTGTGCAGTTAAAAACGTTTTGGCAAGCACTTCATGGAAAAAAAATCACCTAATTGAAACCGTGGGGTGGCTTTCGTTAAAACTAAAAAATAAAAATAGAAATTACCTACCACTGTATCCTCTAGCAAGCCATCTATAGAAGTAAGTTGTACACCGTTATGAGAAAGATGAACACATTTGTTAGGTATCTGTGTCAGACGGCAAGTGGGATATTAACAAGTCCAGTCAGCCACTTAAATGAGTACAGAGATGACAACTTTACAAAATGGTCTTTACCTACTGAGTGATGATTATGTCCGCTCAGTCTCTGTGCTCTCTACCACTGGCTGTTTCTCAGCTTGCTGCTTCGGCTCGCTCTGTTCACTGTCTACATCCACGTGGGCGGCCTGCTGCTCGGGGGGGTCTGGCTCGTCGGGGGCTTTCTCTGGGACGGCCTGCGACGGCGCCGCTGCGTGCTCCGGCGGGGGAGCCGCCTCAGTCTTCCCGCCGTTCACCCACAGCTGTTTGGCAGTCTCCGGCCCGGACGACGTAGCAGAAAGGGACGCCGCAGGGGCCCAGGTCTCACCATCGCGGTCCCGGGGCCTGTCGCGGTCCCGCTCGCGATCCCGATCCCTGTCACGGTTTCTGTCACGCCCACGGTCGCGGTCATGCTCCCTCTCTCTGTCTCGCTCGCGGCTCAGCCGACCCCCATTGACATCTCTGCGGAAGTCAAAGTCCCGGTCGTCACGGTCCCTCTGCCGCTCCCAGGGCCTGCGGCGGTCGTCAAAGTCCTGGTGCACGTCAGGCTCGAACGGCGCTCCGCCGCGACTCCAGCCAGGCCCCCCTCCCCGGCTCTCGAAGCGGTTGGTGAAGGCGGCGCCCCCGTTTGGCCGCTCCTCCTGAAAACCTCGGGGGCCCCCAGCTGGCGGTCCTCGCAGGTCTCGTTCATCAAAGTCCCCCCTGGGAGGACCCCAGCGGCTGTCGGGTCTGAAGGCCCCTAGGGGCTCCCTCCTTCCCATCCCCGCCTCTCTGCCTTCCCCCGGCGGCCGGCGCAATGTGTCCCGGGGCTCTAGCAACGGCGGTCTTCCAGTTCCCTCCCTGGGCTCCGCTGGGGTTCGGGGTGGGCCAGCAGGCTGCTTTTCTGGAGGAGGAAAGCGGTAGTCCTGGTCTCCCTCCTGCTGGGCACGGTCTGCACCACGAGGGGCCTCATCTTCAGGCTTTGGCAGGTTGTCGCCGGGCTGATTCGACGGCCTCCCAAAGGAGCCCTCGGCCCGAGTGAAGGGGTCGACGTGGGGGAAGGGGGCACGGGATGGGGGCTGCTGCTGTGGGCTGGGTTCCAGCGTTGGGCCGGACCCCACACCACCGGCTTGAGGCGTCACTCCTGGTTGCATGAGGATGGGGAACCTGCTTCCGGTACCAGCCCCGGCTCCCTGGAGTAACCCGGGACGGAGGTCGAGGGGCAGCAGTCCAGGCATCCTCTGGCTAGCCAGGCCCGCCTGGTGCAGGGGGTGGCTCAGGGAGGCCGAGGGGTGCATGCCCAGGAGACCCATGCCACTCCGCACGGTCTGCATCCCTGTGCAAGAAAACAGAAGCTAAGTTGTCCTCGATTCCTAAAGTAGATGTGAGAACTATCCCGAATTTGGCCTTGGGCGTCCCAGTGAGCTCCACCTCACCACCCCAGCGCCCCGCATTCGAATTCCCTCGACACCTACCCTGCAGCGCGATGTCCACAGCGGCGTCCCTCCCGTCTGCCGCCTGCGCGGGCTTCTCGCTTGCCGTCGGCTGAGGGGGCACCGCCACGGGGTTGAAGACCCCAGAGCCCGGGACGGCTGGGGGGATGAAGCTGCCCGGGATGTTGCTCACGGGGGGAATCATGGCCCCGAAGGGCGAGTCCTTCGCGTTCTCCTGTGTGGCTGACATGGAGGGCTGGACCAGAGCTGGAGTGTGGATGACGGGGAGAGACGCGAGATGACCATCTCACACAGTCAGAAGACGACAACCTTGTTGTGGCGATTAAGCAGTTATTCTGAGAGGCATCTGGCTGCAAGAGGGGCCTTATGAGGGCGTGGAGGGGCGCGAGAGCATATGTGCCACTCTCAAGGCCCAATATGTCATTCCTGAAGACGTAACGACATTATGATAGGATCCGTTGTTTACGTTTCTCTACCGTGCCAGTCATTCTTTAAACATGTGTGAGGTGTGGCTTGATTTATAAATTATTACATCAGTGCAAGGACAACATGTCTTTACCTTAAATACATGCGAGTAGTTGTAGGTCACGTAAAAATATCTCATACTAGCGGTCTGGGCGCCAACAGAGGACACGCGCTCTCACGCCTCTCCTGCAGACACGTGCTCGTGGTGCTTCGTTGGGGCCACAAAAGAAAGACAGCACAGCTGAGAGGAACACGTGCTGCTTCGAGAAACTCACACGTGGGGACAGATGGGATCCCGGGTCCCACCGTCGTCTGGGGAACCACAGGCGGTGGCATGAAACCTGCGCGGCAGAAAGGCGCCCAGGAACGAATGAGCACAGAGCCAAAACAGCGGACGGAGAAGCAGCTGCTGGGTCACACGGTTTTCCCGTCATCCTCACCGGGTGGGGGCTGCGAGGTGTTGAACCCTGCTCTCAGGAAGGGGGGCGGTGGGCCAAAGCCTGGGGGGGGCATCGCCATTGAGACCGGGAAGGAGGGGGGCACGAGACCCACTGCAGGGACACCCTGCGCTACTGGAATCTGAAAAGGGGATTTGCACAGTTTAATACAAAACAAGGCACTGAATATACAACAAGCAGTGCGACTAAGAGATTAATGTGACATCACAGCGCAAATCAGTACAGCACAGTAACCAGAACACGAGTGGAAGGAACCGCAACCTCCTGTTTAACTGGAGACGCCAAAGCGCTGGAAGGGCCACAGATTTCAATTTCAAATATTAAACTTGCATTTCAAAGGAGCTTCTGACCAGAAAAGATTATCTTTGCGTTTCCTGCATTTCCCGAAAGTTTCACTTCATTTCCCACGATGCCCAGAGCAGACGGGGAGGGGGTTACCTGTACAGGCATCATGGTGACAGGCTGCGAGAAGGCCTCCGTCTGCTGGCTGCCGGAGCTGCCGGGGTCGGCGCTCACCGCGGCCTGGCTGGGGGACTCCTTGACCGGCTCCGCATTGCGGGCCGCCTCCCAATCTGAAACCGGCCGACAGCCCAAGTCTGTCACCACACACGTATACAGACCACTTCCTTCATACACATACGCATGCTGATGTACCGCATGTGCCCACGTTCACACTCTGACAAGGGTACGGACACCATGCCACTGAGACACCAGGATGTCACCATGCCCACAGGGATTCCCAGCGAGTCCCCCAGCAGTAGTGACGCTGGGCCGTTCCCTCAGTCGAGCCTCACCGCTGTTGACGGTCTCCTGGTCGATGATGCCGCCCTCGGCGAAGCCGTCCAGGTCGTCCAGCTTCACCTTCTCCCAGGGGATGTAGGTCACACCCAGGTCCACATCCCAGAACTGCTTGTACTCCTGCTTCACCCCTTTGTTCAGAGCCCAGGCGATCTGCAGGTGTGGGGAGATGTGCAGCAGAAGAACCTTCCTTACGATCTCAGATTCTGGACTTAAACCAAATTCTCGAAACGTTTTTCATTTGTAATACTGTGAAGCGAGTGCACTGCATTATGAAGCTTTATTCGCCAACGCGAAACTACAAAGGGAAATATCGCAAATAATATAGTCACAATTAAACGACTGCAGGGATGTGGGAGGCTTGTTAAGGAAGATCGCAGTCTCATTAAAATATCTCATTAGACAGCGTTCCGTTCACATCTACTCCCACCCCCCCCCACAACCTTGATGACTTTAGAGCCGATCTTGTAGGAGCCGGTGCTGAGCTTCTGTCGTGCACGGAAAGCATCCTGCCTGTGGACCATGCAGATGTAGGCACACCCTCGAGGAGGTATCATCTAGAACGGGCCAGGAAGTACCATGGGGGGGGGTCAATTTCAGCTGCTCGATTAGTTAAAATACAAAACGCCTGCAGTCTTAACGTCGGGCAGTACACTGACATTGATAGACTCAATCTGGCCGAATTCTTCGAACAGGTTGGTGAGGTCTTGCTGAGTAGCCTTCTTATCAACTTGCCCCACCCACAGCGTCGTACTGCATACTGTTGGGGTCGGAAAAAAGAATTACTAAAAAATATAAACACAGCAGTCACATGAAATCAATCAATAAAACCTTAAATAAAATAACAGTCTGGTATTACGCCATAAATTAAAATACGTAATTTAAGATACTTGAGTACTTTGGAGGCCCCCGGATGTTAAATCAGGATTAAATTTTTTTTTTTTTTTTTAATGTCCCATAATGCCGAGCGGTGAACCGTGGGTGAAGGCCCTCACCGCTGAGCGTCTTGGAGCGTATGGGTGGCAGCCCCTTCTTCTGCCGCTCCTTCTCGCGCTCCCTGGCCCGTCGCTCGCTGGAGTATGAGCGGGACGACTTCCTCTTCCTCTCCCGGGAGCGTGACCGCGACCGCTTGCGGTGCTTGCGTTTCCGCGAGCCCGAACGTGACCTCGACCTACGCTTCCGCGGTGACCTGCGGGCGTGAGAAACCGGGAATACAGAGGCTGACCGTGGGGAGAGCGAGTGCTGCTTATCGTTAAAATGGAATTACCATCACTGCTAATGGTACAGACCAGTATAAAGGGCCAAAAAGCAATAATTAAACCACTTACAAATCAGCATAACAGCCCTGTCTGCGAAATGTATGAATGATTAAAGGCCATTTGGCAGTTTCACAGGCCTCTGCAGGGCTTAACGCTTGACAGTAAAAGCCATCGCAAAATACCCACACAGGCCTGGCAATTTTTAGTTATTCAATCACTAACGAGATGATTCAAGCGTGCGGGGGGGGGGGGGTCAAAGCAAACCGCACCTGGAGCGGGATCTCGACCGCGTCCTGGACCTTGTGCTCACGGCCTTCTCCTCAGATTCAAAGATCTCCCCATCCACCGTGTCCTGCCCTTCGTCAAGGTCCATGTCCTGTAAGTGGCAAGACAGGAATCGAGTCTCCGAGTGAAAACCTCGATCTGACGCACCAATCGCTGGCATTGCGGCCCGCGAGCAGGAAAATCACTGGCCTGCTGCTGGTTGTCGATGGAGTCGTCCAGTTTAGCGTCGGCCTCCTGCAGCTGCTGCTGGCTGCTGTTCTGGGAGGGTGTGGCTGAGCTATCGGTGCCAAATATGGCCTCCTGTCCTTCCATGGACATGGTCTGCGAAAACGGCACGACCGTGAGACCACGTCAAAAAGCAGCGAGGGCACCGATTCAAAATTACTTAAGCTTTATCACAGTAATTATGCTCGCACAAATACGACCACTGGGGTATTTATGAGAGAAAGAAAACATGCAAGCATTATAATTTCATGTTTTCATTGTGGTTCAGCATGAAATTTACCCAGGGACTGAAAGCAGCAAAACTCTTCCCCACATACAATAACACACAATAACTGAAAACAATGAATTTGTGGGAAGGGATTTCCCCTCTTTTCATTCTGTGCTGCGACTGAACCAATAATTAATTTTGGGGGTGTGAAGCTGGGTCATGGCGGTACCTTCTGCTGCTGGTGCTGCTGGTCCAGCAACTGCTTCTGGAACTGCTCCAAGTTTTGCTGCTGCAGCTGTTCGGCCAGCTGGTGGAAGAGGGAGCTGTTGATGGACTCTGGGACCATGGGCCTGGAGGGCGCAGACAGAGATAGCACTCATAAGCTGAAGGTTGAAGGAGCAAGCCCTGGCAGAAGGGCCTGCTTGAGTAAGGCAATTAACCTAAGACACGCCTTATAACATAAACAGAAAAGTACCAGGTGAAAAACACACTACAAAAGCTCTACCAGTTACTAAAATCACATTTCAGTACATTCAACTTGCCTCTCCCAAAACACTTGGATAGACTTAGATTGGAAGCAGAGTAACCGCACAAAAGAAGTGACAGGGCACAGTCTGGGGTGACAAGAACGAGAACGGGGGCAGCACTGCAGCATGATGGGAATGAACCGCCAGCACGAGACTTACAGCTGAGACGACGTGTCCTTCTTGGACTCCTCGGGACGCTCAGAATCGTTTCCAAAGTCAAACTGACCAAGGAGTTTCTACAACCAGAGAGAAATGTTCAGGTCAAAAAAAGGGACACTTTGCAGAAGCCCACGTGGATTGGTGCTTACGCACATCTTAAGCCACCCACACTTAATAATGTATCTTTTAAAAATAAAATGTCTTGGGACTATATCTCTCCAGGCTTCCAAACAAGCCACCAACCACCTACTTCCTGTTATAATTTGGGTCTGCAGGTTATACCGACCTTGTTGAAGGACGACACCCTCTGCTCCAGCGGGTTGAAGGTGTTTGCTGCGGCGGCCGCTGTGAGCTGCGCCGTGAGGGCCTGCAGCTGCACCACTAGGCCTGCATCCAGGGCCTGCAGGAGCGAGGGCTGGGGCTTCTGCTGTTGCAGCTGCAGGCTCTGCACCAGCTGCTGCAGCTGCAGGTGAGCAGTAAGGGACACAGGAACCGCCAATAAGAAACACGTCTGACGTCAACAGAGACACGCAGCACAGGCATATAAATCACACAGCTGAAGACTGGACGACTGCAGATAACCTGGTTTGGTTCTATATTCCCTGTCTGTCTTTTTTACGACTTGTTGCAGCACTGAATAATTCAGCACCAGATTAAGGTGATGCAGGACATGCGAGAATCCATGCTCAGCTAGCTAATATAATCCTAACAAACCACAAAAAGGAAAGAAGTTGGACTTCGTGTTTTGCCCTAAGTTTTTGATAAAGGAATAACATTATCCTGAAATATTCTATATGAAAGCCTATAAATCAAAGCTAATGTGTGCTCGTGGGAGGTCGTTACTGGAGCATTGACCGTGTAGAAAGGGAGGGCTACACACACCTGCTGCCCCTGCGGAGACTGCAGGATCTGGGCCACTGCAGCCACGGTGTCCGTGTTTGAGATCTGCGACGCCCAATCAGGCAAGCTCTGCACAATGTTGGCGGGGGTGGCGGGAGTGGCTGGGGTCCCTGCACACGGTGCATCAGGGAAAGGGAGGGAAAATAGCCTTGGTCCAAAATCAAACACAGCACCACTGAAATAAATGCGACTATTATTTGCAATCACGACTGCAAGGTACTGGAAAAAATTCAAATATTGTGATGTGTATTTGTTGCGATAAATATGCAATGTCTATAAAACAAATGAGTTGAAAATTTACCCAAAAATAAACTATAACCAAACACGTCTTTTATTGTTCATCAATGGAGTCCGTTAAATAAGTTGGTGGTGTTACCACGAGGTGTGCCGACGATTTGATTTTGCCGAAAATCTCTCCAGTAAAAATCCAAAATATTTCAATACAGTGGAAAATGAATTTCTTCTGACCAACTCTTGTTCCCTTTTCTCCTCTACATTTTGGTTCATTTTTCACAAACACGCCACACTGTCTCTGAGTCAGTCTGACAGCAGAGATGAAAATGATCACAATGAAACAGCTCTCGAAAATACCATCTAAATACAAAAGGACGCCATGGAAAATGAGACGCCACCCAAACCTAATCTGAAACTGACGATCGTGATCCCAACGATGTGAAAATGGCATGTGCGCAACACACACATTGTGCAGACCTACATGGATTTAAAGGAAATGGGGAGACTGCACCACAAGAGGTCAGTATAACAAAAGACGACAATTTATGTTATCAACTGGTTATAGACTATTTTTCAAAAACGGGATGATGGTATAAACTACTAAAAAAATAAAGACAGAGGCTGAGCTAACATATCAGTCATTGCACCCACTTTTGAAAGTGTGTCCCCCTTCCTGTGAATTGTGCGAGCAGGTCTGGGCTCAGCATACTGACCTGGGGTAGTGTTGTTGACGGTGGCTGCACTGCTGGTCGTGACGGGTGTGACACTGAGCGGGGGTAGCCCCACTGCCATGTCCAGCAGGGGCTGGATGATGTCACTCTTGAAGACATTGTTCTTCTGCCAGAGGTTCAGCACTCTCACGATCTTACTCTGAGACACACACACACACACACACATAAATAAATATTTACCATTCAAAGCAGCTCTCTGGTGTAGTTTTATCTTTAAAGGTCTTCGGCTGGGACCCACCTTGTCGTCAGACGGGCATCGATACAAGTTCTGGAAGGTTCCTATGATGTTCTTGCTGAAGCGTGGTGCAAACACGTCTTTCTCTTGACCGAACTGGTGCCGCGACTGCCTCACTATGGAGTCGATAACGTACAGGCCGGGGACCTTGTACTCCGGTTTGCACTACCACAGGGGACAGGGGCATCGGATTAGTCTCTAAATGTAACTCAACAAGCACAAACCTGGTAAAAACACGGGGGGGGGGGGGGCAACCAGCACAGACTGATCCTGCAAAAGCAGCCATAAGGAATCATATAACTGGGAACTGCAGCACTGGTTACATATGTAACAAATGCTGTTATGGTAAGTATTCTGGATCCACATAAAAAGCCTACATCAAAAAAACATGGAAAATGACCTGGTGGCCTTTAAAACTATCACTGCTCTGCTTTTTCACATGGATCTATTTTATCACAATAAACATGGGGTAAAGCTGCACAACTCTTACAGAATATTACGAAAACCAGGAATCAGGTAACAGCTGCAGATATCGGTACCTAAATGCCTTCAGTTAAATATTACTATTTCATTTGATTAAAGAGAAACAAGCTAATGTGAGGTATGCAGCATGTGAACTTCAGCATCAAGGGACTTACTTTCTGAATGAACTTCTCCACACTCTGCACAACATGCTTATAAAACTGCAAAACAGAAAGACAAGACATGATTCTGTAAGACACAGCATGTGGCAGTCAGACTCTGAAGCCAGCAGTGCAAGTAGATGAGCTGGGCATCACTTTCCACGATGGCAGCTAGTGGTGGCAGCAATGGCCACGTTTAGATGCATTAGCAGGATTATTGCTATTTCATACTGGGCTGAAAGTAGAAAAAGTCCTAATGGAATCTGCCCACAGTAATTATACGCGTGTCTTTCAAAGGGAATTAAACCACTATAGAAACAATTATCCAGAGGAGTAACCATGTGTGGAGTGGGGAATCAGGCTAATATATAGAAAGTAGCATGAACAGTCTATTACCCTATAGAGACGACAGTCAGATAGTCCTTCGTATAAACCTAGCGGATGTTTACACAGTACTTTTACTTACAAGAACCATAATCCAAAATTTTGACTCCTGCAGAAAAACCGTTCCCGTTATCAGAAATAGCGTCCATGACTCCGGGCTGGTTCACAATCTGCCTGTTCTCCCTTAAACATACACCCTTCACTTTAGAAAAGCATAATAAACAGCTGTGACAGACCCCCGTCATACAACAGTGTGGTACAGAACCAGTGAATGGCTGACATTTTTCATATTAAATTTTGCTGACGCATAAACTTCACCTTTAAACTGATCCCCACCAGAGCCCAATAAATGAATAAACATTAAGTTGTCTACCATGTGTTTTGTGTCTGAACTTTCAAACTAGAATTTTTTTATGTAGGATTCTCAACAACGAAGACTAATAGAAAAAAAGCCTTGGATGCCAGTTTTAATATATTCAATATAAAATACACGAAACAACGCAACACACAGGGGGCTTGTATACTTAACTACGGTGAAAACATCTGCTTTAACATTCCTGTTCCCAAACCCAATTAGCTTAACAAGTTGTTCCTACTTATATTTTTCAATCAACATAGTCCTCCCACACGCCTTGTAATGAGAAAGCACATGAAACAAAGAGAATGGTCAATATGTGTTTATAATTTGTAAAAGTACATCACTGCATGTGAATCTAACAAAAAGCTCCACTGTAAAAGTACATCACTGCATGTGAATCTAACAAAAAGCTCCACTGTAAAAGTACA
>JAODLC010000028.1:24241252-24270788 GCA_026781145.1 Hippopotamyrus pictus | reverse complement strand
TCACTGCATGTGAACCTAACAAAAAGCTCCACTGTAAAAGTACATCACTGCATGTGAACCTAACAAAAAGCTCCACTGTAAAAGTACATCACTGCATGTGAACCTAACAAAAAGCTCCACTATAAAAGTACATCACTGCATGTGAACCTAACAAAAAGGTCCACTGTAAAAGTACATCACTGCATGTGAATCTAACAAAAAGCTCCACTGTAAAAGTACATCACTGTCTCACCCAAAACATGTCCCCTATGAAAGCATTTGCTCTAGCAAACATGGTTCAAAGTTAAAGAATTTTTAGTGCAATCCATTTTATGTGAAAATGAAGGGGGAAAAAATTGTAAATTGTCATGCTGACATAAAAATTTTTTAATACGGTGTGTTGCCTTATAACACAAAGCTATTGATAATCATTTTAGGTCCGCTCAGATCTGCTCCATTTCCATCTATTTGCCCTAAGGGATTAATAAAATTTATTTCACCTTTCTCCATTCCCTACCTAATTAAAATTACCAAGCCGGTTTGTTTATCGTAAGCAAAACTAAAATGGAATGCAAGGTAGAAACTGACTTTTCCATTACAAAATTCAAGCGAGGTACTATAGTACGCCTGACCCTGTTATGTGTCACGCAGTGACATCATCGCAGTATCTGCACCAGGTGCACCATTATAACCTCTCCCCATTAGGTAGAGATGGGTTTCTGACCACCAAAATGCTAAGCCTAGTCTAGTCACCATTTGTCAGTAACAGCTTAGGACTTGCATTAGGTCCTTGAAATGAACATTTGTTTATTATTATTTTTTAATTAAGTGAATCAGGGAAGGTAACAGCATAGGCTGTCTTGGCATCGTCTACAAAGAGGACTGACTTCAGGCTTATCTTTGACTACTGAAGGCTGCCTGGGACACAAACGATGCATTGACACATACTTGTATGTTTGTGCCGATTCCACCCAGCTGTGCTTTTCCTCCTTCATTTCCCATTTCTATGGGGCAGTGTTCCCCAATGCAGCCCTCCGGAACCTGCAGACGATCCACATTTTTGCTCCCTAGCAGGAGCTGGGAGGGAGTGAAAATGTGGAATGTCTGGCAGGGAGCTGGGACGGAGCAAAAACGTGGACTGTCTGTGGGTCCCTGAGGACCGGGTTGGGTAACACTGCTCTGGGCAACCACACTTTTTTTTTTGTTAATCAGGTAGCATTAGTTAGAGGAGCAGTGCTGCTCACAAAGCCTGCTGTCTTTAGTAAGACAAGAAAACGCCATTCATAGTTTTTAAGCTTGCATAAGCCGCGATGGAGACACAGTAAGCAGATTTCCATTAAATCATTATGTAAAATGGTAATTCAGAAAAAAACACTTTTAGCAAAATACCGAATAAAGGAAACCCAAGGAATTAATGACTAAATGATCGACTAAATAATCGGCTAAGACAGAAAGATTTTCTATCCCCAGGCCATTCGACTCCTCAATCAGGACATGCCCCTCTCCCTCTACACGGTGTTATAGTATTATTATAGTACTTTATACTGTACTGGACAGCAACCATCTCAGAGTCTCATACTCATTGTCATCATTCCATGCAATGGACTTTAACCTTATAACTTATTACGGCATATCGCACATTTGTAAATCTGTTTCAAATCCATATTATATTCAAAGTTCTATTTTAATATCTTATTTATTTCTCCTTTCTATTTCCTTTCATATCTTCTGTAACAGTTGCAGTCAAAAGAGTGCTTCAGGATATATTTCACTGCATGTTGTACCTGTATAACTGTGCATGTGACAATTAAAGAATCTTGAATCTAGTGCGACACCCATATTCAGCCATTTTAAATTTCCAAAATAAGACCTGAAACTCAGACTCGTTCACTATCATTTCCAAGATATTAGCCATTGTTCTAGGAGACATATCCTAAATCAATAATGCAGCTCGCTTCAGGACCACCTGTCTCATCACAACAGCATTAAGGTTAGACACTAAAGTGGGAAGTTTCCTTTGTCTAAGTGTTATTCAGATGGCTAAGAGATGCACTCAGTTTTCATGTGATGTCCTGACAAGCATGGATGCAAATGTTGAAGCTGCACCATACAGAAAAATCACATGTTCCAGTGGGAACGACTCTGGTGAACCTGCTGACAGTGAAATGGCCCACAGCACTCAAAGCAGTGTGTCATGGGAAGCATGATGTTCCCAGAGTTTATATTCAAACTGCTCAGCTGTCATTGTGCCCTGCAACATTTTTCAAAATGAATATCATAATGAATAATAATAGTCTATTAAAATATGCATGTAAACAATAAAGCCCTTTCAAAGAAATTAACAAACCAGCTACAATTTGATTGCATGTGACCAAAAATGTGTCGAGTGCGACAAATTTTTTCCTTGGTCACACTGGTGCAGCTACCATTTCGCAGGTATATGTTTTTTTTTCAGGGTCAGAGCCAATCAAAGGCAGAGAAACGGCAGGTCTTTGCCACTTTATACCAGTGTTTTTGAACCTATATGTTTACAAATGCTTTAAAAGAGTATGTTTCTATTAATTATAAAATCATTTACATTTAGCTTGATAATCTAATAAAGCATGTTGATTATACTATTTATTAGATTATTAATGTACATTTAACTTGCAATGTTGTATTTATTTTAACTGTATATTTAGTTTGGTAGCAACATGTTTGCTTAACCTGAAATATAATTACTAGTACCTTGAAAAAGCAATATTAGGGATTTTGCTTTACCATTATATGCATTTAACTGCAGACCTAGGCTGTATTATATTACACATAATCCAGACCGCTTTTTTTTTAAACATTCGTGATCGTTGTCTATTTTGCTTTAAAATAATGACGTTTTTCCAAGTTTTTGGTTTGTGTCGTGATTCAAATACAGACAAACATCTACCTGCACTTTTATCCCTGTCTACTAATCATTTACATAACTATTAAACGTGTATGGGAAATGACAAAAAGGGAACCCTTAAAATGTATTATTGAGGCACTAAAGGTGCTGTGAAAAATTTGGGTTCATCTAAATATTATGGTGGTGCATCAAAACGAAAAAAGTTAGGCACACCAGTGCAACTAATTCAAAAAGTTAGTTTGGAGCCCTGACCGATCCATTATCAGGTAAAACTTTAAACATATCATGTTGGGGGAACACAGAGTGATGCCTAATGTCCTACAGTAATATTCCCAATGCAGTGTTAGTCTGCCTCATTTCTAATTCCCTCTCCTGGCAGCAAGGGGGCATGAGTGTCAATTTACAGAGGCAGTCTGAAGACAAGCAAATGGGCTAATGTGCAATTGGGCACATTAAGAGTAGTGATGAGGAAGGTTATTTATGCTGTGGAGAGTTATGTTCTGCTGAACTCCTGTGGGTGTTTGACAATGAAAATGCGTATTGATACACAAGAAATAGATATATAGTCTTTAAGTACCACCAAGTAATGTATTTGAATTATACCAATTTGTGTATAACAGCTAATTGGGCTGGTGCACTTTACAGTCGTATGGCAGTTAACACTCACATAGACACACACACACAATGTTTTTTGAATTATCTTAACCAGGATAAAACAAAAAAGTAAATGGTGGTAAATATCATACATCACTTTACAGATACAGGCATAGTTAAGAGGCTATCAAGGAATCAACGACTGAAATGACATAATATGGCTGATATGTTTTAAAGGGAGCATTACTGTACCGATATTACATAACCTTTCACAACCTGTAGGAGGCAGCAGAGCCTCATGTCTCATACGCTGCTGCATCATCACGGTGCTTTACAGTACATGTGGCCAATGGGAGCAAAGGGCTGACAACACGAACAGACTGCGAGTTGAACACGCATACACTGCGAACTGAAACAATATGCTAGAGCATATATCTGTGTTTAGGAGCATCACAAGTGCCCCACTGGGGTCTGCCCAATCTTCCACCTCTGCTAATGCAAGCATTCAGCCAAAACACTGGATAATGCTGAAGCATCATCACTCCCATTTCAGGAGGAGATCCCAGCTGGAAAACAACCCACATAAGATAATTTACTGATGCTGAATCACTAAAGTGATAATAGCACATTAGCCTGATCCACTCCCTGCTTTTAATATTACAAACTATCATCTTGTTTAACACGCATATGGTAAATTAACAGAACTTCGTATTTAAATCTCACGCTGGTTGGGTTGCAATTAATAATGCATCACATAAAACACTGAATGTGCCTTTCCATGACAGGTTTAGTCCATACAATAACACGCTACTAATGAAAATTAGAGATGGTAAAAAAAAACATTAAAAACGGAAATAAGCTTAAAAGAAATATTGCTGCTGGGGCACTGCTGACTAATAACTAAGATATAAATTGCAAATTCCTATCTGTGCATGCTGTTTTAGTTTGAGCCAACAAGATATCAAACGATGGGACATTATTAGCTATTACTCAAAATTCTACCTATATGTATTTAGCAAAATGCCAGGTACACAGCTACATTACCCTACTGCCACCTCCAGAAAAAACTAAATCTAAATCAGGACACCTCCCACATCCACCTGGTAAATTTTATTGTGTGGGACCCCCAACCCCCGCTTGGAAAATTTATTGAGGACCCCCCACCCTAGAAGTTGTGGTATTGTTGATGAAGGTCTGACATGAACCAGAGAGGCCGCTTTTAGAACCAGGGCGTGAATCTGCATCTAGAGAGGAAACTGGAAACGCACTCTCAGTGACTGGTTGAACATCAAAATACGACAGCACAACTGTTAATCTTTACATGAAGTTACATCAAATGTACAGAAAAGGGACTCGGAGGTAAACCCTACCAAGATATCGGACCGTAAACAGCAAACACTGTGCTCAAAAAGCATGAGCAATTTGCAATTTAAATACCGCAGAAGCTTGCAATAATATTGCAGCTAAATAACTCCCTGAAGTTCACTGGAAATTGCTAGAAGCATATGCCCTGAAAACCTCCACCAGAGTATACAGAAAAAGAACGTTTCACATCAACTAATACTCTTTTCAAATGTAATGGTAACTACACATCTCGATCCATGTTCGCGTTGAACTTCATGAGTCATTTTAATCTGCAGTGGATAACTATTTTCTACATTTTCTATGGAATTGCCACCAGGTGAATAAACAAAAGCTACAATAAAAAACAAAAAAACAAAAAAACATGGCACTAAAAATCTTTATGAACAGCTCTATATATACTAGTAATCGCTTTGCATGCAGAGGCTGGGTGAGTAAAAAGTAGGGATGATGCAAAATCACTGGTCACAGCCTCAGATGGAAAACTAAGTATATAATGTTCTGCCTTGCCTCACTCCAAGTCTAACACTGCAGATATACGCAGTGAACACTACTCCCGTGACACCATTCTACTACAGCCATTTTAATGGCATAATAGCACCACCCAAAGTGATGCTTAAACCAGCTGTTCTCAGAATAAGGTTTTTACTGTATCCTTGGATACCATTAAATGCTACTGAGTGGTTTGATTCACTTTAAGTTCTTCCTCAAGAAATCATTTATAATACATGGGACAAGGAACCCATATTAAAATGCCGGGGATTTAAATTATTAAACTCAAATCTACCTTTTATTATCATTAGAGCGCAAATAGGTTAGTACAGTTAGTATCAGAACTGCAATGAGGCCTTTGAACAGAGTTTAGATTGATCACCTTCACAAAATGGTCAGTAGTGCTTAAAACTATAAACAATGCACATAAGTGTTAGCCACCAACCCATAATCATAATATTCCAATGAATCGAATCAGAAATGCTAAGGGGCTACAAGAAATATTAGGGATACATGGCATTTCTTGTGATTTTATTACGTTGAACTTTTGGGTTAGAGGCCCTTATGGGGCTAAAATAGTTAACAGGAAATCAGGGCCTATTAATTACAAGAGTATATCATAGAAAGCCTTCATTTCTTAGAAATCTTAATGCCATCAAAATTGTGCACCCAACACATACTGGGCCATGAAAGATTAAGGATGATTATTATTATTTATTCTTGCTTTGTGGAACCTTTTTATACAAATGCAATTCATCTTAAGCACCTCACTCCAGAATACTAATACCGGGAACCCCTCAGGGACTTAAACTGGCAACTTTTAGCCGACATACTTAACGGGGCTACCTGCCTTGGGGATTTCACTCTGATACATCCACAACACGTACAGTGCAGCCCTACACGACACCTTCTGGCAAGTTGAAAAAGCAAGTCAGATTACAACTTCAGGTGTTTGGGAGAAAAAAAACCTTTCAATAAATCTCAGAGTGCACAGTGATGCAGTGGGAGGGTCTCTAATGAACGAAGCTTAGCTAACAGGCTCATGCCAAGCTTCCATTTCCCTGACCTTTGGCAGTTACACCAACCATGAGCTTATTCTGCCAGAGTGTGCCCACATTTGTTGAGGCCCACTGTGATCATGTTTGCCTCCCATGATCCTCCAGCTGTGGGCATGATGGAAACATCTGCCCTGATTGTATAACAGGGAGCACTGTTCAAGATACCCCAAAATCTATGCGTTGACTCTGAACCTAAACACAGCAGTACTGTCTGATGGTAGGGTGCACTTCATTTTAATTATTTTTTTTTGTCCAAAAACTGAACCTGAAACAGACTTTTGGTAATTTCTTGACCATTTATGTACCAATTTGTTCAAATTAATGTATTCAATTAATTGTTTCTGAGTTATTAAAATAAGAGCAAAAGTAGATTATTTCTTCTGAACATTGCATGCCTTTTCAAATGTCAAATGAAAATAAAAAACAATGAATGTCAGCCTCCTTTAGCCACCAAGCAAGATGTGAAATGACATTTGCAGCCCTTTTGTTTTCACTAATGTGCCATTAGTGTTAAGAACTGTATAAAGCAATGTAATTTTTAATACAAATCAATGCAGGTGAAATGCTTAATAAAAAGGTACATTCTTATTAAAATTAATTGTAAAATGTAATTAAATATTATGTAAAGGCTACTATAATAAACACATACTGATTGTATTTTGTATCGCCTGGCATTGAGTAGTTTTTCCAGGCGAAAGACAAGAAATACAAAGTGAAAATAAATAAAAACATCATTTTATTATGAGCTTTATGGTTCTTTTTTGGGGTGACGGCAACTCTGCAGCTGTGAGGACTATTGACTGTCCCACTGATTTCAGAATGGATAAACCAATACAAAAGCTGTCATACGTCAAACTATGGAGCAGCTGGCAGTTAAAATGAAGTTGAAAAACACTAACGGTTCTAGTGTTAAATGTCACAATTTCAGTCAATAACCCTGGCCTTCAAAAAGAAATTTCCCAAATTTCTTTCAGGATTAATAATGTATTTGTTTTGAACGAAATGGAAAATAACATTTTTTGCTTTTTCGGCTGCCCAAATTGCACTACACCCCTACTTGAAAGGTAAGCTAAAGGTCAATTTAATCCAAATAATTAAAAAAAATATAACTGAGGATCAGATTACATACAGCAAATACTCCAAAAATGGCTCCACCATACAAACACATAATCTGAAAAGGGGCTCCTTTCAGCCAATGTGTCATGTGCAGGATATTCTGGACCTCAGTTATACGTTCAGAAGAACCTTAATGAGTTTTAAAAAGCAACCCCTCCCCAAATTAAGCCTCTGTGTTTATGTTAAAAGACTCATTCAGTGAAGTTTGTTTTTGTGGTAGCTGCCTGGACGATGCAGACCAGGATCCTAAGCGCTTAACTACTGTACTTACAAAGTATCATTGACAAAAGAACTGCATGAACTCCATTCACCACGTAAATTCTCCAAGATAACAGGAACTACCGTACGACCAGAAGATGACATTACATAAATTAAGAAAGATTCTTTTCACAACACTGGACACACAATCCACATCTGGGCGTGATACAGTAACAGTTAAATCAAAACTTGGAAAACATTCATTAATGAATTAAATCTGTGTTTGGCAGACGTTCACTGCACTTCAGGGAAGCACATAGAATTACAGTCAAAAACATGGACTCATAACTCGAAAGCTGCTGGGTCAAGTATTAGAAGAGGCTAATACAGCCTCCAAAAAGGTACTTAACTTGTAATGCATCACCCAAAGGTGTAAATGGTAAACAGAAAGAATAAATGCTAAATTTATAGGGCACTCTGGCCAAAACCTATGCTTTAATCCCCCCCCCCCCCCCCCCCCCCCCAAGTAATAAGGCTTTCCTAAAGGAAGACATGTAGAATACTTACAGTCAGCGACATCCCAATACAAAGCACAATGCCCTTGGTATAAGGCATAAGATTACACAGGCAGGTGTGTTTCCCCTATGGATGTTTAAGGATACAGTCAGAAATCTAAAAATCCATGCATTCTGAAGTTCAAACTGTATTAGGCATCCATATGAAAAAAGCTTATTTTATTTCTGCACTGCACCTTCATAGAGCCCGTTTCCTGGCAGGGCGGTCAGGTGTCTGCAGGGTCATGCCATTCGCTGTGAGTGCTTATGCTGTGTCGACGTTACACTTCTCACAACACAGATAACGTAGGGGAATCAGTCTACATCACAAAATTTCACTAATGTGGAAAGGAGCTGGACACATTGACTGCTAGGAGACAAACTACATACACGGGGGAGCAGATACTGCAATATACTGGTGATGTGCACAAATCAGGAATTCAACACATCTTAGACATGTATCTGTATACAACGTCTTTCCATGAAGGCAGGCAAGTTATTTTTTTTTACTGGAGCACCCATTACACCAGCCTAAACATAGTTTCCTTCCTAGACATATATGAAATGTTGATGTGGAAAAAGAAAATACAAGGACTGTTGCAAAGTACCAATAATTGTTTTTGTAAACTTGGATGGCATCTCATTTTTTCCACACTATCCAGACATTATACTGTGGTATATAGATATTTTGATGATATTTTCAAGAACACTATTTTAAAATCCTGTTGGCAAAATTCAACAGAAAAAAAAATTGTGGGGGTGGGGTTAGACAAATTTTCTCTTGCTGGACCACCCCACCCACCTTTTCATCTAATTTTGTTGCCAAGATTTCAAAATTCCACAAAACAGACAAAATTATGTAGTATACCGTATTACTGAACAAGCCTACTCTTGGAAGTCATTGCTTTGCCCACAGGAAAAATGTGCCGAGGCCCTGAAGTGGCAATTTTAAAGCCTGCTTCAGTGACTGTATAACAAAGTTACTTGTCTTGTCTCTGATGATGGGATGTGTGTCGTGGCAGCATACGGACTTTCACGAGAAGCTTTAATGTGCACGCCACAAAAAAAGAGGAGAAAAGCACAGACAGGCTGATGCTGTCACGGATGGAAGACTTTTAGGTCGTTGAGTAGTACAGTGCAGCTCCTGGGGCAGCCTTTAGTGTTAAGGATATCTGAGACTTAAGCCAGGGGAATCTGAGAATATTATGGATAAAAGATTCTAACACCTGCAGGAAGTCTTACTCAAGCAAACACTTAAACAAAAAAAAGCCAAATATAAAAAACAGATCAATTCTTCTGCATACGCCTGGCAATTCATACAATTAGTGTTAAAATAAACCAAATGAAACAAGCAGTGTGACATCTATGATGGAGGTTTCATATCCAAGCAGCCTACTTTATAGCAAAGAAAGCAAAACCAGTAGAAAAAAATAATTTTGATCACAGCGTAAAACTTCTGAATGACCTCCCTAATCTATGACTGATGCTCAGTGCATATACTGAAATTCATTCCATGTAAATAGATATTTTATAGAAGAGGATAAAACGCACTAATCGAAAGAGTAACCCTCAGAGAAAATTCTTTAACGGATCATGAAGTCTAAACATTAAACAAACATCTGAATTAATAGCAACTCATACAAAAACAGTTATCTAATTCAGTCAGCTATTAAACCTCCAGAAAACTGCTGCAAAAAATAACCTAAAAACCTCTCATCTACGGCTATAACAGACATGCTGTAATATAACCCAATTATCCTGCATCCAAGTAACCTTCCCAGCCAACAACCTCATCATGAAAAATAACATACCCGAATTTGCTTAAATAAGAAATGCCTTGTATAACAAGCGAACTCACACCAAAAAGCAGAGTGTTCTACGGCAGAACATTAATCACACCCTTTTACAGCTGTGGACGTAGCAAATGTAAAAAAGAAAAAAGTGGGAGGGACTGCAGTGAGCTCTCAATCACCACTTGGTTTAAGCCAATGGAAATCAACAGTGTAACCAATGGGAAGAGAGTTTAGATAGTGACAGGAAACACACAATAGTTCTGCCCAGGATATTCCCAAAGCCAAATTTTTCCCCTCACTGTTTAAAACTATCCCTACTGAGCAGAGGATCCACTTAAAAAGACGCCCAACCACAAAGCATTATTTCAACATGCAGTCAGAGCCAATGCAGCTATAGGGGACAGTGAGCTGAAGGCACAGGAATCAGCCGCCTGCATACAGGCTCGTGCTCTTTCTGCACGTCCCCCGAACACGGACGCACTCAGCTCTTCTCCTCCTTTTTGGAAACAGCCCATCTCCTACCTAAGCTGAGTTAGGGTGCCCTTATCTGTCAGTTACTCTCATGCCCGCTTCCTGCTTCACTTTGCGTTTGGGGGGGAGGTGGCTGGGGAAGCTGCTGAGGGAAGGGGAGAGAGATGTTATTCGACAGGCACGGCATGCATTTCTGCACACACAAATAGCAAAAAAAATGAAAATAATGAAGACGGCACGTGTACACACTTGTGAAATGAATCGCGGGCTGTGGCAGCTCTGAGAGCTCCTCGGGCAGGGCAGCGGTGTGCCAGACTTACGGAACAAACATTAAAAACCGACCGCTGTCTGAACAAACACCCACTCATGAATGGTTGCTATGGACAAAGGAAAGGCTATTTAGCCAATGAAAGTTAAAAACCAGAGGACACTGCGTCCCTGACACAGCTGAATTACACTGAGCACAGTGAGACTATGAAGGGGCTGGACGACGCTTTCGGTGAACGTTCATAAGGAGCACAAGTTCTTGGGAGAAGATAAAAAGGCTACAATGATGAGTCTTTAGAAACTGGTAAACGCAAAAGGTGCCGCAGACATTTTATTAATTCATCAGAAATGTTAAGTCTTTTTTTAAAGCCAGAACTACACCAATTTGGTTATTTCAAATTAGGTTTGAAAAAATAAGTTGCACACTTTGTAGCTCAGGTTTTGTTCAAAGTTGGGGCAGCAGTAAGGAAACTTTCTCCCTGAACAGAAACAGGTCAGTTTTATTGTGGATTCTATGCATTTTGATCTTTGGTTCAAGGTCAAACAGTCCAGCTGTTTATTATTCATTGTCACACATTATAAAGCTATACCAATGGGTCTAACCTGATAGCATTAAAAAACAAAAACAAGTGGCTAAGTATCAGGAAATAATTCCTGATTCCATGTTGCAGGAAAGTGAAAAGACTTATTCTGAGAGATTAAAAACTGCATTCAAACTCCTGAGTCACAGATTTTTTTCTCATCAATACACCACACTGGCTTGGCCTGCCAAAGACCAAAACCCTTCAGGAACAAAAGCAGCTTTATACACAGAAATGCACTTCTTAAAAACTTAATTACAGTCAAGGGATTCTGACAAAAAAAAATGTGTCCCGATTCCAATAAAGCTATTCATAATTCATGTCTGAAGTAGTATCAGATTACGTCATTATCCTTCAAATGCCCTTAAAAACAACAAATAAACATATGTTTACAGGACAAGTCACTCAGTAGCACAACAGAAGATCTTTTAAAGGAACGAAAGTGTTGTGTGTTATCCATGCCTGGCAAATCCACGTCTGATACCTATTTAGTTTTTGGCAGTGTGTAAAAAGATAACTACTATTATTAAATCGATTTGTACAATCAATCGCATAACAGCTCTTTCCCACTTTAGGTGCATTGTTTTTGTGGCTTTCAAGCCGAACACTAACGCTGCTACTCAGTTTTCTGCCACTCAGTGGGTGTGGACACAGTGACTTCCATCTGCTGTGACATCACGTGCATAGCCTTTCCAGCACGAGGGGCATCAGCTAAGAGGCTGACGATCTGGAAGTTAATGACACTTTTAACAGCAACTAGTAGCACAGTGATTTGCAATCTTTGTAAAAACAAAGTCCTAAGAGTTGGAAGTAGCATTTAGTGGAAAATCCCACTAAACAAAGTGCACACAATTTTGTTAGAAGACACAATGGATAATTTGGGAGTAGCTAGCTTGGGCTGTTTTGTGCATTCGCTACAGCTTGTTATACACGAGGGGATGCTATTGCAACAAAAAGTGTAAGTGACGCTGTTGCTACTGGGAGGAAAAACTGTGGGGCATTTTAAGCATTCACCACTTGTGTATACGCTCATGGAAGACATTCAAACTGAACTGCAAAAGTCTCAAAAATGCTTTGTTGCGACAGCAGCCCCTCGAGTATCACAAGCTGCAGTAAGTACTTTTTTCACATTACTCGCATTGTCTTGCACAATTGTGTGCATTTTGTTTAGTGAGATTTCCCATTAAATGCTATTCCCACCACTCAAAACTTTTTTTTACACAGACTGCAAATCGCTGTGCTACTAATTGCTGTTAAAAGTGTCATTAACTTCCAGATCGCCAGCCTCTTATCTGATGCTCCTCATGCTGGAAGAGTAAAATACTGAGAGATTGTCACCTTATCTCGTGTTCTTACATTCCTTGTACTGTAAAGGGTATGCGCATGATGTCACAGCAGGTAAAAGTCACGGCGTTCACACCCACTGAGTAGCAGAAAAACTGAATGGCAGCGTTAGTGTTCAGCTTGAATGCCGGAAAACACACATATCTAAAATGGGAAAAAGCTGTCGTGAGATTGATTGTACAAACAGATTTAACACGAAATAGGAGCTATCTTTTTAGAGACTGCCAAAAACTAAATGAGTAAGTATCGGACGTGGATCGGTCATGGCCGATAGCCGACTGATCAAAAAGGTCTATACCGATCCAAATATCACATCTCTAGTATTTATATATTATATATTAATAGGAAAAATGAGCACTTGTATTGCAATCTGTATTGGTATCAGCAGTTATCGGAATCGGATCAGAAATGGAAAAAATGTGGATCGGCCCATCCCAATTCTTTTATACAGTGCGTCCTATGTGTCTGTGACAGGCGCTTTTTAAAAACATTTTTATGTTTCCTTACTAATCATTTAGTTTAGCGACTAAGGGTATTTAGACAGTATTAAGATCACTGGCTGTTAGTTTCCTGTAGTTACAAAGACTTTTCCCCAAGATTATCACAAAACAAATCTGCTAAGTTCCTTGACATGACATTTCTTAATAATAAAAAAAACTTTACCAAGACAATATAAAAACAAAACCAAGTCATATCATGCAATAAGACATGACAAAATTACACAATTTGACTTTATTGTATAGACAGTTATATGTGTTAAATCTATGAGACTCATATCTGAGAGCACCTAAATTACTACATTAACCCTATTTGACTGAATGCACAATCACTGTGCCTTGTAAGAGTTATCAATGAGAATTCAGCAGATATCTAAGCTGTGGATCACCTGTTAAGCCTCAATATGCACTCCACACAGGATAAGTCAGGGTGCAAAAAGGCCGAACAGCAGCCATACTGGCACAATACAGGCATTCAAATTTTAAACGTGTCAAGAATGATGATACATAAAATATCTATTCTGACCCACTGACTTAGAATGTCAACATGACTTATGAGCACTCATGCTTTTCGGTTAAAGTCATCTTGTGATTTGCTGGAATAAAATAGGTGTAAAATAAAACTTTAGGTAAATAATAATACACAAACTTTGCCAAAGTATACGACACACACACACACACACACACACGTTCATACATACGTCTTGGTTATATTTTATTATGAGAGAACATGACAGCATCAAGAAAAATTGCTTAATCTAGTTACTAAATAATGTTGAGGGGCTCTGTAAGTACAAATCCCCTAACAATTCTGTACATTACTGTATGAATCCTTAAACACCACTGGGGTTGGCTTTTTCATTAATGGGACAGGACTCAAAAGGCTTGCAGATTCTGTGTCCTTGGCTCTATGTGGCTCAAACACTATGCATTATTTTGCAATGGACCAATATTATTCTTAGCAGTCCAGAATGTTGAATTGCATGCCTAAGTTATTTCTAAGTGATTTAATGTCTTTCCAACTTCATGATCCAAATCAACTTTTAAATCACTGATTCCATGTCTAAAATGCTGATAAATAAAAGTGTTTTTTTTGTTTTTTTTTAAACTGGTTGAGAGAAATATGTGTAAGTATCCTGGTAAAAATTTCATTGTACTATTAACAAGAGACAGAAGGCATCTTCTGGGGGGTTGGATGAAAGATGATGACATTCTGTTTCCATAGCAACCTCTGTAGCCTTTATGGATGAAATGCTTAAGTGTGGTGAAGTACTAAAGACTGGCTGCGTAAAAATGATTTTCCTATTTTGGTCATTTGAAGAAGGCAAGGGGACCGGTATGAGGGATGAAAAAGTGAATAAATTATTGGTCAATTATTTGCACAAATTCGTCTTCAATTTCCAAAGCAAAATAAAATTTTATGAATTGTTTTTGCAGAAAGGTGTCCGTGACGTGAACAAAAATATGTATGCAGTTGTTTGGCAAGAGTGAGCACGTTCCCTTGAATGTCACTATGCAATGGGGGGGGTCTTCACCCCAACGGGAATGATGTCACATGTAAGATGAGGCTCTGCGCAGTCGTTGGGTACAGGTGGTGAGAGACGTACACTGTGAAAGCTTCCCTTTCCTGCATTTACAACAAATACTTACCTTTATAGCTTTTATAGCCGATTTTGTTATCTGGGTCATCTTTGCTTTGGATATTGGAGGCTTGTATTCATTCAGAGAGTACAACTGAAAGACACAGTATAGAAGACAGACGTTAGGTTGACATTTTTGAGGACACCTGAAATGGCATAGATGTTTCCCCTGTAGGCTTTTTTCAGTTATATTAAACTAGCTAAAGTGGTCTTAACTACATAAATGCAGATGTAATTATTTTCACATTGTAAAAGTTGGAGTTTTTTCCCCAAGGAAAAATGTGCAGAACTCTGCAATATGATAAGGAATTACTGACATTCAGCTGTATCATATAATCTTCATACTACACTGAATATACCTTGACTTACCACATGTATCACTCAACTGGAGTTTATAGCTGACTAAACATTTTAAGTAGAATGCACATCTATCATATTGCACATACTTGTGTGCACATCTGACACAAATGTTTGTGCGAGCTTTGCATGGTGGTTACATTTCACTGGACATAAAAACAGGGGCTCAGAGCACATTGGTGACAACAAACCAATTCAATATTTTCAGAAGTACTTGAAACCAATGTGATGGTTTCAAACTGTGACAGTGAAAGTGCTTTGTCTGAATCTGCCCACAAACATTGGGGAACAGTGTAAATCTATGCAGGCTTTATTAATGAATATTTAAGACCTACTGCAAGTTGACAACCTAATATTCCACTACAGCTTACTGACACAGATGTATATGTAGTGGATATTGACCAAATGTGTTTCTGGGGATGAAAAACCACCAAACTAAGAAAAACAGGCATTATCCCCCTCTAGCACAATTACGTCAAGATTGGGCACAGAACCATATTTTGCTCAGACTGTACTGGCCACACACTGTACTCCATGGCCTACTTCATATTACGTAATCAAGGGCGATTCTTCAAAGCCATGCTGTCAAACATGAATACGCATTTCCTTAAAAAATCACTTTCAGGTACCCCAACACACCATGCGTGTATTAGCAATCAAAAACTAAAATCAATATACATGTACAAAGCACAGTAAAATTCGTAAAAAAATAAAAATAAAATAAAAAACTAGCCATCAGTCTACACAGCCCTTTAGGGAGTGCAATACTTTGGTGTAACGATGTAAATAAACAGTAGCTAGCCCGATCAGCCTTTGTATGCTGTTTTACGAAGTCATCCTCTGCTCTGTTAATGTGTAGCCGCCTAGTCAAGATCGGTACCAAAAGCAAAAGCGAGCTAATTTAACTAAGATTAATAAACGCATTACAGTTTTGCAAAACACGGCTTTGTCTACCCCGCTGCCCGTTAGCAATAGCTACGTAATGGTACGTGCAATTTAGCCGTCCAGCAAAGAAAAGGCCGGTTAGATGGATGAACGAATTTCACGCGCCGATTAACATGATATAGGTGCACATATTATCAGCTGTTAGCATCTTAACTGGATGACCGGTTTAGGCGGCCTAGTAACTAGCTAGGGGGAAATTAATTATATAAATAAATAAATAAAAACACGGCTAACAGGCTAATGCTGACTGGAGGGCACCATCCGCTCGCACGGATAACACCGACAAGGTGGATTATTTAATGTTTTAGCGCATTTTAAAACGCAGATTCTGCGCGGCGGAACCGCGCGGCCGCGTCCCGGCGCCGAGCCCAGACGCAGGATGGCGACACCGCCTCGGACCCGCTCGCCATTACGGTGCCTCAGCCGGCGCACCCGAGACGATTGCGGCTGGCGGAGGACTTTCGTCTACCGCCACGACGGAGCCGGAGACTCTAAAGACGGGTGTTCGGGCAAACTTCTGACGTTACGGCCCGGTTCCGAAAGCGTTAGCTAGCCTGTGCAGAGGACTGAGGCCTAGTTAACCCAGGTTCCCACTGCCCTTCTGTATCCGTCTCCAACCCTAGAATAAGCCAATTACATACACTTCAATTGAAGAATGAGATACAAACCTCGCCATTAAATGCTTTAACGGCCTCCATGGTGTTACTATATATATATAACAATATATATATGATAATGGCGGCGCTTTTAGGGTGTTCGCTGTGCTCTCACAGCCCGGTTTTCCGCATGCTCTCAGAGCGGCGTCTAACAGAGGTGGTAGGGAAGCCAAATATGGCGGCCGGAGGGGCGAGAAGAAGCAGCGCGAGCCTCCGACGAGCCCGCGCGGCCGAAAGCGGCTACTGCAGGCGGCGGCCGCCGGCAAGACGTGACAGTTTCCATCCAGACTGTTGAAAATCGATACCCTCCATTCCCCCCATATATGTAGAGTTAATATTTAAAAATTATATTCAAGTGAGATTTTCATTGTCAATATAAAAATGTTGCAAAAGAGATGCACAAGACACCAGAGAAATTTTTATGCATGAAATTTGTATTGTTCTTTGAATTGAACCAAGTCAACACACTAGAAATGAGTGAACTGTACATATTTTTAAACACTACTGTACAAAAAAAAACATTTACAACTGAAACTATAATAGCAAATGGTACAACCCCACATATAATTTTTACAGAGTTCATTGTTAACTGATTTCGCAAAAAGAAATCCTCTGAAATGGTAATTTCACTGAGAAACTGGACCGTAATTCACCACAGTCCTGATACTGTTAAGGTATTTCCAGTCATTTACACCTAATGCCTTTTAGTACTGGGATAAAAGTGTACATTTACAAACTTGGTTTGCATGAGAGAAGGAACTACATATTTACAGACAATTAAAATCAGTCACACAAATACTTCGTTGTGAATTCTTTTCCTGTGAATCGTGAATCACTGGCATTAAGTAAAACTGTATCAAAAGGCACAGCAATGTAATGTGAACCAGTGGATGTTAGGACATCTCCAACCCCAGCGTAAAATGCAAAATGACATAAACAACACACCCACTGTCTTCGTGCCTCACATGTGCGACCGGAGTGTCTAGCTACTGTCACGAGTTTTCACTGTGTCTGTAAAGAAAACCATAATGACCACTTCATCGATAATCCAAAGTGTGCTTCAACACACAAATGAATGTTAAAAACTGAGAAAACTGGTAAAAAACACAAAAACAAAACAAGTGTTCACAACAGTACCCAAAAACAAAAGCGCCATCACTTTAATATGTACAAGTCCTGCGTTGTAACAGCATTTCAGCTCTGCTCTTTGCTTGGGCAAGCAGCAGGCAATAGGTCAGTGGTTGTGGAAGGAGCAGGAGCCTCAAAGACAGTTTCACACGCTAGTCTCTGTGTAAGGGGCCACACTGGCCACAGCAGCAAGGTGCTCCACACTGCCCCCTGGAGGCCCCTGTGTCGTACAGATGTCCTGCCACAATGGCAGATGGGCCTCCTTCCATTTCCTGTATTTGAAGGCAGTCAGATCAGGATCAGTCAGAACCTGCTCTATGGCCAGCAGATCTGCCTCTTTAGCCTAGAACAAAGGAGACATAAGGCGAACCCATAAGCTGCCATTAAACCAATTTTCCTTTTCATTTTCACCAAAATAGTATCGCTATATTAGCATTGCTCACAACGACAAGCCAGATATGGGATGTCAATAACTGATGTTTCACAGCTAAGCAAGGAAACTACCATTAGTGTTACATGGAATCTAAATATCTCACAATGCAAAATGCATGATTTTGTTTTCCAAGCACTGCTATTAAAGTTGTGTGGTATCCATTCATATAAGTATTCATATTACTTGGTATTTACTCATATTTGGTACCTGCTACAGAGCATCAGAAGCTTTCTGCAGCAAGAAAATATAATGGTCAGCAGTCATCACTACACTTTACTGTACAATGCTGTAACAATATATGTAATATATGTAAAATAATGCAACAAAAACATTCATACAACATGTAAAGATTCATACAGGCCAACAGGCTAATGACTGACTACAAAAAAACAAAGTATACCTAGTATACTGTTCTTCACAACAAACAGATAACCAGAAAGACACCGCACATTAAAATACTTGCTTAGAGCAGCAAACAAGCGGTTTTTTTTTCCCTCAGCGTTAAGTCCGTCTGCTTCACATCCTAAATACTCCTTAATTATGAGTGCTCATCCATCCACCTATCCATCCATCTTACAACCGTTTAGCCAGCGCGTGGTGGGGAATGTGTTCCGTCATTAAGTTCAAGTCAAGTTCAATATAGTTGCAATTCTCCCACCTAGCGGTGTCAGTTGAGATTGCAGCTACCCACCGGCTGCGCACCTTACCCACCTTAAGCGTGCTGTTCAGTGTCCGGATGTGATGCAGCTTTTCATTCATAGTCTGGTTTTTGCAGCGCTTGATGAATGACTTTCTAAAATCCCTTTTAGTCGATGGTTTTCGGTCTCCAATTGGTGATAGACTGGCTTCTTTCAGGTGATTGTACAATTTTTCCATTTCATCTGATGCATTTTCTGTTAAAAAACACAGACACACATTAATTATTTTTCCATCTCCCCAAATAAAATGCAATATTTCTGGCCACTCACAAAGCGTGATCTCTCACGCTAATTATTTATATTATTCACGTGTAGAAAAATGGTTCCATTTCCCTTATAAGCTTAAACGTTTGTTTTGACAGTTTATTAAACCCGTCTGCATCAAAATGAATTGTAACTAGTTAATTTAACGCATTTAGCACTTCTGAAGAGAAACAAAAACAGCGACAATATGGCTGCGTTTAACATTTTGTTGCTTTGCAGCCAGGAAATGTGGTGCAGGTGACAGACAGACCTACGGACACCTGCGCACAATGGCGAAGAGCTCAACCTACGATTCTGACAATGACAGAGGTAACCGTCCAGCCTCAGGAAACTCAATCTGTGCGAGTTTCCCCTCCCCAGAACAGCCTAACTACGTGCAAAAAGGAAGACTGTCTCCAAGTGCTATGATGGCTTCATCACTTCTTGTTTTTGGCCGAGAGGAAGCGCAAAATGAAGTCACGGCCATATAGTCCTATGTCAACAAATCAACCAAAGCCCGGTCTTAACGCATTCCCGCCACTGAAACAGAGGCATCTTTAAAAGTGAATCTCAACTTTCTTGGAAACCGAAAGAGTAATTTTGGAACATTCTGGCAAACGCTTTTGTCCAAATCTAACATTAACTGTCAAGTCAGCATTAAAAAAAAATCTTTTCCTTTTTCCTATGAAATCATTAAGAATTCCCAAGGAACAGAAGTGCAATTCTGGTAGCTCTGCACACAATAAAGACGACCATGTTTGGCCTGATCTTTACGCCGTACCACACAGTGAAGGGCTTTCATATGTTTTTCATGAACACAATATTTGCGGGGGGGCACTTTAGTTCCCTTTAAACTGAAATCCTGAAAGCAAACAAGAAAAATCCACACATATTGACAGGCAGGGAAACAATAATGAGCACTTTGAAGACGCGCTGAACTTGAAACCAGCATAAATATATTTCCTGGAATTTGAACGCAAATGGTTGTATGACAATAATTTGCTAGATCATGGCTGCCGGGTAACTGTGGATTACTGGATTCAGCATTGAATTTGGCTATCCAACGCCAGACAGGAAAACACAGTTGAAAGTGTTCATAATTTGCAGGATGGTTTCAGCCAATAGTGAATGCTTTGCAGGTGACCCAAGGCTGGGGGTTTGAAAGCCTATTCTTGTTCTGTGCGATCATCCGGAGCCCACACGTTCTCTCCGTTTCTAGCTGTCAGACCTAATGTCACTTCAGAATGTCCCATTGTGTGTGAAAGTGTGCCCCACAGTGGCCTGGCATCCTGGTACCCCATCCAAATCGTTGGGACATACCTCAGGCCTCTTGCACATTACACTTATATTGCACAGCAAAATACCTCACTTATGTATAGATTATGTACAGCTGAACATTTCATATATTTTTTATCATATTATTATTTTTTTTCTATATTTTGTTATCATGCACAGCTGCTCGGAGTGACCAGGGTTACATTCCACTACATGTTGTATGTGTACGACTGTGTACGTGACGAATAAACCTCCTGAATCTTGACTCTTGAATTAGCCTCGTGTCCTGTGCTGCCTGAGAAAGGCTCCAGGCCCACTTTCACCCTGCATGTGTGGCTGGTGAATGGAAGAAGCCTTTTTTTTAAAAAAAATAAAAAATTACTTGAGGGTGTCCATTTTTTTTCCAAGAAAACCTAAAAACAACCCTTGTATCTTCACATACAAAAGGCAGCAGAATCTCACTGTGCCCTCTGAGACTGAGGACAGTTATTAAACAAGAACCCTTATAAGAAGGCCCGCCCGAGGCCTGTCTTTCTGTTACCGGCCAATTTTCTCCTTAAAAGTCAACGTTCCTTGATAATAAGGTCATCAGTGCTTGTTGCTGCTGTACATTCAAGTTAAACATACTGGAATGGGTTATATATTTTATAAATGTTATACATTATAACTATAAATATTATTATTATGGCTAGGTTCATCAACACACAGACACAAATCTGGGCCCTTTTTCCCCAAAGTTGAGAAGAGGGCACATTGAGAAACGTCTGTATGTTTGCTGGAGCTGTAATCACATTAAAGTTTAATCACAGACAGTTTTACCTGAGAAGGTTGCGACTTTCTGTACAGGAATTTAGAATAATACTTCATGAATTGAGCGAGGCTACAGTCATCATGCACATTGGGACTGTTTCCTTGAAGGTGATACTGCTATTTGTACCATAACTGGAAATGGCTGCATTAGGCAGGACTATTGAGGCACAGAACCTGAGTGAAATGCTGAAGCTGAGCTAGAGAAGCATGAAAGGACAAAGGGCTGTTAAAGCACCACAGCGTTAATGCATGTTCTCACCTCACAGTACACAACAGTGGCCACAGGGAAAGTTCTCGCACTTTCAGTAACATGTCTGCCGCTTTGGATTCTTTAGACCCCAACACTGTCTTTCAGCAGTGAGCCAGATACCAACACGCCGCTCACAACAGACTGATTCCAGTGAAAATATCCGACCCGGAGCTCCTAAGTGTCAGATGTACGGCTGGTTTGCTTCGCCACAAAACATCAAAGCCGAACAAAACATGTGCTCATCTAAAGCTTATTCCTGGACATGTGGAATTTGTTTTGCATTAATAAATTAAAGACAAACTGAATATGACCCAGTTTCTCATTCCCTGATTTAATAATTGAGCTCATCTATCGACAAGAACTCATTTCATTCCCTGAATTGTAAATAGTTTTATTTAATCTGCTGAATTTGTGGTATGATCTAAATTACATATTCTGAACATTTTCTCTAGCCAAACTACTGTATGAATATTACAAAATGTAGGGGTCAGAATACAGACAGACAATGTGTAGCACATTATACTGTACTGCGCAATTTCCATCATAAATTTCCAAATAATGTGACATCAGTATAGTGGTTGAACATTTCAGCAGAACACAAACCAGAAGTCTGGAGAACGTCTGAGCCAAGTCCATTCAGTTCTTTCTATCATGTTACCTCCTGGACAGGAAATCCTCCAACTCTATTTATGGATCAGTCATTCGGTAAATCTAATTTTATAGTACATTTTTACAAGCAAGCTGCCAGAAACTGCTGTACAGTAGATTTTCTAGAGGAATCAAGCAGAGAAAATCCAGTTTGCCAGGGTGGGGGGGGGGTGGTGGAAATGTTTCCTTGACTGCTTCTAGAAAAGACTCCTAGGATAATAGGATGTATAAAGGATGTAGAGAATGTATGGTGTTTCTCTGGGAAAATATACACCCCTTTCTATTCATGGCTCCCCTTGGACAGGAAATTCTATCGCTGTGCTGCATGTCTTATGAATCCCTAATAAATCAAAAACAGAGAATCAGAGGCATATTTTGGGCTAATCAAATGGTGCCCTGCAGAGCAGAACACAAGCAAGATAAAAGTGCATCATCTCCCCTTTGCCAGAGATTGATGGCATTTGTTTTATGGAATTTATAATGAAGACGTTTCTGCCAGTCTTGTGTTTTCTCTTTCTTCTGTATTTGTGTGATTAGAAATGGAAGGGATGGATATAATCTATATTCATTACTGGTTATGCTTTATTTTTAATCAAAACTTTGCTTCACAAAGCACCCGTTTCAATATTTTATGCATCCCTTTCTTCAGCAAGCAAGGTCAATCTCAAATTGATGTATGCAGAAAAAAAAAAATCTATCGGTCACTAGGGGTGAGTGGCCAGGCAAACTAACCAGTGAATGACCTATGAAATAAGGTACATTGGGGTGTGAGAGAATTACCCGTCACACGGTTTTCTAAAGCAGTAATAAAGCAAATAAAAGCCATAAATGCAGCAACGGTAATACTGTGCAGAGCGGGTATAGCAGCCTTAAGAGCTAAAATCAGGTGATAGGGTCTATTTCTATTGATTACTTTAGCTGCTCTTCATTTTCTACAAAACATTTTCTTGCCACCCGTAGTAACTTAGAAGCGCAGGATGACACCACTGTATCTGCTCTGAATCAAAATGTCAGCACCGAGTTTTTTTTTTTATTATTATTTCTATTCAGCCTCTTCGGTTTGCTCCATCCTTGAGTGCTTCCAACCACACACTGATTACGTTTGTGTTACACTGGTCTGCTCTCGGCCCGAGACATTCTCACATAGAGCTGAGAGGAATGACAGTAATATTAGCCGCTGCAATCATAACGATATGTGTTAGTGCCTGCAATGGTAATATCGATGCAGTGTTGGGTTTGGTAATTTCAATGGTAATGACAGAGGTGTTGGTTGCAATAGTGGTGCGATTGACATAATTAGCATTGGAATTCCAACAGCAGGAATCAAAATTATAAATGCTAATAAGTAAACATGATCAGCAGACAGGTTGTGCGTGTACGGAAAACACAAACCAGAACACCCCATAGAGCTTCTTCGGCATTGCATTTTTCTTCCAAAGTTTTAGCATTTGAAAATAAATAAATAAACAAAACTGTATTATTCAAATACTTAATACAAAGGCATGACATGAGGCAACAAAAAACAAGTTAGAATTTAAAATGCTTGAGGCAGAACAAAAGCCAAACCCCTGCAATTAAAACAATACACATGCAGAGGCTGGAATACTCTTACTTTTCCAATCCAATTTTCCATTTAAGTATTTCTTTTTGGGACTTTTTTAAAATTTAACCAACTCAAATAAGTAGCCGAGTCAATGTCAGCGCTGTACAGCACAGGTCACCGTAGAACTTGCGATCAATTTTCTATTAATATAATAAACGTTGCCCTTCATAAGTTGTGGGTGGAACTGAAAAAATCTGCACTAAACTGTACCCTGTTTTTTTCCCTCATTGATCGCCATGATTTGGTTCCGGAATAAGTAGCAGTGATCATCACATTATCACTGGCTATTGTGATGCGGGCCTACACTCCGACATCCTGTGAAATAACGCCCAATTACTTAATACCAAAGTGAAAGTGAAAGTGCTGTGGTAATGACTAACATCAATGATAATAGAATGCCCCCCCCCACGGCGAGGCCAGATCTCTTTGGCGGAGAGTCGCCCGGCACCTTTGGCTTCCCTTAAATAAATGCAGCCGGAGTGACAGCCCCCCTGCCCTAGACGTTTGGCATGCAGGTCACACTCTTCTCTCCCCGCCGTTTCCGGAAAGACAGCGTGATGCCCGTGAACATCGCCGCGGCGAGCCCAACCGCCGGTCCTCGTTTATCAAGCGGTCACGGATCGCCGGACGACCGCAAACATCCAGGTCAGGCCGCGCCTGTGACCGCAGAGACAGCATGTTGATTTTGCCTTCGCGGTCAGTGAAGCTGTGGCATCTCCGGGGCCGGCCGATTTAATCCACCGCCCCAGGTAGAAGCGCCAGCCGATTAATATCATCAGCGCCGATTACGTAACACTGGCCTGAAAATGCTTCTCGGTGCATGCGTTGTTCATTCATCCTTTTGATGATTATCCAAAAGCACAGCTACGTATTAAACCGCCACTTCGCCGACTTCAAAAGCTGTGAATTAACCGAAGCCTAGGTTTTTAGGATTCTTTTCAGGAAAGTGACAGATACTGTATCAATGAGCTGAAGTTGTAGGAAATGCATTCCGGAAGCTTAAGCGTTAAGCCAGATAGAGGAGGGAGTACAATTGGGTCCAACAGAGAACAGCGAGACAATAGACGACATGGATCCTTGATAGAGGACAATGTGACACAGTGGGCAGGTGGAGGAGAGTGAAACATGGGGGCCCAATGGGGGGGGGGGTCAGAGTGACACGAGGGCCTGATAGCCCCTGAAGCACACAGAAAAAACCTGCATATGTAGAAGACACCACTGAAAAGGAAGACAAAACTCTGCCTACCGATCAATTCCTGAGCATGACTATTTAGAGCCAAAAATCAGCTCGTTAACTAAACGTACAGCTTCAGCTCCAAATATAAAATCCGGTTTCATTTTCAGTCTGACGCTGCATTATCTAAAAGCTTGGATGAACTCACACGGATCTGAGGCCTGAAGTATGATGGGGTAGGATGGGACCAGGCCGTGACAACATATTTAATTCCATGACAAATATTGTGTAACAGTCTCAGCAAAGAGCTGACACCAATCCAAAATAGATGACTTGGACTTCCATCAGAAAAATCAGAGCCAAGCAATGTGTCTAAGCACAAATAAAAATATGCCATAGGATAAGCCAAGACTTATACACTGAGGTTTTATAAGCTTCACATTGTAACACAACATAAATACGTAATATTACTGGAAAAGATATTATTCTTTTATTATTCCATTATAAACCAAATGGTGTACTGCATATGGTGTACCACAATGCCACTGTAAATCACCATTGCAGCTGACATCAAAATGGCATAAGCGAACAAGTAACTGCAAGCTGGTTTTTATATCTGAATAACTGACAGAATATGCTGGCCTGGATAACTGAGAGGATGCTGTGAGCTGGGTATCTGAGAGGATGCACTGAGCTGGGTAACTGACAGGATATATCACACTGGATAACTGATAGGATGTGCTGAGCTGCATAATTGACAGGATGCACTGAACTATATAACTGACAGGCTGCACTGAGCTGGATAACTTACATGATGTACTGAGCTGTAGAACTGGCAGTATGCACTGGGCACGATGACTGACATGATGTACTGAGCTGGAGAACTGGCAGGATGCACTGGACACGATGACTGACAGGATGTACTGAGCTGGGGAACTGAGAGGATAAACTGACCTGGGTAACTGACATGATGCACTGAGCTGAACAACTGGCAGTCAGTATCACTGAGCTGAATAACTGTCAGGATATATTGAACTGGATAACTGGCAGGATGCGCTGAGCTGAATAACTACCAGGATAAACTGAACTGGATAACTGGCAGGATGCGCTGAGCTGAATAACTACCAGGATGTACTAAGCTGGGCAACGGAGCAGATTCTAAGATGGATAACTGACAGGTCCTACTGAGCTGGATAGTGCAATATATCAATATTTTTCATAGACAGCTTTGTCTTAGCCAAGATCTCACTGGAAATGAGTACAGCATAATTAAACCCCAAGTATAACCCTGACTTCTGCCACATGGTGTGTATCTTGGTAAACCTACGTTTATATCAGCTTGTTCAAATTTAGCAAGCCATTAACATGCACGAAGACTCTATTACGGAACTTGATTACCTTGTGCATCAAAGTGACAGATCTACAGCGAGTGTGGCAGCAGCGGAGACCAGGAGCTCCATGAGACAATTAATAGCTCATGAGTCAAAGCAGGAGCTACAGACTGTGACCGGGCCTGCAATTCAGTCAGCTGATCTCCAACTGCCACCACGAATTTAACGGTAACATGCGGAGAATTTTTTTTTTTTTATACTCCTTTTCTGCATCTCTCGGAAAACAATCCTAAAAGTGTGCTGATCTCTCGATGTTGGCAGTCCTCCCCTCCATATTTTTAAAATGCCTTTTCTTTTCCCCGGAACGATATTTCATATAAAATCCCTAGCATCTTCTTCAAGATATATTTTCCCATAAGGCTGCACACAATTACCTACTTCATCTGGGAAAGAACAACAACAAGAAGAAACAAACAAAAAAAAAACGTTTAAAAAAAAAAAAAAAAAAAAAAAAAAAAAAACTTATAATAGATGGGCTTTTCTCGACCAACCAGCAGATAATATCAAATTGGGTTTTTGCAGGGGGAAAAAAATAACGGAAAAAAACAGACGACATTGATAAGCATGCAGCAGTTACGTCATAAACCTAATGTGAACGATGGCTTCCTTGGGTGGCCCGGATTCATTTCCACTGTAAGCTATCAAGAACAACCAGCATGAGACCAAAGGAAGGGAAATGGCACTTAGCCTCAGCAGGGAAATGCAGGTTTGCTGCTGAGGAAAGGCCCAGAGCGCCAGGTGCTCCAGTAGAGATCTTGGCTAGTATGCTTTATTTATTAAGTAGACACTTTTGTTAAAATGACTTTGAATCAGACGTCAGGGTCAGACGGTCTCTGCAGAGACCGGGGGGTAAGGTCCTCGCTCAAGGGCCAAATGGCAGACAGACCACCCCCTCCCAGAGGTTCCGGAAGTCTCCCTCAAATTTACAGCAGCTCCCTGACACCAGCCAATGATGTGCGACGTCTCGGAAATCTGTCCACCAAGAAGTAAAAACGATCTAACACCATTCCGCTATTCAGCAGATGTAATGCCACTCTGCTATTCACCGTAAACAACCCCCTCGGTCGACAAATTCCACAGCCCTGGAATCAATATGCCTAAGGCGCAATGTCTGCGATGGTGACCTCACCCTGCCAGGCAGTGCATTTGAATCGGTAACTTTCCGACCACAGACACAGGCTCCTAACCCACGGAGTGACACATTGTCCCCCCCAACACCTTCAACACTCTCAGGGTCCTGGACTGTTGAACGTCCCGGTATGTATTATATTCTAAAAAATGAGCAGCCCCCAAAACCTTAACTTCTGTCAAGAGCCCAGAGGCATTATGGGAGGTGTTAAAAGGCTGCCTTTGATGCACCTGGGATCTATCCCACTGGATGACTGCCACTGGCTTGATGGTGTCACCGCGCTGGATGCGACAGAGCGAACGCCACACAAAAGAGCATTTACTGTGACATATTAAGCTCCTCTCTGGGTCCCAACATTTGCTTCAGTTAAGTACCTTGATGTTTCAGGTCAAGAGACTGAAGTTAATTAGGCCGCACCCTTACAATAGATGTCTAGTGTAGACACTGACTGGCCTGTTTTCGTCTTGTCCTTTTTGAATCCATCCTTTTATTATGTTTTTGTCAAGAGAAAGAATAGCGGTCTGGTACGTTTCAATCTGGGAAAAAAAAGACCATCTCTGTTTGCTTCATTGTCAAGAATACAAAGACCTTGAAGGAACTTCAGCGTACAAGGAAAGGATTTCGCTCACATGCGCCACATTTTATTATTTTTTTTGCAGAAAATGCTGGGAGAATATTTGCTTTGCATGGTGGATTAGGGGGTGAAGATGAAAAGCAAAATAAAATGTGGAGTCTGAAGGTTAAGATGCTTTAAAAAAAAAAAAAAAAAAAAAAAAAGAGCTTTGAATAAACTATTTTGGACCGGAATCACCAGTGCAACCAATGTCCAGAGTAGAATCAGAAACACCAATACAAAACTCCAGAGAGATATTAAAAATAAAGGGCTGTATTTCAAGTAGAAACATATAATAATAATAATAATAATAATAATAATAATAATAATAATAATAATAATAATAATAATCTGTTAAAAGACATTTCAAGTACCCTAGCCATGGCCTAGCTCCTACATGCTTATATATGGCATTTCACACATACCATCATTGCCCACAACTCATAAAATAAATTTAAAAAGGCTAATTCTACAGGGGCCTTAGTGCTTCTACAATGCAGTAAAATCTCAAACCGTGCACCGGTTAAGCAGAAGTTCAAATGGATTTTTCTTAGTGGAATACATTACCAGGAAACAGAGACTTTCACATTAAAACTATGACTTTAAAATGAGTCGATGAGCAGTACAGTTACCGCAAGCTCGTCTAAAGTCACCGTGAGTCTGTTACTCTTGAGCAAATCCAGTTAGTAGGAGAGATTTATGCATCACATCTATTTATTTATTTATTAATTATCTTCCCTTTTTTGAGGTCACGGGTATAAAATTGCACTTCAGGAGCCAGTTAGCCCGTCTACTGGTATTGGTGGGTAAATACAAGACAAACGTGGGAAGACGCCACGAGTCAGGAAGCCAGGAGCAGCCTCATGGTGGGGCAGAGGGAAATAGCTGGGTTATCAGGAAACACCAGTGGGTGTAGAGTATACAGCCATGGGCCCGGACACAGAATCCGTACCTACAGTACAAGGTTCTCCTGCCGCCAAGAAGATAGCCTCTTGTGTCCATTGGGATGCACTTTTGGAAAACAGAGCTTGGAAGCCCTGAAGATAGAGACCACAGTACAGGATGTCCCACTGTGGAAATAAACCGTTTTGGCTTATCTACCTGACTGCAGCCCCCATTAAAAAAAAAAAAGTTCTTAATGTACCCCCTGCTTCACTTCACCTGTAGCAGCACCAGAACATCACTACGAAGGCAAATTAGACAGACACGTCAGCTCAGTGATCATACAGGCCATTTTACCCCCCGTGCTTCCATACACACTCTGTCTGGATGACGCTGTCCAGAGGTGGACATTTCAGATCCAGAAAGTAAAAATCCAAACCAGGATTTTGTTTCAACCAACCAGTTGAGTATTCT
>JAODLC010000028.1:24217494-24227899 GCA_026781145.1 Hippopotamyrus pictus | reverse complement strand
GGGGGGGCAAAGAGAGGAGAAGGGAAAGGGTTCCCCCCCCCCCCCCCCAAGACAGTTCAGCATGTTTTATGGTCTTTCAATTTATTGCTGGCATGATATTCATCCAAACTAGAAGACTGATAGTGTGCATTATTAAAAACATGATAAATGAATATACCTCATCCAGGTTAATTACTTTTGAATTTTTTTAAATGCCACCTATTTGATTTAAATTACAAATATTTATTTGATTGAATTTTCCTTCTGGCCATAAAATTAAGCAAAAATTGTGCAACTTGTGCCTAAAACGGCCTCTTTGTAATTCAAGCGCAAGTGAATCGCAAGCAGTTAATGCGTCAAAATCACCACAAGTGTGAGGGATTTACGGCAGCGGCTCAGCAATGGACATTCCTGTAATAATAGGCGAGATATCCTGTCGCAGCGCATGGCCATAAGCCTGCAGTAGAATTATTGCCGGAAGGTCGCAGAGGGAAGATGGCAAGTGACGTGAATAAGGTTAGTCTCAAATATCAGCTCATGGCTTTTCCGTTTATATTGTCGCTCTTTCAGTCCTGGGATAGTGTGGTGCCCAACCAAAGCCACTTCATTTGTGCCGTTATTAGAGGTGACACACTGAAGTTTGTTTAATTTGAAATAAAAAACAAAACAAGGAATAATTAAAATCAACTGCACCTTTAATATTCTATACTCAAAAAGGTTACAAAACTCAGGTCAGTTACAATGCATCATGGGATACATGTTTCTTGACATGAAGCAGTTAATACTGTTGTTCACTTGCATTAGTAATTAGTACTATTGCTCTGAGACATTGACCTGTGTGGATAGCAGATGGCCCTCTAGTTCCCAGGGCTCAGTGGGGCTGAGGTCAACGCTCTGGGGGCAATAGAACCAAAATCACTGAGAAATACGTGGGTTGCACCCAATAATCAACCAGCTTCAATTTTCAAGTTTGTTGAGCTAAGCCAATGACAACATCTCTAAGACTCAAGATGGTCATCTGTTTGCCCACCTTCTCTGTCTGACCCCAGGCTTCTGGTGCCACGGTAACCACATCCACACAAGTATCTTGTTACAAGTAAGTCTGGGTAAATCCTGCATTGAACAGTACTGTGCAAAAAAGTTTAATGCATAGATTAAAGGCCCCTGGCAGCAGTGAGTACATTTTTTTTTCAACCAAAATGCAACAGTGAACAACAGAAAGGAAAAAAAATACACAAAAGCTTTGTGTATACAAACTGACAAAGATGCCTTATTGCTGTTAAATTATTACATTTGAAGGTATTACGAAATGGCATAGGAAAAAAAATGGGTCAAATACTTTGGCAAGTGAAAAATAATTATAAAAAAACCAACACAACATAAACTGTACAGGAAATATTCCACAATAAACAATGAAATAATTTAAATTATCAAACAACAATGGAAACAAGGTCAACGTGTTCTAAACCTGAATTAGTTTTCTTTTTCTTGAAGTAGAAAACAGCCACACTGGTAGAACCCAGACCAGGACCATTTTGCCCTCCCCACTCACACACTGAAATGTTCCGGAAAGGTAGGGGGGAGAGAGATACAGAAAGCTCCACCAGCAGGATAAGCCCCTCCCCCAAGCGGCTGTACCGCAGATAGCAGCGAGAGGCACCAGGGTGAGACGAACAGGAAGCCCCAGACAGGAAGCACGAGTTAGTGAGTCAATAGTTTAAGCCGTGATATCCAACTGACCAGTAGCGAGGGCTCAGACGAGCGCTTCTTGGGGGTGGGGGGTGCCGGTGACTTTTTGGGCACGTCGTCTTGGAAGGGGATGGTGGCACTGCTGTGCAGGTCGGCGCTGACCAGCAGGCGGCTGCCCCGGATGCGGTCCACGCCGCGCACCAGTCTGTCTCCGGCGCCGGACCTGTGGGGGGGCGGGGTCGGGGGGGCCTCCTCCGCGATGGTGGGGATGCGCTCGTTGCTCAGGTACCTGTACAGCAGCTCCTCACCTGAGGCAGGAATGACACAGATGACCGGACTGGCACGACGTCCCCCCCACCCCCAGCACCCTTAGCCAGGGGCCAATTCGCTTATCTGGATAGATTTAATAAGCTGAAGCATTGCATGCTGAAGTGGGGCCCCTGCTTTGCTAAGCTCAACTTGCCTTCTCAAAAATGACGTTTTGGGTAAAAGCATCTCCTACATAAATTTCATGTAAGAAAAAAAAAAAAAAAAAAAAAAAAAGGGGGGGGGGAACCCAGGTATACAGATCATGAGCGGGACAGTGGTTGAGCCATCCCTACTGGTCTGGACAGTGTCCCCTCGATTTCATTAACTATAACTAATAGATCGGAGGACGGTGGCTCTCCGTTAGGTCACATCTATATCCACGCCGGTGGGGGTACCTTTTCGTCCCGCTGTCCAGGGCTTGGAGAATGGATCATTCTGTACCAGGCAGGTGTCCACTGGCATGGACAGAGGGCGGGGTTTACCTGCAATGGGGAAGGAAGGGAAACAGTCCTATAAATATCGCTCTTCGATTTATCATTTCATGACAGAAACACGGGAGTGCCAGAAAAGCTAAAGAGTGGGTTTTTAATAAATGGAAAAAAACTGGGATCTATCCCGTCTTCCATACGCAGGGCCGTGAGGGTCTGGAGCCTATGGGCACAAGGCAGGGAACAACCCAGGATGGGGCACCAACCCCCCCCCCACACACTCACACACACACACACACACACACACACACACACACACACACCCACACACACACACACACACCAATTTGGTAACTCCCACCGTTTTTGGACTGTGGGGGAAAACCAGAGAGCCTGGAGGAAACCCCACGATGTCATGGGGAGAACATGCAAACTCCAGACACATGGAACCCAGGAGGAGACTAACTCTGATCCCAGAAGTGTGAGGCAACAGTGCAAAATACATAAATAAATTTGGTTTATTATTTATTGTTATCTTATACTTTGTGTAAGCTTGGGATCAGAAATCATTATTTGCATCAAAATCAATCCACGTGTCAATATACGGTATTTATGATGCAGTGGGTTCGATGCTAACCGCGTGACAGCATCTGCCCCCTCATCCGCGGCTGCACGACGTTGACCTCGATGGGCTGGACGCCCAGCTTATCGTAGTCGGCGATGGTGAAGCGCCGCCGGCTCTCCTGGTCCAGGAAGGAGTTGGGCGACTCCGAGCCCTTTGGCCTCACGTTGACGTTCGTGTACGAGCTCCTCATTGCGTCTCTTCTCGAGCAGAAAAACAAGAAAGGAGGGAGGAAGAAGCATGTCAATGAAAACAGTGCCACAGAGGAAAAGAAACGGACTTTCGCCTTAACGGTGCGTGAAGATACGGCCGACTCAGGACTGTCAACAGATAAGTCACTTCGTTTATTTAAAAAAGCTATCAGATTGACAGTAGAAACCTCCACTGAATCAAACATGACATTCACTAGAAAAGATCCTCTCTACCCGAACCTCAAACCACAACCATGGGGGTAACATGACAAGGTCTGATTGGTGGTGGCGGGGTCGTTTTACCTCGGGGTATACGGTACAGATGGAGGAGGCGGAATGTACAGGTCTAAAATGGCTGGCTTCTCCATCTTGAGGGAGGCGTTTCCTATTCCGGTTGGTGGCTGGGCTTTGGCCAGGGATGGGGTGCTCTGGAACCCATAACAATGCAAGACGGGCAGCTTAGAGCTCCTTCGCCAGTCAGGCAGACACTCTTTCGTCAACAAGTCGCTGGGTTAAAGCAGCCCGTCTCCTCAGCTGAAACAAAGATTTTAAGCCATCCTCCTACAGATTACACCTCTAACCCATCTGGATTCAAAATACAACGCAAGGTCACAAGAGGGATTTATCACAAACATGCAAAACAAACAAACAAGACAGACAAACAAACAAACAAACATGCAAACAAACTGAAGCATGGCATACTCCCTCACTAGCCAAAACCTTGCTTGTTTCAATTGCCCTCAGTTGTTATCAGACTGTTGTCTTCCCAGAACATTGTTTATGTGCTCTGAGATATAGCATCTCACGAATTGGTATTTCCTGTACAATTGCACAGATTAAACATCATTTATCAGTGTCTTTAGCACCTGCCTCATGATCCCTCACAAAGGCCCTTCGAGTCGACTATCACACAATGGGTGGATTATAGTATTCGACTGCTGCAGAAAAGTGACTAAGACCCTGCATGACTCGCCTATGGGTAGAGAGGTGCTTCACACCACAGGGAATTCACGGTCTAGTGGGTACTTCTGTAATCACCCCCCACACATGCATCCTGGGCCCCTATCCAGATGTGCCTTTCTCGAGCTGGAGGCTGTACACACTGACCCAGGCAGAATGACGCAACTGTCCGGTATTGTGTCGCTAATTTAGGAAAACAGAATAAGCCCTATTGTTTGGCCGCATTACACAGTCCGAATTTGTTGTTGCTTGCCTCCCCCCCCCCAGCCCCCATCTCTGTTTGGGTGGCCTGTATACCTGCCTGAGCTCGCACGCTCCGGTACCACAAACAAAGCAAGTGAAATAAGGAGCAGTGCTCCAGTCAATACAAGGCGTGGAGGTGCATTTAATCTGGGCCAGCCCAGGCAGATGCAGTAAGGCAGCGCAGTAATCACTGACAGTCTGCACTGGGGCCTCTCGTCGCTGCGCAGGGGCGTCTGAGCAGGGCCCCTGAAGCCTTTGCTTGGGGCACCAGCGGTGACGCTTTGTAAATACCAGAAGGGGGCGCCCTAGGCAGCCGGTGATGCCGCTTATAGGATTAGCCGGCCCCGCGCTTGGCTCCAGGCCAGGAAAATTTGGAATGGGGAAAATTTATCGGAACTTAAAACTGTAAACTGAAGCCATGTTGGAGGAAGGTAAAAACATGGAGTCCATGTACCTGTACCAGGGGGGGCTTCCAGCGCATGTTTTTCAGGGGGGCCGGTGTGAAACCAGTGGTGCCGGTGGGCCTCTTCTTCAGCACCAGCCCCACGCCAGCTGGGTCCTCCCTCAGCTTGGCCACCAGGTTCTTCAGCTGCCAACCCACCTGCACCAAGAGTGTACAAGTTCAGCAGCTTCCCTCCCACAATGCATCTGTGCATCCACTTTGTCTACTGACACATCTAAACACCAGATACAACCACTATCATCATCATCGCGGATAGGTATTCACCTGTGTATTTGCACTATTGCATTATTTTGCACTGCATATATGCTCTGTCTTGCACACAAATTTTTCCATGTGCGTGAAATGACAGTGAAGTGCTTCGACTTCGTCATCAGCACTGCCACCGGCCCCTGTAAGCACCTTCAGATTCCGCTGAGGTAGGGACCAAAACCATAGACTTTCTGTGGGTCCCTGAGGACTGGATTAAACACTGGTCTGAAGCCAAAAAGTTACCATTATAAATGTCATCATCACCGAAATACCCCTGTTGGTTGCCCTCACTGCATGGAAAGCGACAGTGGGGAAGGGTTTCAGCATGTCACTCACCACTGTTTGCTGGTTGACCTGGATCACTTCGTCTCCTGCATGGATTCTGTGCGTCCGGTCAGCGGGAGACTAGAACCACAGCAGGAGGATGAGTACAGACCCCCCCTGGCCCTGAGCTTATCATGAACACGACGCATCCACAAGCCAGAAAAACAGGCCTAAACAGGGCCTGTTCCGCTAATATCCGCTCCGCAACAATGGGGAGGACGGTGTTTGTCTCTCGTGGGGCGGTGGGAGATCCCCAAACATCCTCAAAACAACAGTCTGAACAATAAGCGATGTGCGCGGGCTTCGTGCAACCAAGAAACGGCCCATTGTTACTCTGATAAAAAGCCGCTTGTGTATGCATTTATAAAGGAGCAGTGCACCATGGGAAAATGTATGGAGCCACGGTTAATTGGATAGAAATTCCACAGCTGCGTGAAACTCTGGCTAATAGGCCGAACCTCATTTCTGGTTAATTATGGACCCTCAGAGGGGGAAGCCACTTCAGTTAAGTATGGGGAAGAGACAGACCCCCACCACTCCCTCGCCCCCACACACACACACATCCATCCCTACATCTCCGCTGTCCCACTTAATAAGGAACAGGTTAGCGTCTGCGGCTCATCCTAAACCCCTCTAGTAGTGAGGTCCTTCCTCTCCCACAGACATGCAGACTCACTGGGGGGGCGAGCACTCGCTGCCGCCTGTACTTCTTACTGACACCCCTCCCCCCCCCAAAACAATGTACTTTCAAACAATGTCTGTCATACCAGCAAGATTTATACAGGCTTGGGGGTGTGGGTGGATTTGCAGGAGAGAGAGTTTTAGGTGAGCACAGGATCTATATGTATCATATATCACTCCTAACAATGCACAAAGGGCATTTATGGGATGTAAAACATATTAGTCAAAAGACCTTTTCAAACCAAAAGTGAGAGCACCATCAAGACTAGAATAAAAACGTTACACAAAACTCAAAATCCATGGCATTACCAACATGAATATTAGATGAGATTTTGTAAGTCTCAAAGCATATCTTATTGGACATAAATAAGGTTATATAATTCATAAGTTATCAGAGATACCACAAAATCTGTAAACGTCACCGTAGACAGACGAGACTAAGGGGGAAGGTAAATTCTTATAGTTGAAAATTTGCTTAAAAACACTGCTAACATTACGGATCACCGCCAAACCCTACAGGAAAAATTTCACAGCAAAAGACAATGGACAACATTATCACTTCAAGAACAGGAGGTGAAAAGGTCATTCAAAGAGGGCACCCCCTGCTGGTGGGAGTCCGACTTGCTCCACACCCCAAACCATCATCATACTCACATCTTCTGTGGTGCCGGTAATGATGTGTAGCCCATCGTAGGTGGACTTGATGTACATGCCCTGGGAAAGAGGAGGAGGGCGACACTGGTGTGAATGGTTATACTGGGAAACAACTGCAGATGTAAATCACAATGGGGGGGGTATTTTGGTTATAACAGGAACTTGTAAAAGTCTCCATCACTAATAAAACAAGAACACCTGTAAATATTGAATGGTTTGCCGCACACTCTGGGAAGAGTGTGAGACCTGCATGAGACCTGCATGAGACCTGCATGAGACCTGCATGAGACCAAGAGTATCGGGGGGGGAGGGGGGTGGTGGTCTCGGTGATGTCGATGCTGCGGTCAGCCTGCCATCTCACCAGTCCTTCCTCGGGCTTGATGTTGACAATCCGCACCTCCTCCAGGCGGGTAATCTGCCTGGTCAGAGGGTCTGAGGTAGTTTCCATAGTCTGGTCACAGATTCCATTCAAAACCTTTGACTGCAATTCAGACAAGAGGCCATCATTAATATACTAATTGACGACGTGCAAAAGCTACGTTACAGCCATGTTGTGATTACTTTGATTAGGCATATCTGACTCAGAGGTCTACCCCAGCGTTTCCCAATCCAGTACTCGGGGACCAGCAGCCAGTCCATGTTTTATATGGTCTGTCTGGCAAGGAGGTCAGAGGGAGCAAAAACATGGACCGACTGTGGGTCCGAGGACCGGGTTCGGAAACACTGGTCAACTCAACAGGGTGACGTGATTCCATTAAAATAACGTTGGCATCTCCACGGTGACTAAATTACATTCTTTCGAAATGCACAGGCAGGGAGCGGGGGAGCAAGATAAAGCTGGTGTTTAGATCATAATTACATCATTACAGCTCGGGCCCTGCTCGAGGCACAGCTGATAATTTCACGCTGTCATCATTAGGGCGAATGGCTTGACGTAAACATAAATGTGTTTCTTCTCACGGAGCTGCTGATAAGATATAGGCCTTAACGACCGTAAATGCTCAGAAGGAAATCAGCGGAGACCGGGGCATGAGGTGCGTGTGGGCGTTTACCAGCATTCAAACTGCGCATTTGCATGGGCCCCCCGCCCGAGGTTTGGGCGCCGCTCTGTTGGCCACAAACAGTCACTACGCTAAATATCAAATAAGCAGAGATGCTGAAGCAACATGTTATGCTAACCAGCCAGCTAGCTACAATCTTCTGAGTATTCGCTAGATATGTATCTAGTTTTTGAGACCTGAGATGAGGGCGGGGGGCCCCAAAGTGACATTTTATCTGGGGCCCAGAAACAATAATCCCAAACCCAGGGAGTGAGCGACACTCTATAGCGCAGCATTTTGTGGTAGCGCCTGGCTGAGCGAGACCAGCGACGGCCCGCCTGAACTGCGGACTCGCATACCACCACAGTGCCGCATAAACATTAAAAAATGGGGGGGGGGGGCTGGGAGGAAGGAGGAGACATCACATGGGGAGCTCTGCAGTTCACCGGCACGTCTGAGAAAGAGGAAGTTCGCTGTCAGGACAAGAGGTCTGGTAATTGTCATTCGCAGGAAACTGTGATTAATGAAGGGAGGGGGGCAGTATATTCAGTGGTGTCAAACCCCCCCCCCCATTCTGTGACAAAAAAAAGGGGCCCTGGAGACTAAAGCCTTCCAAACTGCAGCACTCTGAAAGCCCGCTGACCGAACGATTCCCCAGAAGCTCCACTCCCCTTCTGCGGCCGCCATACTTACAACTTCCAGAATCTTCTCTTCCATCTCATAAACTGTGCAATCCTGCAAGAGAAGAGGTGCATTCGTTCAAATAATCAGCCATTGGAACAGTATCATGTTCGATCAGAGCGTAAATTAAAAAAAAAAAAAAATAAAATTCAGTTAAAAATTACATAAAAACACACACACACAAACGCACACACAAATCTGATAAAGCCTCGGGTAAAGCACACACAAGAATTACAGAAACAGGAGAGAACAGAAAAATGTACAGATAAAAAGATGGATTAAACGAGTTAAGTGGAAGAAGATGATGAGCAGAACCTCTCATTTAAAAAGTCACATATGTACTAAAAGGATAAGCAAATAATATTCCTCATCTTGTAACGAAAACAGCGTTTTGACTAAAAGCTCTGCGCAGAGTGACTGTCCCGCAGGGCAGAGCACAGCCTGTCAGCCAATCACATCCCAACCTCCAATCACACCGTGTCAGCGCCTGACATTTCACCGCGCTGACTGAGGCCTGCAGCGCTTCAGCTTGCCTGCCCCGTGCCACGATAAGTGCGGCATCAAGAACGGGCCGCCTGCACGCTTGACAGGATGATGGAATGTGGGACACGTCCGTTTCTGTAACGGGAGTGGAGGGGGTCCTGTCATGTTTGGGCATAGCCGCATGCTTCTTCCACAAAAGGGGGTTTGTTTGGCGCTGGGAATCTTATGAGTGATAACCAAGGGGGTTTGGGGGGGGGGCTGCGCTATCCCTTGCCAATTGAAACAAATTTTGCCAGCTGGGAGGCAAATATTACCACAGCACCCAGCTGTCAGACCCTCCATCAACGAAATAAATACACTTTCAAAACTGCCAGAAGATGCAAGGGGCCATTTTATGACACCAAAACCACACCTGAACTTAGAATCCCTTATTAAAATCATGCGACTTGGCGTAACCTGAAAGCTGCAGCACTGAAGTATGCATGTCCGATTGTCTAGTTTGACTTATTTTCATATAGCACACTTTCCACCCAAAAGGTAAAGGTTGTCATCTTGAACTCATTTGCATGGTGCAAGATTTAGAGTAGCGTCTGATTGTTAGCCTGACCTCCGTCCCAGACCTGCTGCCGCCAGCCGAGATCGTCGTGACACAGACAGGTGCGTCTCTGATCTCCGCCCACCCCCTTTACAGAGCTCGCCAGACCAGACAGAAGAGCTGCTGTTCTCTATCATGCTTCTCTCGCAGTACTTCCGAGTCCATGAGTCCTGAATGGAAGGCTTATCTGGCCTTAACCACCCGACAGCTGATGGGGGGGGTGGGCAAATTCGCAGTGAGCCGAAGCCCAAATGTCGGTGTGGGACGCCATTGGTCGTAGCCCTCAGCGGGGGCGGAGCAAGTTCGATAAATCTCAGCATGGCGACGAGCACCGCGGGAACCAGTCCGGTACACAATGCATACAATTTCCATTGTATGCATTGCGTTAAATCCAAGATCTTGGACCAGCCCTTTGGTTTCCACATACAATAGACACACTCATAATCAATCATGCCACAAACGTGGAACGCGACCTGGTGCCCTCGAATTCTCCATCTCACACGAGCTTTCAGGCACCGCGGTGAAATACCAGTAAATAATTCATGAAAAATCGGACTGATCCCCCCCATCCTGAGTTATTACCCTGCCAGACACACGTTTCCACGTTCCTCGTGGAACGTCTCTGAGGAATAAAAACTGGAAACAGCTGGCTCTGGGATACTTCAGAGGAACTTCTTTCAAGAGAGCCAGAGGTTTTATGAAACTGTAAAGCACTGCGCAGTGTTCCCCATCAGAACCGGCAGGTCACAGTGTGAAGCGCAGTGCTCCCCATCAGAAGCGGCAGGTCACAGTGTGAAGCGCAGTGCTCCCCATC